>OX453062.1:20882060-21230699 GCA_949699795.1 Spicauda simplicius
AAACAGGCACCGGTTTATTACCGCAGAGGATGGTTTTTATGATGTTGGCACGTATATAATACAGGCTATGTTTCTACATTGTCTCTGGGTGTAATAAATACTATTTTATACACATATTTTTTGAAGGTGGTAGAACCAGTGTAGTTCGACCGGGAATTACCACCGCCACACCTATTTCTAGCGTGAAGCATTTCTTGCATTTCGATGGAAGGGAGTGGTTGCCGGCACACTTTTATATGAGTCAACCATCATAGTTTGCGGGAGTTATGCGCATATTTTATGAGATGGACATAGAAAACTTCTTTTTATATTTTTTCATTTTGTATACCATATAGAATATAGTAAAATTGTTACTTTTTGTGTCAAATAATTTTATCTTCAGTTAATTAGTAATGCAACACAATTACATAGCATTATTTATTTGGAATAATATTATCTTAATCATTTAAAAGATAACTGATTAAAATATACTTAATATATTATTTATCGCACGATTCCGACGTGAAACGCAAGATTCTCACCTCGTCAATGACAAGCAATATTATGGACTTAAATTGTTTATGTTACATACTTTGTATTACGTCACTAAAACTATAATAAAAAAGTCGTATTTTATAATAAAACTGTAACTTATGAAGTCTCTATAAAGAGAATATGTAAAAACGTAACGTAACGGCAGCCGTCCGAGTGGCTTCGACTCGTGAGGCAGACTGAAAATCAGCGTCATAGAGTAAGAAAACCTACTCATGACATAAGCTGATTTTGCGGTTTTTGCGGTTGTTGCGGCACATACTATATATTTCTTAATAATGTAGTTTTATAGTTTTATACACGTTGTACGTAAAATAAAATATGTTTATGTACTTTTTTTTCTTTTTTGTGTTCAGTTTGTTTTTTTTGTGTTTATGTGTTGTAACTGATCCGAATAAAAATTCATTCATTCATTCATTTATAATTCCATCAATCAAAATCAAATTTCCTAAAATAAGCTGCAACTGTCAATTTAACACGACATTGCACATGTCACTATCACAGCACTAGTATTATATACCTGCCAACTCAAACCGTCACGCCGTATAATCATGCGCGTCCGTCCGGCGCGGGTAGAGGCAGCGCCGGTAGCGGGTAGCGACAACTCAAACCAGCAACACATACATCGATATAGAAATACACTAGACACACAGTCTCGAACAAAAATGACACCTAAAACTGTCGTCAAACACGTAGTTATTTATAGATGGTCATAACGACCACATATTTTAGCGATACAACCTTACTTGCACGATTTAAAGTTGTATTTACAACACTTTAAGCATAAAGCAATAAAATTTTACTACTTGAAATGAGCGCTCAATTTTGACATTGCGCTCTTTTCCACAGGACAGTTTTGAGACGCTGAATGTATCTTGGGTTTTTCTATATCGATGAACACAAAGAACAATAATGCTCGACCGCCAGCACCGCAACTCCGGCATCGGGTACCGAGACTGCGGTAGCGGGTAGCGAGTACAACTCAAACCAGCAATATAGAACAATACTCGACCACCAGCACAGCAACTCCGGCACCGGGTAGCAAGACTCCGGTAGCGGGTAGCGAGTACATCTCAAACAACACAGAACAATGCTCGACCGCCAGCACCGCAACTCCGGCGCCGGGCAGCGAGCCCCCGGTAGCGGGTAGCGGGTGGCGGGTATCGGGTAGCGGGTAGCGGGTACTCACTCTGCACGGGCGGCGCGGGCGCGGGCGGCGCGGCGTTCCCGTTGGCGGCGCGCGGGGCGCGGTGCGCGCCGCGCTGGCACTGCGTGGCGAGCAGGTCCGTTATCAGCTCCAGCTCGCCGAACACCTGGACACGGTATGATTTAACCATCGTATTTTTTTATATATATATGTATTTTTTTCCCTGCTAACATAGTTTATAAGCTTTTTTTGTTATATACTAACAAAATGTATGGACACAACATGGTCTGAAATAAATATATATTATTATTATTATAACATTGAAATAGAAAACGGGCATGCAATCAACCTTTGGTAAACCAGTACCAGTTGATTGCATGGCCACTGCTGCTCATAAACATCTGTAAGCAAATATTTAATCTTGAGTATTCGGTACCCAAAGGACAAGAAGGAGAATTAAAATTACGCTGTACATTCTATCTATCATGAAGCTGTATCTCATGAACCATGATAACCAAACGGCAAAAATTTCGCAAATGACATTTATTTTGCTTTTATAATAGAAATACTAAAATAGATTTATTTTCATCCAACTTAAATATCAACGAGCATGCAACCCGCCAACTACAAATAGGATAGTTTCTTAAAGTCAAACACAGATGCGTTGCTACTTCTGAGGACTAAGATGATCACCTCACGTAACAGGTGGTAACCACATCCTTCTCGAGAGACACAGAAAATGCTTCTCGAGACGCAGAAAACGGTAGAAATACGTGTCGCGTTGACACATCCCCGGTCAAACTACACTGGTTCTTACATTGCATAGTGCTCTTCATATACTTTCCAAGGCAAATTACCTCCAATTACAACTCCATAGGCACTAACTGATAGGCATAAAAAGTTATTTAACTAATGAGAAGATGTTACCACCGCATGTATGTTCGTAATACTAGAAAAGTCTATCTTTTCTAAGAATATATTTTTTCGTATGTTTCCTAAAGAGTATATATATCCATGACATAGCTCAAAAGGCCAGCAAGCTGAATGGCAATGGGCCGGTCACATCTGCCGGACAACCGACAATCGTTGGAGTAAGCGGTTATTAGAGTGGAGACCGCGTCTGGGTAAACGTAGCGTGGGACGCCCTTCTGCTCGTTGGCGCGACGATCTGCGCCGGGCGGCGGGAAGTACCTGGATGAGGATAGCCGAAGATCGGGCTCAGTGGCGCGCCCTGGGAGAGGCCTATGTCCAGCAGTGGACTAAAACGGGCTGATGATGATGATGATATGTATCCATGATTTATAATTTTCCTTTCCATCCTCACCTTGGAACTCTCGGAGTGGAAGAGCTGCTCAGCGGAGAAGAGCGTCTGCAGGTTGTTTACGTAGAACAGCACGCGGGAGTCGTACAGCGCCGGCAGTTCGTCGTGAAGCTCCGAGTTTAGGACCTCGTACGTCCGCTTGGCCTCTTCCAGCTGTTCGCGTCCTTTCGTCACCTGAAATTTTAAATAAAAATATTTATTTTTTTATCTGAGTGCAGTAGCAGACGAGCATGCAGTCCACCTGATAGTAAGTGGTCATTGCCAATGGACATCATAATTAACATCATACAGAACATGAGTTCTATCTGAAGTCAATCACATGCGTTGCTACTCCCGAGGACTACGATGGTCGCCTCATATAAAAGTGTGCAACCACACCCTTCCATCGAAACGCAATGGTTCACGCTAGAAATAGATGTGACGGTGGTACTTCCCCGGTCGAACTACACTTGTTCTACCACCTCGTAAATAATGGCATCAATGAACATTAAGAATTCGTGCCCGAGGCTGAATTCACAAAATATGATGACAAAAAAAGTTCGTTAAATCCAAATATTCTACTATCCCCTGAAAGTGTCGATAGTGATACAAATTGAGTTTTCAAGTTCTTCATACAGAGAATTCCGGTTATATAAGATTTTAACACGTCCAAGACACTGAAATTTAAACTGCCCGCGGGCTATGCCTCCTTCTGACTACCTTCACTGTACCACTGAGCACAGGGCTGCCTCCGACAGCTTAAAAGATGCATATAGTAAAGTCAAAACGGAGGAATTCATTTTTGAATGAATCAAACAGAAAAACGATGCTCAAGTAAATAAGTACATAATTAAAATTGTATATTATTTATGTAAAACTGAAGTAGCAAACGGGCTTCACCTTATGTTAAGTGGTGACTGCTGCCCATGGACATCTACGAACAACTTCATACCGAACAAGGGTTTTAATTGAAGTCAATTACAGATGAGTATTGAATAGTACTTACCTTAACATCGTCCCTTCTTTTGGCGGCGTTTGCTTGTAGGTTCTGGAAATTATGCCTCTGACTGTCGTAATCAACCAACTTGCGACCACGTTTTTCAATCTTTTTCTGAAATAATAATATAAAGCGCGATTATTTAAATGACTTAATAATTAAGTATCATATTTTAAGAAATGTTCATCGAATTCCCTATCGTTTAGTAGCTTATTTCTGTGGCGGTAATGAGTATCCCATGTGTTTATCTAGGCCATAATCTTTCTGTGTGCCAGATTTCAGCGGAATTCGACCGGTACTTTTGCATCCTAACAAACTTTTGTATCACTACATAGTATAAAACAAAGTCGCTTCCCGCTGTCTGTCCCTATGTATGCTTATATCTTTAAAACTACGCTACGGATTTTAATGCTGTTTTTTTGACGTGACAACGTCTTATAATTTGATGGAGCCGGCTGCACGCACCAAAAAACATGACTCAAGCGGCGTTACTTCGCTCTGAGGCGTTCCATTTAAGGCTTGAAGTGCAAGTGAGAGCGCGGAACGAGCGACAAAGAGGCACAATCGGCCTCCGAATTGGGCAGCGTTCGACATCTGTCTCTCTCCTACTTAAGTGAGCGATGCGTCCGCGTGGACAGCTGCTATACAAAAATGCAACCATTCTATCAGTATTTTCCTATGACGTTGTCACGTTCAACTATCGTCAGCAAACCGACTTTACAGACAACCGATTTTTTATCAGATAGAGTAAATTCAAGAGGAAGGTTTTTATATATAATACATGCATAATATAGAAGAGGAACACTTATAATTTTAGTGTTTTGAGTTTTTGTTTAGTTAGCTAGTTTATTACAAAAATAAGATATCTAAATATATAACCTATGAACTACCCACGTTCAAAATTTATTATTCAAGAACTTGACTAAGCTTTGAGTGGGTTTTTGTAGTGGCATGGTGATGAAATTTTAAACGCATTTGAAATGAAGGAAAAGTAGGCATTACGATGACTTTAAGGATAAAACAAATTTCATAACATGAGTGCCACACACAAAGGAAATTCCAGTGTCGTGGATGCTTTGAATATCTAAACACTAAAGTGGTCATAATGTGAAGCACTAGTTTATACATCTTTTGGTTTTAAATTTCGTAAGGTTGAAAGTTTTGTGTATCAAGAGATCGTTAAAAAACATATAATCCGAGTTTTATATAATTAGCTTCTGCTTGCGTCTCCGCTCTGGATTCCTGGATTCTGGGTCCTTTATGTTAAATCGCCAAAGCCATAAAATATCAGTGGGCCTAGTACTGGGTACTTGTATTTCTTCTTATTTTTCGTTTATTTAATATAAGATGGAAGCAGCACCTGAGATGATGATAAGTGGTCACTGCGGTCCATGAACATCTGTAAGCAACTTCATAACGAACAAGGGCTCTATCTTAAGTCTATCGAAGATGTTTCGCTGCTCCCGTGAAATGCTCCCTTCTAGTTAAATGGATCCATCCATCGCCACAATATTTCTACTTTATAATGATACCAGTATTAAAACTATCATAAACGCAAATGTTCTTTAATTCTTTTCTTTTAGTTCTTGATTCTTGCTATAATATCTGTATTGAATGGATTGTTTTAAATTTTCCTCTCGCAACGCCTTCCAGCACTATTCGGGCAATATCTTTTCGCACCATTTTATTGCCTTATCCGAGGCGTTCTAATTTAATTTTTAAGACTAGCAATGCATCAATGGGCAGTTTATAGATATCTGGCCACTAACCATCATAGAGCAGTGATAGCCTTATGGTTGAAACTTGCCCACTTGATCGGGTGGTCCGAGGTTCAAACCCAGGCTAGCACCACTGATTTTTCTAAAATTATGTGCATATTGGAAATTAATTATCACTGCTTATCGGTGAATCAAAACATTGCGTGGAAACCTACACGCCAGAGTTTTTAAAAAAAAAGTTCTCGGAGGTGTGTGAAGACCACCAATTCGCACTTGGCCAGCGCGGTGGACTATGGCCTAGACTCTCTCATTCTGAGAGAAGACCCGTGCTCAGCAGTGGGACAATAATAGGTTGACGACATGACCATCATGGGACCCATCACTTACCCTAACTTCCGGAAACTGGTTAGTATACGTGTTGAGCGGTATGAGCACTTGGTCGCCGAGCTTGTGCGAGAAGTCCTGCCAGAGCATCTCCATGCTCTGCGTCTGCACGTACAGCAGGTCGTGGCCGGACCAGCCGCTCTCGTACACCTCCGTGATCGCTTCCATCAACGATTTGGACGCTGTTTGCACCGCTGGAACGTATAGGATTAAAAAATAAATATAACACTATGTATTACATGACCACAACTTATTTTAGAAATTGAATTACTTGATTATTCTGCGAATATAATAAACACATAAAAGTACTATACTGTGTAATAGTACTTTCGTGTATTTATTATATCACTATTGAACATACACCACTATGGCGTATGATTAATAATGGTATACCTACATACTCTTGGTATTTGGTAATAGAATATACTTCGTATCGGAATGGGGGATTCTTAGTTCTAATGACGTTTCAACTGTCATGCGCCTAATTGTTTTGGTCGAGTAGTACTCATTGTTCTACACTAAGAATTCCTCCTGAGTTGTGTCATTGGCACGAAGATGGATAGCCAATCACCCAGACGCAGATAGAAATCTAAATTCATCATTATTTTAGATACCTGTCTAGCTGATGATTGAATCTGAAACTCAGAGCGTGTTGTAATGGCAAAGCAACCGCTCCGCGGATCGTAACGCTATTATTGAAATATTTTTTTTTATCTGACTGAAGTAGCAAACGAGCATGCAGTCCACCTGATGGTAAGTGGTCACTGCCGCCCATGCACATCTGTGATCAACTTCACACAGAACATTGGTTCCATCTGAAGTCAATCACAGATGCGTTGCTACCCCTGAGGACTATGATTGTCGCCTCATGTGAAAGTGTGCCGGCAACCACACTCTTCTATTGAAACGCAAGAAATGCTTTACGCTAGAAATAGGTGTGGCGGTGGTACTTCCCCGGGCGAACTACACTGATTCTACCACCAATACATAACAATTTCTAGACTTATAAGCTTACACTAGAATGTAGAGCCAGATGTACACTAGGACTTACTTTCAGAGAATGGGGTTAGTCTATAATCCAGGTTTCTAGAATAGGGATTAAATGTATCATATTTCTCGATTTGCTAGATTTTATAATCATAGGTTGGCTATTCATCAATTAGATAATTTTCGGCTGGAAATATAATGCAGAATTTTCTCCATGTATTACCGCTCTAGTGATCTATTTGCTGACTGGTCGTGATAACTTTAAAGAGATACTGGATTTTAAAGAGAAATTGCTTTCTTGGATACTCTTGATCGTTTTGTAAAAGGAGTGTCCTGATATACATACAACATACATAGATGATTCGAATCATCATACCATGACCTGAAAGATCTTTTTCGAAATCATGGAAATGAAAATGTATTTCTATTGGCCTCTATAGAAATACATTTTATTGAATCTAAAAAAGTGTATTTCTATATTGTTTAACAGCGTACATAATGCAAAATGTATTACAAAAGCAGCTACATGTATTTAAAATCTTCTGTTATATTCTGATATAAATTAGTACTACAGATTCAATTACCTCGTATACATCTTATATAATTGTTGAACTCCTTCTGCAGCCTCGTTGCCTGTTGGTGCTGTCGGTTGAAGTTCTGCAGATGCTCTTCGAATATGTCGTCGAGCGTGCGGTCCACCTTTCCCAGGTTTTGGAGAATCTGAAAATAAAAGTAACACTTTTATTAAAAGAAAAATACTTCGTACAGCAATCAATGAACCAATTTTTTCCATAACAGAACAAGCAAACGAGCATCTGATGGCATCTGGAAGCAACTTCACACAGAACGTGGGTTCTATCGGGCGTAAATCACAAATGCGTTGGTACCACCTAGGATGGTCGCCTCATATAAAATTGTGCCTTTTGGCTCACTTTTATATGAGGCGACCATTATGAAACCCTTAGAAGACCTCTAAAATTTATTGTACAATCCTAGCTATACCTCTGGTACATTTAGACGTAGATTCCATATTTGCATAGAGGTGTCATAAATAAAGCTTAATATGTACAAAATGACTCATAGATATGAGTCAACGATATAGATAACGTTGATTGTCATATTTGTGTAAGAAATATGCTACTTTTTATATTTATCATAACATTATTGTTATGTCTTCTATTGTTTTTGATTGTAACGAGACAGTGTTTTACTGAATAGATCATACAATTAAAAGTCATACCAATGATTTTTTATAGTTTGGAAGTAGCAGAGAGCATTCTATGATGTATGTATGCATGTCTTTTTGTAAATTATTTCGGGGGCATGGCATTTCTTGACAGTGTTTTGTCCATAATTGTTTGTGCCCTCTCCCTGCCATTTCAATTCGGTTTCTATATTATCAAAATTTTCTATGGTAATTTACAACTCTCGCCCTCGGCCATTTGCTCATCTCGCCCATCGACTACATATATGATCAGAATGTTTCTTAAGGTTGGTTGCAATGCTACCTCTGATCTTATGACACTCTTCAGACCAGAACACAGTATCACTTAAAACTGTTGTTATTAGGCAGAAATAGTTGTTATATACTTTCTTTTTAAATAATAACGTGTATATCTACCAGGTGGTAGAACTAGTACGGTGTTAACGGGAAGGTACCACCGCCATACTTATTTCTGGCGTGAAGCAGTTTTTACGGTTCGGTGGAAGAGTGTGGTGACCGCTAACTTTCATATATGGCGATCATTTTAGACCTCGGTAGCAACTCATCTGCGATTGACTTTAGATGGAATCCTATATAAAGGTTCTAGCAAATGTCCACGGGTGGCAGTTACCACTAAACACCAGGTGGATTGAATGGACGTGTTGGTGTGTGGCGTGTGTTGTATGTTGATATTGGTAATATTGGTATTTTGTGAGTATGATGGGAACACACGATTTCACACTAAACTTGATTTCATTAGCTCAAATTTTTTAAGTCAAAAAATCAAACTAATACTAATACTAATATTTCATACTTCATACCTCATACCTTCTAATATTATAAAGGTGAAAGTTTGTGAGTGTGTACTTCTTCACGTGTATACGGGTGAAGCGATTTTCATAAAATTTGGTAGGAAGTTAGCTAATACTCAGGATTCACATATAAGCTACTTTTTACTTGGGGGAAAATATGTTATTCCCGTGGGACAATCGATTTTTGTTAACGAGCGCGAAGCTGCGGGATTCAACTAGTAGGTTAATATAGTGAGTCTATATTTTCAGAGTAGACGCCGCAATTATTTAAACTCATCTCAAAAGTTTAAATTAACCGTTGAAATTTTAACAGCTCTTGACAATAACATAGTTGCTTAATCTATTCTATCTATTTCAAGGGCACTCACACCCTTCACCGCAATCATTTAGCTATTCAAGAATGTGCCCAGAGGAATCTGCATTTTAAGCGTACCCATTGATTATATCCAAACGCCTTCTCCGCGCGCTTATGTTAATGGATGACGAAATTTTATTGCCACTGTGAACGGTGCCTTGAGAGACGACAGAAGAAAGTTTTTGATACTTTGATATTCCTAGTTTAATGTTTGTATGCACGCCTTTTTGTCACGTTGACGATCCGCGTGGCGGAGCGGTTACCATACCGGTCTGACGCGCAATGGGTCCCGGGTTCGATTTCCGGCCAGACAGGTAACTGAATGATTAGTTTAGATTCATGTTGAGGGTCTGGGTGTTTGTGTATTCGTCTTGTATGTGTCCATGGTACCTACGACACAGGAAAAATCCTAGTGTGGGGCCATGAGTGTAGAAGCGTATTCCTTTTTTGATGTCTCACTAATTCTCGGAAATTGTAAGTTCATAATTTTTGGTACCCCCTGTCCACTCTTTCAATTCGATTTCCATATTTTCGAAATTGAATTAGAAGACATTGCTTGTCCTCGCAAGAAACTCCGTTTGTACGTAATAACATAGAAAATAGATACAATGGCATATGGACCACATGTTATGTTTCTATTTTTGGGTTAAACTTGGAAATGGTATTGCTATGTGTGTAGGAAATTAATGTCAATTAAGGAATGTCGTAATTTTACGTAGACCCATAATTCTTTGGATGACACATTAATCCAAAAATATGAAGTGTAAGTAAAACATTTTAAATAGCACACGAAGACATAGTATGGCTCAAATTCATTTGTCGTTAACATACTGACAACCCTGTTTAGAGTATCATTAGCACATGTGTGCGTTGCGAAAGTGGGACTACTGAAACAGGAGACTGTTGTCACACCTACTTAGCTGCACGGTTAGCGCTCGGACATGCTTGTGACTAGTTTGCGCCACTAATGTCTTAATATAGGGGACTTATTAGTTTGTTTCCACAAATATATCGGGAAATTCTATTCAAATCCTGTTCTTTGGGGTATTGATACTTTGGGTTCTATTATTAGCTAATAAAATCACTGACACAGTTACATATATAGAGATCATAACCCATCATGTTGTACGATTTGTTTGTTTAGTAACAATAAATAAAGAACTAAGGTTAGAAATAAGTTGGATCACTTCAATTAGCCTTATGTTGGCCACCTCGCCATTCAAATTGAACAAAGTTTCACATAGAAACTAGCAATTCACTCAATCCAGTTCGTGACATACGACAAGTGCTAATGTATTCCGAAGCGGGTGCACCAACAATGAGGCTGCAACGATTGTCGCGACGCAAGGTCGAAACTACGACCGCCGTAGTGCCTTGTGAAACACCACTTCGCACTGATTAGCTTATCATACAGTGGAGTGTTTTAAATTTCGGCCTCCCACACGAGGAGTCGCTTTCAATGACACATGCTTGAGAGTTCTGCATAATGTCATAAAAGGTTATCGAGACATGGCCGACTGTACTATGTAGTTCTACGTTGTATGAGAAATGAACCTGTCCTGGTTGAGAGAGTTTGAGTTTGAGACAAGAATAAGTTTATTACGATGATACGGATGATGGACTTAGACCTAATAAAAATAAAATTGTCGATGAATTGTAGTTACCTCAACACAATGATCACATTTTTCTATGTATATGACACTGATTGATTGTTCACAGAATCTGTATTAAACTAAACAACTGTTTATAAAGCGAATGAGGTATTCAAATAATCGTAAATACCATCAAGATCACGTGCGAAACACGTTTTCTACGAACAACGAGCAAATAGTTGAGAATAAAAAGGATGAGTGCACCACGCCACATGGAACATGAGCCTTGATCAGCGATGTTCAACTTCTCCTTGAACGATGCTATTACTTGTGTCAGTGAAGATTCTTATCCAAATCGGCGACATTTATGTTGGCCTCAACGAACTTATAAACCTTTGAATTATGATTTTTTATTTAAAGAGGAAGGACAAGGTACAGTCTTAATAAATCCGGAGTATATTAGTTTCAGATATTTGAATGCTAATGCTTACATATTTTAGACATAACTCTAAAGGAAATATTAAATAGAGGTATGAAAAGTAATTTCAATAAGATCAATAATAGCATTAAGACTAATGTTGGATGGAAATATTTTTTGAAAGTCTTCCGAAAATAAACTTATACTCAAACTAACATATAGGTGAGCCCCAGACAACATTAAATTTCAAAATAAACCAATCGTAAAATAAATTCCACTGATAAACCCGCAGGCTATTAAAGGTTGAGTATCAAGGATCTAATCCATTGCATAGGATATTTATGCTAATGTGACGATGTGTCAACGACCGTCGTCCTTCCGATGGACGCAAACCCGCGTGTGACATGGTGCACATAATAATGTTAACTTGTGCTTTTATTGTGTTCATGTTTTTGATTCATATCTACTGAAATATTAATCGTTGTTACTGTCCAACTATTGGGCTTAAATTTTTAAGAAGGCTGCAGACTGAGTGTGGAAGAGCGGATTTTTAAGATCTTTTTTCAATAGAACCTTTATACAAGTAGGTTAACGATTCCCATTCTAAAAGCCAGTGTTTATTAAATTCTTGATCAATCAGAGAAGGATTTCCTAGGATTTGAACCGCGATACTTAAATGTAAAATACTGAAATTGGCAACTAGCCTAGTGCCAATTTCAGTTTTTTCACTGCATCATTTGAACATGGATTTCTAATGAATTTTCATTTGGGATTGTTCCGTGGGATTTTAGGACAACAAAATGAAACGTCGACCTTGAACAAACTTCTCACACTTACAAATTTTATGAATCTGACAATCATCAGAATAATGACAGGTCATTAGAATATCAGCATCATTTTGGTAACAAGCGGGTACATAACGCCGTATCATCGCTATTACGACCGTTGATGACGTCACATCCGCTACTTCCTTTCGATTTCGATTGTCTTTGACCGAGGCCTCCAATTACACCATTGTCTCTGCGCACGCGTCTAAAATTACAACCTCATATTTACTGCTAGGTGCATTCTTATCTCTATGGCACCAGAGGTCACTACCGAGCGCAGTAATGGCACATAATGCCTGCGATAATGCGGGGTGTAACAGGATTAGCACGTTAGTAATTGGATTACATGTTTTTTTCTATGGAAGTGTCAAAAGAGAGAAAAGTATCAAACAAAAATTTCATTAGTCTTCAATCTTTATGACTTATAATTACTTTAATTGAAATCTCTATCGAAAACTTATATTAGCGGGACCTTTATGAAAGTTTAGTGTCTACTACAGACGTTATCTACTTTTAACCGACTTCCAAAAAGGAGGAGGTTATCAATTCGTCTGTATTTTTATTTTTAAATTTACATACATCACATCCATTCACTTGATGTAACCTTATTAGTCACAGTATAATAATTGCTAACCTCGACATCATGTAGATTCGTAGACTGTAGACATTGGTCGCCTAAAAGGATTAGCTTATAGATAATTCAATTTATTGTTGGATGATTGAATTATATCCATGTAATACCTTTATCTGTTTTTACTCGGGTATTTCCAAGGTACGCCTTAAGTGCCGGCCCGTTGGGACGCCATTAACATTATTCGATTATTAATTTGTTTTTAGACCACTCCAAAGCGTTTGATAGGATTTAATGGGTATTTCTTTTAGTAGAATTATGTATCTTCCACGTTTTTTTTTTGAAGTTTTGTCATGATTTTTGAGTTTTAACGCATATTAAAAATTTTGAAAGGAAAGCTATTTTGAGTAATCTACGTGGTCTTTAATGATTTTCGTTTAGAATCTGAAAAGATAGTTTTGAAGTAAAACAAACCGCATTCAAGCCAGAATTTAGTTTAATGTTAGGGATTATTCTCTTATAATTAGATTCTCTTTTTATTCTGAAGGCTAATGTAAATGAATTGGTGATGATAGATTGATGGTAGAGCCTACACATGAATACACCAGAATAATATTACCTGAACAACTAAGTACGAAATATTAATACAGTTAACTACATTTTATATAACTTCATTAAGTAAAAATTTGATATTGACGTGAGTTTTCGTAACTTTAAAGAGTTATACGTGTTAGTTACAGTATTGGTCAACTCAATAAAGGATGCGATGTAATTGGGTATATTTTTACAATCATACAGTACAAAATAAGCGTGAAAATTGAGTAATTTGATACCGATTTGTCGGGAAATTGTGAAAATGAAACTGCCAACTTTAGCAACAAAACGTTATAAGTACGTGATTTATTTTTTTGGAAATTAACAATTTATATCATTGTTGCATTTTGAAGGTTTGTTGAAATGTGTATGTATAATTCAACATACATAAGACATGCAATGAATATAATACCTGGTACATATATATTATTTTTGAATGTATTTACGTGTTTTTTCCATTGAATTCTATTGAAGTAGCAAACGAACGAGTAATCGAACAAACAAACATGGAATCCTTCTGATGGTAAGTGGTCAGTGCCGCCCATATACATCTCTAATCAACTTCATATAAAGTAGTCAATAAAATAGTAAAATCTATTTGAAGTCTATTACAGATGCTATTCTCGAGGTCTAAATTGATTGCTTTAAGGCTAATATTATCGCGGAATTGATACATTATAATATTTTAAATGGTACTCAGAAAACATAAATTATTTCAAAAACCGCATATCGTGAGTACCTACACATTAAAAGCCTTTGTACTATGTCTATTTTAAATATGTTTCCTTATTATGTGTCCGTGTACAAAAACTTATAAATAAATAAAAAATAAATAAAAAATAAATTGATTGCATTATATTATAACATAAATTTAATTAAAATATAAAGTATCAGAATTTCATGACATTTATGTAAAAAAATATTATTTTATATCAATCAATAATTACTTTACGATGTTATTACTGTACTTTTAAACGTTCTCTTAGCTTTTGTGTTAATGACAAATCTTTCTAATCTTTCGTATCATATCTTTAACATCCTATCATTTATATTCAATGTTTTGCTATTATGACCGGCAGTTTTATTTCTGTAACCTACGTTTCGGGCACACGTGTATCAAACGGCTTGCCAGTACGTCGTAAATGAGTTGCTGAGAGGCCGCGTACTAATTACTTACAAAGTATTCATTTATTCGCAACAATTGCAGCACTGTGCAATGGCGTGAAGTGGAAACCTATTGACTTGGTTGATTACACTTTTATTTTACTGAAATGTAATGAAATGTCTTTATTTTGTATAGGCCTACGGAGCCACTAACAAATTGTCAGTTACATTTTTTTTTACACTACCACCGGATCGGAACACGACCTCAACAGCGAAGATCTGGCAAAAAAACTCAGTGGGTTTGTCTTTCTTCTTTGAATATATTTTTTATTGCCATATTGTTTTCACATTGGTTATTAAAGTTAGCTCCAGTATCTTGCCTTATATTTTACTACTTAATTATAACAGTGGTGCTACGTACATGTTTCAACCGAGGTACCACTAACACACCTATCTCTAGCGTGAAGCAGTTCTTGCTTTTCGGTAGAAGTGGTTATCGGTTCACTTTTGTCCATCTTGGTCCTTGAAAGCAGAAACGTATCTATGGTTGACTTTAGGCAGAACCTTGTTGCGTATGATGTTACTTACAGATGTCCATTGGCGGCAGATGCCACTTACCAAATGGATTGCATGTTACTTCATGTAATAACCAATCACATCAAAATTAACAGTATTTCTTTCATAGTTTTTTTTTATGTAGTTAAATTATCACACGTGCCTTAGGCAAAAATTCAAGAGAATTAAGATAAAAAAAATGTATAATACGAAAAAAATCGAATCCATTTAAACTGCTTTTATTGCATTCATGCATAGGTTAACACATACATCTCTATTCTACTTGATAATATTTTTCACAATAGGCAAATTTGATTTGACACTTAGGCCTACAAATTCAGTTAATATTACAGCGTACATATCATACACTGAGAACTGTTTATATTATAGTTCCACCTACGACAGCCATCAGTTAAAATCAATACAACATAAAAAAGTACACAAACAATCACAATTTCATCTAAACAAACAAAGCGCTAGTGGCACAAAAACCTAAAAATAGCCGCCACTAAATCCTTAAGCTCGGAGAAAGTGTTCCCAATACAAACACTTGACCACCAACCGGAACTCGCGGACTGCACAGATGCACAGAAACGCATATAAATCTTACCATAGACTAGGACGTACCCGCGGCTACGGTCACTACTACGTCAATCTATTTTTTTATTTAAGTAGCAAACGAGCAGTCCACCTGATGGTCACCCTGTGAGCAACTTCAAATAGAACATGGGTTCTATCTGAAGTCAATCACAGATGCGTTGCTACTCCCGAGGACTATGATGTTCGCCTCATGTGAAAGTGTGTATAAAAAATTGTGCCGGCAACCACACCCTTCCATCGAAACGCAAGAACTGCTTCACGCTAGAAAAGGTGTGACGGTGGTACTTCCCCGGTCGGACTACACTAGTTCTACCACCTGTACGATATGTGTTAATCTGGGTCATAAACTATGAGTGTTCCAAATTTCAACGAAATCCGACCCGTAGTTTTTTCGTGATAGAGTAAGAAACACATACCTATATACCCACAAATCTATTTATTTATTTATTTAACTCGTGAAACTTATATCTAACATTACAGAGAACCCAATGCGTTTGTTAAGTTGAATAATGAAAGTAACATTTAAACCTATAGTAATTCCATTTAAACCATTACAATAGAAATCATTCTAGTATCTAATGTGTAGTGTAAATCTAGCTTATAAACTACTAGTTGACCCGGCGAACTTCCTTCCGCTTAAAAGTCCAAAACCTAAAATTATCAATGTTACTCCACTATAATGCATGTATTATATATCAAAACCTTCCTCCTAAATCACTCTATTTATTAAATAAAATTGCATTAAAATCGGTAGCGTAGTTTTAAAGATTTATGCATAGGGACAGACAGCGGGAAGCGACTTTGTTTTATACTATGTAGTGATGCTTCTGCCTAAATCCGGCTAAATCGAACCTGTATATTTATTCGTCAAACATACATTCTGACAAACTTTCGCATTTATAATATAAATAAGATATCGATCGTATTGGTAGCATTTCGGGTTCAATGAGTTTATCAACCGTAGCGGGTAAGTGCCGTTCATTTGTATCTAATCTATTAAGTGGAAATTGATTTACTCTGACAATATAATAATGTTGTGGTCGAAATAAAATAACGTTGAAGAGACTGAAATCATTGACAGTGACATTGGCTGACAATGATAATGATATAATTAATAATGTTGAAGAAAATGATATAACCATAACTTTGCGTAGCGTGTAATGACAATCGTCGTCAACCGATTATTGTCCCACTGCTAGGCATGGGCGTTTTCTCGGAATGAGAAATGAAATGAAATGAAATTAAATGAAATGTCTTTATTTTGTATAGGCCTACGGGGGCACTTACAAATTGTCAGTTACATTATTTTTTTTCTTACACTACCACCGGATCGGAAAACGACCTCAACTGAGAAAATCCGGCAAGAAACTCAGCGGGTTTGTCTTTTTTCTTATTTATATCCATTTTTTTTTATATAATTACAATCATGATTTTTTACATGGTAATGAAAGTTAGCTCCAGTGAGAGAGTTATAGGCCATAGACCACCGCGCTGACCAAGTGCGAATTGGTGGACTTCACACACCTCCAAGATCTTTTTTTTCAAGAACTCTCGGAGGTGTGCGTTTTCTCTCTATGTTTTCCTTCACCGACAACAGTGATAATTAATTTCTAATACTTGCATAATTTTAGAAAAATCGACCTCACGATCGAGGTACCTAATCTACCACTGTCTGTAATGACAATGCTACACTATAATTCTGTTTTTATTAACTTTTATGTATAACATAAAAAATAGCAATGTGTACAGAAAGAATCACGGTGGTAAGACATATGCTATGCGAAATGGTAGAACAATACGGTTCGGGAGGTATCACGGCCACACCTGTTTTTGTACGGTGTTTTCGGTTCACTTTCATATAAAGCCATCATCTTAGTCCTCGGAGGTAGCAACACATCTATGATTTCAGATAGAACCCCTATTTTAAATGAAATTGCTTACCTAGGTGGCAGTGGGTACCATCAGGTGGACTGGATGTTCATGTGGTTCTTCAATTTACCACGTATAAAAAAACAAGAATTCTTACGTAAATCATAGTTGCAGTATTGTAGTATAGTAATAAACACATATGGACCAATATCATTAAAATAACATAGTATGAGACGAAGACTAATTGTCGATTGACGACAATAATGTAATGTGATAGCCTCTTTAACTGTTTACGAACATGTAGACATACTCGTAGCAAACGCAACAATACATTAAAATGTTCTACCATAAAACAAAAACTAATATATAATCGAGACAGAAAAAGAAACACATAACCTGCTGACCTATTGTGAATAACGCAGGTCATTCATAAACCCTCTTACCGAATGAGGACATTGTTGCGTAGAAACAGGATTATAATTAACCGTACCGTTACATTTTACTGCTATAACTGCGTAAATTATGTAAAATGTATACACTCCAGATCACCCTGCTAAGGGTCAATTTTAGATCATTAACCTTTTTAGAATTTCGAATTTAGAATTTCGGCATTCGTGAAATGTAGATAAAAACCCAATGAACGGATACCTATGTGCCGGATCTCATAAAACAGTCAAAGAGAACTGTAATTTACTATCTAATGTTATTTACCGATCATTTAAATGTTTATTTTATGCGTGTATTTTAGTATAACAACTAGTGTATTTAAATTACATATTTTGTAATAATAATATTTAATTTCAATATTTGTAATTGTCTATGGCAAACTAAGGACAACGATGTGTTTTTATGGCAGGAGTGGAAGCCCTTATTCATTCAAGGAAAGAACTTAATACAGAGAGTGCATTATTTATAAACAACTGGTTGTCACGGCGAACTTAATTCCGCTTAAAAGTAAAAAAAATAAAATTTTCAGTGGTCCTCCGCTATATTATGCGTGTATTTTACACAAAAACCTTCCTTTTGAATTACTCTATCTATTAAAAAAACTTGATTACAACCCGTAGCGTAGTTTTAAATATCCAAGCATACATAGGGACAGACAGCGGGAAGCGACTTTGTTTTATACTATGTAGTGAAGCTTGTACAATACATATACCGTACACTACACAAAAGAACAAACAGATGTACCAAATAAGTTGAATGATGATGAATGCACGATGCATGGCACACCCATAGTTCACAACGCATTGTCTAAAAATAGACCGAACAACTCAGCTCAGATATATCTTTATGCACGAAAACATTACTAGCGCGAAGTTTAGTCTCTTCATAAAACGTTTTATCCCGTCCTTCAGTTAAATCTGGTTGTAATGAAGAATTCGGTGTAGGTTTAATTGCTTTAGCTAGAATTGTTGTCAGGCAAGTAGTACAGACTCTTATGCTTTTAAAATCTCGTTTGTTTGGATTCTTTTTTATACGTTATAGAGTTAGAGTTTTCATTAAGAATGAAGTGTTTAAGTGAGTTAAAAGGACAAATTCAACAAACAAGCTAATCTAGAGGAGCAGCAAATTGACTTTTTACCAAAAACGTTGTAAAAACAGAGATCAATCTAAAAATCTCCTTTTTAATTTTTTTATAGAAGTCAATTTGACAAAAATCAGGCTTATTCCTTTCTTCTCTATAGGCATAAAATTGGGTTAGTAATGAAATTGTAACCATCGTAACACAGAATCCTAAAAGGATATAAGACGTAATATTTTATACTAGTAGGAACCACGCGGTTTCGTTCGCGCAAACTATACCTAATGTAATCTATCCAACCTATATACATATTTTTTACACCTTGATTCACGTTACTGAAGTTTGAGCAAGCAAACATTATGTATTTTAGTAATAATATAGCCTATATTACTTAGAAATAATGTAGTATTCTAGTGGTGAAGGAATTTTTAAAATTGGTTCATAGTTTTTAAGTTAATTCATAAAAAACATACTAAAATACAATGTTTTCCCTTTATAATATTAGTATGGACTACTGGTATATGGGAGATACTCATGAGCGCTGTCGCGATTATCAGGTCAGATTTTAGTAAGCCCAACATTCGTATTTCGATTAATGTCCTTACATATGAGGTTGGTGATATCAAAACCGTTCCACTCGTTTCGACAATAGAAACCATTGAACTCGTTGAGGTAAGTGGTGTTACATAAAGGTATGAATGTCCATCACGGAAGAGGCAGTGGCTCGTTTAGCGGCTTAACGAATGTATAAAGAGCGTTCCATTCACACACGGAACGCCCAAACGATTAAACGTTTAGCACCAGTTTGCAATTTGGTACTTTTTGAAGATTTTACAGAATGGGCAAAACTTTAAATAAAGGGTAGTTATAGAAAAACTAAAGAACATAAAGGTGCATTCATACATATTTTAAAAATGGATTTAAGCCTAACAAATTAAGGGAGCAGTGATAGCCTAATTAGTGAGTTTTTATATATAGTATTTTAGTGAGTGCGTATTAGAAATAAATTATCACTGCTTTTCGGTGAAGGAAAACATCAAGAGGAAACTTACACACCCGAGTTATTAAAAAAAAGTTATCGGTGGTGTGTGAAGTCCACCAATTTGCACTTGGGCAGCGCGGTGGACTATGGCCTAAAACTCTCTCATTCTGAGAGGAGACCCGTGCCCAGCAGTGGGACAATAATGGGTTCTACCTAAAATAAATGGTGTCGTCTTAGTTAACAGTGCAACAAATCAAAAATATTATTTAAGACTAAATCTTTAAGTGGATGTAG
Organism: Spicauda simplicius; assembly: GCA_949699795.1. NCBI lineage: Eukaryota > Metazoa > Arthropoda > Insecta > Lepidoptera > Hesperiidae > Spicauda > Spicauda simplicius. The sequence goes on from OX453062.1 coordinate 20,902,427, forward strand.
TTTCAGACTTAGGTTACTTAGAGCGTATATCTAAATTGCAAGATCTCATAAAATATTAACAGTCGAGATACATATGAGTTATATCTGACCAGCTTATTCCCTCAGCTCCACCGGCTGTAATAAAGTTTACCGTGGTAATGAGTACCCCACGTGTTATCCAGGTCACAGACTGTGTGCCAAATTTTAGCGAAATGCGATATATAGTTTTTGCGTGAAAGACTAAAAAATACACATGTTTTTAAAGTTGGGCCTAACGATAAGGCAGACGGGCCACCTGATGGAAAGCAGTCACCGTCTCCTATGGACATTTGCAACACCAGGGGAGTCGCCAATGCATCGCCGGCTTTGAGGGAGAGCTCTAGAGAAGGTTTAAAAACACCTTTCTTGAAGAGCCCCATGTTATTGCGCTCCGTGAATACATCGTCACATACATCCTCAATCGCAATTATAATATTATTAAGAATTAAGATAATAAAACCAGAGATACATACTACTTATCTTATTGGTATAAACGAGCAGAGGTAGTTGTTCTAAATATATGCAGAAGTGAATCGTAACTGCACGTTCAAAGGCGAGTGGATTCACGGTCCAGGGGACGACGTAATTGGCAACACTGAGCTGACAGTTGACGACAATCAAGCAATAAACCAGAGGAAAAGGAGGAGGAAACGCCGAAAGAAGAAAACGCCGCTTGCCTTAAGAACAATGCTAATTGATTTGTTTGTGTTATATAAGAATCGTAACCAAATATAATACCGAAGATTTCTACAATAAAGTAACAACATAATAGAAATATGCTTGAAAAGAAACAAGTTCTTGTTGAATAATCAGATTACAAGATATTGAACCCTACGACAAAATGCAGATTCACATTTCCCATCCTTGCATTATTTACTCAAGCGCTTGTTCAAACAATGTAGACGAAGCGGAAAATAAAACGTTTATTTATTGTTCTATCGATAAATCGTACATCAAATTGAGACAGGCAAATACAGTATGTAAGAAAAATACACAATTTTCAATTGAAAAAAAGCTCCAGAGAGACTATGACATCATCCTTAATAGATCTGAATATCAATAGACATATATGTAGAGATACAATTTTATTAATATTATAAACGCGTAATGTGGGCATATGCTTGTTTCTTTTATACGCAAAACTACTAGACGTATTTTGTATAAATTTCGCACACAGACAGTTTATGAACAAGATTAACACATAGGGCACTCATTACCGTGGTAAACGAAACCGAAACGAGTGAAACAGCGGTAATAACTCATTAAAATATAAATAAACTGATACCGGAATCAGATAATGTAAGAGGAAATTAAAAGGATGAATTAGTCAAATTGATTTTAATGGCGATGATCTATAATTTAAAGTTACACAAACATTCAGTGGGAACGAATACGGAGCTACAAACGTGACCAACAGTCGGTTAGGTTTCATAACAATGGCAAGATATTTCTAGATCGCAGGATACAAGTGTGCGATGGCAACCGCAAATACGGCCCCGCCGGTCGGTTGCGAGAGGCGAATGCGATATAGTAATTGGATATCGAACCGGAATTGATACAAAACGAAAATAAACAAGATTTAAACGCAAATGAAGATAAGATTTGTCTCAAGTGCGGCTCAAGGATTTCAGGAATTCATTAATACTTTTTTTTTAGGATTGATATTTGAACAAAACTTGTCCTTATTATGCAAGCATTTATATTTCACAGTATTGTTTATGTAACATCATCAAGATTCTGTTCCTACTATTACAGCACGTGATGATCACAAGTCCAAAGGTCACTTAATTTTTTGGGCATAAATCCTGCAACTAGAATAGTTGCAGGATTTATGCCCAACACTCATATCTTTCATCAATAATCATAGGCTATCGTAACATCTGAATAATTGTTCCAAATTATGTATCATTTAGATTCTGATGCGATATTTAAGATGTTCATGACTTGAGCACGGTTTTTATCTAAGTTATGAAAGCGTTATAATGTTTACTATGAAACATACATTACATATGTAAATTATAAACTCCAATTTACTTAGATATGTAAATTTAGATATAGATAAAAGGGATAATAACCTAATACATTAAATGTGTCAAAAACAAACAGGTGTCAAACATAGTAGAGAAAGTTGTAACAACAAAACAAGAAAAGAGTCTTAAGAGGCTACTTGTGTATCATCTCACACTGAAGGAGCACACAACAATCCGGTCAACACAATGTCTCTTTCACGGATGCTCAGTCCATTGTTAAGCTGACAATACACACATCCATCAAGTCATTTGAAGGATCTTTGCGATACCATTGTATGTACGGGCTATAACTGAACAGACCATGCATAGAACTACTACTAGTTTCATGGTCAAAATTCTCACTATGCTTGTTAAGTAAGGCAATAGTCTGGAACGCGAAGATAGATTCGATGTAAATTACAATAGGGCGTGTCCATAGATTTGAATAACACGCCAGACTGGAATTTTAGCCTCTGGCTTTCACTGGACTTTTGGTTTCAAGCGAATCTGTACGAAGAAATTAATTAACAAAGCTACTTAGTTAATGGCAGATAAATAAAGATGCAAATAATTAAACGAGGACGTGCAAACATTAACACAACAAGAATTTCAATTAGAACAAAAAACTAAAAGCTAGTGGTCGGATAGCACATGTCTGAAGACAAGATTATACTATTGGCAGCATTCCGAGTCGAGCAGATTCCCAAACGATTACGTTTGTACACAGACTGTCGGAGACCTGATGTTCAGATTGAAGATAGAGTACTCGAAGCGCTCTCGGGTAACCCCATTTATTTCGAGGGTAATTTTGGAACTAATGAACGTAGCAATGTTTAAGGATACTCGTTTACACTCAAGACGAGAAGATATGAGCCAAAGAACTCATTCGAATTGGCAACAGTCCCAGTAGTTATAGTTATCTTTTTATATTTAGCGGTTTTGTCTGTCACCAACGATGCATATCCGCTTTGAACAGCTTGGACTAATTTCTATCTTGGAACCAAACGCCAATTGTTTGTTGGTTGGCTTTTTCAGCACTACAGTTTACTAAGCAGATGCAAAGGAATGTTAGATATACAATTATAGAACTGTTATTCTTCTAGAGATCGATGCAAAAACATTTAATATTGTAACTTAAGCTATTTATTCATTCATGCTATTTTTCACTTGCATAATCGAATGAAATTTCAATCAAATGACATATTTCATGTAGCTTTTTATCTTGAGATAGTTCTACAGATGATTTAGTAATATTTTACTACATAATTTCATTTTGTAAAGGTCGCTTATAAAAAGATTTGTTAATAAGGCTTTTAAAAATTGCATAGAGAATTGCCCGGAAGGAAGCTTCGTCTGCATATGGTTGAATACACTACTCATTTGCATTTTCAATTTAAAATTGCCAAGGTGATATACGACGACAAGAAAAGCAATGAACGCACCGCTAACAAATTACGTCATAGCTAAGTTGGCGCAATACAATTATGCACTTGATCGTCATTCGAGATAATATGCAGAACACGCGGAAAACACTAGCGTTGCATATATTATGTTTTGAACATAAAAGCGAGAGCACTTTGCTTAATGTCTATCGCCACTTCCAAGAAAATACAGTAATAAAATGGAAAGCAGAAATCATAGGTCACACATCCATCCGATTGAACATTTTAAAATATTTCGAATTTGTAGTAGATACAGTAGTTAATGCGCACTTTTCATTTTCATGGTTTTAAACATAAATGATACGTTATGAATATATATTCGGTAGATAAATTTCCATTAGATATCACTTGGTCAATTTGATTTGATTTAAACGGATATTAAGTAGCGCTGGTAACGTCATACGGAGACGACGTCATAGGCGAAACGTAAGTTAATATTCATAAACAGGAAATGCATATAGTTTTAACGGAGATTCAAATTCAATTGAAGCCAAGGCACGAAGCTACTTGCAAATGGACGAGTGCACGTAAATGTGGCGCACGGGTCGACCTTGGCGAACTCCATGTACTGGCGAGTGTTAACGTAACTCGAATAGTATGAGATAAATTATCAAGGGATGCGAAAAATAGAAGTGTATTAAGAAAAATCGAACAGTTACCACTTACACTTGTGTCAGTCGATGTATGGCCATAAGGGAAAGTTTAAATGAAAGAAAACAATGCACAAGTTACTAGCTTAGTCAAAATATGATGAACCATGTAATTTTTGGAGGATATTCATGAAACGAATAATATTATGCTTATCATATATTAAATAAAAGAAAATTCCGATATTATATAAATTAGTAGCCTCAAACGAAAGTAAAACTTTAAGACTTAAAACTTTCGAGGATTAGACCAGTAGGCTAATGAAGCGAATTTAGGAGTCGTGACCAACGATTTAAGAGTACACTAGTTGAACGACACAAAGAGGTACAATGTGAATGAAACGAGCAACAAAAAGAACAAAGGTTAAACAAACGTAACACTATACGGGGAGTAAGGACACGTCGGCTCTAAACAGGCAACACGCATCCTTATAAATGCGTTATTTTGCATTATTTTACGCTGAAATGATTAGTGACAAACAAATTGTTCTGAGAAGAGGAGGATAAGGGTACTAAGTTTTGATGATTTTAATACAAAAGTATTTTAGAGGATGTTTTTTTAAATAGCCTTAGTTTTTTTCATAATCTATCAGCTTAATAAAAGCGTCGTCGTTGCTGTGTTCTTGGTTAAAGGTTGGGTAAGTTAGTTGATGTACAGATCCATTTGTATTTATGGATAATAACACATTCTATTTCATAGGGAAACGGGATAAATAAGTCGTAATAGGTGCAGTTTTATACAATGAATCACTAAAATAATTACAATAGCAATATGAAATTAGGGCAAATTATACCTGTTCTATAATATAGGAATAGTAATCCGACGAGCAATTATCCTAGTGGTTAGTCCTGTCGCACTTAGAAATGTTTAAACCAGTTACGTTTAGTGTCCACAAGGCCTGTCTGAAGGCCACAGAAGCATTGCTATTTTAAGGACTAACTTGAAATGCCGTACAAGTACCTCTTCCTTCTTCTTTATCGTTGGAATATTTCGAATCAAATTGAGTCTGAGTTGTTTCCAGACAGATTCAATTAGGACGCAGGCATCCCGACGGATGTACGCGATGTCTATTACGAGCATTTGCTTCCGAGTTCTTGCGGATTATTTGATTGACAAAATCAAGTCTACATTTATATCTTAAGAAAAGCAAAGATCAATATTAGAGCATACAGTTTAGAAGTAATTTAAATTGTTAAGTGATTTTTCGCCTAATGAAATACATACATATGTAAACACATTTTTAAATAATTTGAACTAACAAACAAACATACAGTCAACCTGATTCTCACAAATGGCTGTTCATCAATGACTAAAAAACTGTAAAAAGGATATCAGTCTTACCTGACATCTATGCAGCAGCAGCGCTACACTGCTCCTTTATGGCAGAAATAGGTACCTATTTTCCACCACTCGGTCTAATCAACCCTGACTGGCCCTAGCTAACGTGTTCACACCCTGGAAGCAGTTTGAACTTTACTGGTTCTATTTAAATTCTAAGTAGGAGTACAGAATGGATGCGATCGGCACTAAAGGGCAATATGTTAAGGTTAACAATGGAGCGTGACAAAACGTTAGATTACACATAGTTATTTTTATGTTGAAAAGCTAATAGATCGTAAATTTCTGAAGAAATAAATATTAAAGAGGCATTTGACGACAGTTACCGTACCGGTCTGATACGCAGTGGGTCCCGGGTTCGATTCCCAGCCAGACAGGTATCTGAATGATGAGTTTAGATTCTTGTTCTGTGTCTGGGTGTTTGTATTCGTCTTTGTGCGTGTCCATGAGTGTAAAAAGCGTTTTAAGCTTTTTTTTTAATTTAACCAAAAATCTGTTTTTGAACATGACTGTCTCTAAATATTCTATGATATGAAAAAGTAAAATATTCTAGAATCTTATAATTATATATGTATAACTAACACACATGTATGTTTGTAACTCTTTAACGCAAAAACTACTGGTCGCATTTCGATGAAAATTGGCACACGATTGAAAATTCGTTTATAACGTGGATTAACACATGGGATAGTCATTACCGTTATAAACGCAACCCAGCGGGCGGAGTCGAAGGAATATGCTAGTATACAATGAAAAATCATTTTCACCTTCTTTCAAGTTCATTTTGTTACAGAATCATGTGCATAACCTAGTAAAAAAATTACATAGCAACTTTAATAGGATTTGGGACATAGACGAGTCTGCAAGGCACCCACAAAACCAAATATTAAAAGAATGCTGCGGAAATAGTGGAACTTTGATTTACGTATTCCAACAGAAAGTAACAAATTCTACGAAATACTCTACAGTATGCTCGGTGTTACCCTGTCGCAACAAACCGACCAGAGAAACGTTACGAGACTAATACGAAACTAAACTGATATCCTGGATTCGCTATCATTACGGCAACTAACTTGCAAAAACCGTCAATTATCACGTGTAAGCAATTCAGTTATAATAGAGATGGTACCGACAGTTAGTGGTAGTAATCGTGCAGCTTAAGGGGGAGGTCTAGCAAGAATTAAAAAAAAATAGTTGTTTTTTTATTAAATCTTATAAAAGTACATTGTCTTGCGCGTATTTACTAACTGCGAATGAATTGAAACATAATTTGCTGAAATATGTAACTTTGAAGCAAGCCGTGTTAGAGCTATACTAAGGCTAAGCAAGAAACAAAACGCTTGCCCAATACAAAATGTATCGTTTCCCAATTAAGTCGATGCACGCAACCAATTAATTTAAACTTGCAACTTCGGCGGCAACAGGTTAAAGACACGCCTACATTTTCACAATATAAACAATACGATGTCTAAAGGTTTGACATACAGGTTTGGTTTATAGCATACCGTCTTTGGCACCGAATCATTAGGATTAGGCTAAAATAGAAAAATAAGGCGTCTATTGGTCAAACAAGAATAACGTATAACATCTTGAAACTTAGCTGTGGTGGCTATAAACGACCACAAAGTTTCTAAATACATGAAAGAAACAAAATTTGAATAGGTAAAATTGGGATAAATTTCGATATCATACTCAATTTATTTTACAAGATGAATATTCTGTGACTCTTTTTGCACCAGGAAATCATCATATAAAAATATTTTACCTAAAAATAAACTAAAAACGTTCTTTTATAAATAGGTGTGCTACCAGTCATTGAATATTTCCACTGTCCGCATCCTGACTTCATCATCATCACCATTTGTATGAATTACTATTTCATGTTTAAAATCAGGTAAGGTAATAAGAGTTTCAACGTAAAATAATGTACGGTAATATGAACACATAAATAAAACTGTAATATTGTTTATTATTAAGGTTACAAGCCACAGCAACTATTAAAGGAAATGCATACGAGACAAGATATTACTCAACGAGGTCAACGACCACATGAGTATTATCAATAACAATATAAGCACTCACAGACATGTTACGGTCGCATAAAATGTAAATGATATTGCGAATAATTAATTATCTGACCATGTAAGTTTCGGTTTTGAATATACATCTTTAGGCATAAAGGATAAAATGATGATAATGAAATTCGATATTAGCACGCGTATCGTTTTGTAAGAATAACAGGTACAAAGGTTATTATTACCAGCTTAGTAGAGTCCTTTATGATAAGTAAATTCTTAACACGTATTATTTGCTTAATGTACATGCAAAACATAATAACTTGGTTTGTCACTTAATAAAAATGAAAATCACGTTTTTCCCATAAACTAAACTATCAGAAACATATTAAAATTGTGCAATAGACACTCCGAATAGAATCAAGTGCGAAAGATAGTAGTAGATCTAACTGTTTAAATTTCGATATCACTAACAATAATTTATTTACGTGAGATCCCAAAACAAAAAGCATCCTCGTCGAAAACGAAACACATGGTACGTGCGAAAAAAATTGAAAACAATAGATTCATCAGACGTGTGATAATTAGTGAAAACATCTTCTAGCACAATGAACGACCGTAAACTTGACACGGCATAGAATCAGCGTATACATAATTAATTAATCATTCTACTTTAAACGAGATGACCAATAGAGATAGATAAATTTAAGTAATGGAGATTATCATCGATTGTTTGTTATTCTTCATACATAAATTCAACAATAGTTTACAGAGTCCTAAGGTTTAAGCTAATATCTAAGCTTTAAAAACATTTGTGTTTCAAAATGAATACAAAATCGTGATTCAAAGAAAATAACGTGTTAACAAGTATAACAAATAATACTGCAAAAGAATAATTCAAAGGCAAAGAGTCACAAAGGCAAAGATATATCAAATTAGGTATGTATAAAATTGCAATTGTATTGAACTAAGATGCGACCAGCAAAATAGAAAGCATCGGACGGAAGACACTGTGATGTGTGTCGCACTCAGGCGCAGGTGGATCTGAGGGGAGGGAAAGCCGTGCGTGAAAGAGACGTATAATGACCGGAACAAAATTTACGCACCGAAGAAAGGGACGGAATGCAACACCCAGTTAAACAACTTTGGTGGCTAGAAAAATCTTGTATGCGAAGAAACTAGAAAGATATATGGCCCGATTTATTAAGAACTTTATACTATTGATGTTTTTGAGCACTAGATGCGAACGAAGCAGGTGATTTTTCTTTAAGTTAATTTGCAATTAAGCAACAAAATCATTAATAACTAGTATTTTTGTATTTATCTGATAAACTCATGTCAAGATTATATTTTATTTTTTTAGTGACCAAAAGTATAAGTGCAAATAATAATCTGTATCAAAATTATAAATTAGTAAAACATAACTTTATTCCACATTCAACAACAATTGAATGCTTTTAATATTGTTTAAGAAAATACTAAAATGCAAAACAAAACATATTTCATTAGTTATTAATCACACACCAATATGTAAACAGAAATATACATGTATATTGAAATTGTATTGAGCTTGGCTAGAAACACAAGCAAAAAGCTTGATAGGATCCTGTATAATTCAATCAGTGTCGAATATCTTAATGTTTCAACTAATTCCGCTGATTACTTCTGCAGCACGCCGTAAGGACCAAGTACTAAGTTTCCTTGGTTTCATCATAGGCCTCGTCACGTTTTTGCCTCCATGACATTTGGCGCATACCGGGCCAGAGGCGACGGAGACGCCTCGCACAAACGTTTGGACGTTCACTTGCCGCATTCTTGTACAAAATAATTCTTGGTCTTTTACGAAAAACTTTAGTACCACCATGGAATTGCAGTTACGTTTCCAAGCTTCATTTATGTTTCATTTGTATAACGTGTAGATTTAATTAACTATCTCATAAGTCAATCACGGGCTATCATTAAACTTATCGTGTGAATCAGCAGAACCATTTTGATAAATGTTCTGATTAGGAAAACAGATAATAATAAATTTAAATGTATAATCACAGATCATTAGTAAAAAACTGTGATAAATGTCGAGATGTTCCAGAAATAAAATGCATAAACGCGTAGCTCTTGTGTCTTGACCTCATTTCTTTTTTAGAACGTGAGCAACATCGACTAATTTCATATATCAAATGAAAGTGTACCTAAAACAATATAAAGTCTTAGATGTTTGAGAAGATTTCACACGTTATTTAGCTGAATGGACGAAACTACATCAAACATTTCGTTTAAATACTTGCGTTGTTAGAAACTTTAATTGGGAAAGTTTATTTTGTGAATTGCGACAATTTATTAATGATGACACTTCTTAAATAAGACTACGCGTATACCATTAAACTTATATAGATAATCTTTCGAAGGATGTTAAGGACAAGTAATCTGAAGTTGTTTTAGTTGCTAATGTAATTAAAGTTTAATGCGATCAGGTGTGAGATTTAAATAATTGAACTACCGATAGCCTAAATATTCAAACGGCGTGGCGACCTTGTTTTCATTTTCGTTCAGGCGTCACGAGCGTCGTGGGTCGTTTTGCTCATTGGACGGTGCCGATAACTGACATAATATGCTATAAATATAATGTAAATAGTCCATTAAATAATGAAAACTAGTCGCCCGTCGCAACGATCGAAATTCGACCGTAATTTAAATTAAAATTTCATATTGTCCAAAGTAGCACCAATATTTGTCTAATTTAAATAAATTGTAATAATTCAAGTTATTTTGAACGCACCCGTTAAAGGTAAAAAGATGTTTATTAACTAAGCTGCATTTAAAAATAATAGCGGGTATTTTGACAAAGACATCTGACATTTTTGACGTTATGTGTTTTCATAATAAGACATTGAATTTTCTATTTCGTTTATTATGTATTTGTTTGGGTCAAATGCAGTGAGTGTGATGAGTTTTTAGTTGATTTTGTGAATGTTATATGCATTATTTGAAAAAAAATTAGCATTGCGCAATCCTTCTCTACATCAACTATAACTGAGCGTAATTTCATACTCATCCGCATGCGGCAAGTATCTTAAAAACGAATCACAAGTTTTTGCTTCACGTATTAATACGAGTATATAGGTGTCGTGACACCAAATCTCTTAGGCTCGCTGCTAATCTTATTTTTATTGGAGTTATTCCTACTATTATATAAACACAGATTGTAATACATTTACTATTATGTTTTTTATGGCTGAAATATTAAATATTATTTCGGATTTTTAATATAAAGTACTAATGAATAAATATTAAAGAAAAACAGTAAAATCCATCATCAAAATCATAAAATCTGGTTGTAACGTACATCGAATTTACCGGCTGTCGATCATAAAATCCGTGCAGTTCATACAAAATGTTTACTCAGTCGAATCTGACAAATCTAAATTCGTAACACAGTAATTGACCTTATTTCTACTATACATAATTTATACAATAGTTCCATGCTCACAAACGTCGGAGTAGGTGGACGCAATATATTTTCAGACGATTACATTTCCTGTGTGTTACACTAAATTAGAAAAAATATGAAACAGATCTAATTCTACGCTTATTAACTATGACTACCTATAAATAAAAAAAAACTAAGTTTATGCGTAAACCTAGACATTAAAACGTTAGATATATATATGAAATTTTATAATAAACTAACTTATGCCCGTGGCCCTGCCTGCGATATTTAATCACGTTTACCATGTTAATGAGCATCCCATGAGTTAGTCCAGGTCATAATTCGTGTGCCTCAGCGAAATGCCATCTGTAGTTTTTGCGAAAAAAGTGACCACCACACATATAACCTCATAAAACTTTCACATGTATTAAATTAACAAGATAAAGCACAGAAACAATTAACGGACTATAAAACATACTGGCTGGCGTAAAATTTTAAAACGATCAAGTCATGTTCCACGTATCGGATTCCTCTAGACCAATCAGGTAGAATGCATTGGAAAGCAATATACACGTACATAAATGTATAAACATTGAGGTAGACTTGTTTGGTGGGATAGACAAACCGATGTATTGACTTTTAACACGGACAGGTTCTGAGACGCTTTTTTAGAATTTAGTACAACAATCTGACGCTAACCAATCGCGCGCTATCTGGGATTTTCAAACTTTAAATTGTGGTGAATATTAATCACAGCTATATGTAGTTATGAAAACTTGACCAAACCACAATGAGTGTCGATGCCAAAATTACAATCAAACAACACCATATAAAGAATCATCGAATAATAATGACGTTGCTTTAGCGCCAAAAAGATGTAGAGTTGACGCAAGCTGTATTTGATACCGTCCAAATTATGCGTGGTATGAATATTACAAAATGTAATTGGAACTCGAATCGAATAAACAATAAGACTGGATGAATTTTGGATTACGAACTATCGAGGTCATTAAAAAGGCGTCAGAATTGAGTGACACATGCCAAAACGACGTTCGCAAGCAATCGGATACTGTATCCAGCTTACTAGACGGGAATAGTCACATCCCTGGCCTGGCGGCCGTCCATACCTATAAACACTCGAAAACGAATCAACACGCGCGAACCATTCGGCCATTTTCAATCTTATTCGATCGTATTTAGGTCGATACACGTCCGTACGCTCGCGAAGATAGTTCGGATCGTCAAGCGACGGACGGATATAAGCTGCGTCTGCGCCGGCCCTTACGTAATTTTCAGTTGACGATGAACCCAATACGTCACTGCCACGTTTCCGGATGACGGATGCTGCATTCCGCACAGAACCTATTATCGTAAATCAAAGAATGCTATCAAAGGTTGCAAGGTTAGCGCGACCTTGGATAATAATGGTGTTTAAAATACAGTAGTTTAGTAGGACGCCGAATTTTTTTTGAACTTTGCCTCACACTTTCACTTGTACTTTCGCCGTTTTGAGTGGCTCGCACGCATAAGTGTATATAAAGAGTCTGTTCACGTTATCAGTCCAAATGTTTCTCGAGATCATTTTATTGCAATCTTTATAGTGTACTTCATTGCCTAGAAACAGTTCTGATTCACTTTTTGCCGACCTTGTACCAGTTTCACAAATTTAACTGTTAACAAATCATAGTAATATTGTAATACATGTCAGAGAAAATCTTGAATACTGTTCGACCACTGGTTTAGTTTGATTATTTCAGTTAGGCAGTTCCTCCCACAGTATTCGCTTTTCATTGTAATAAAATTGTTTTGTGAGATCAGTAAAAGAAAGTTAAGTGAAAAAACACACTTTCTACACTCATAGCCCCATATTAGGGTTTATTTCCTGTGTCGTGGATACCATGGACACACACAAGACGAATACACAAACACCCAGACCCAGAACATGAATCTAACTGGGAATCGAACCCGGGACCCATTGCGCTCCGCCAAGCGAGTCGTCTTGTGCCATCTTATTTGAAGTTAATAGAACTCTTCGTAATTGAAGGGTACCGCCGACACCTATGCTATAAATCCATTATATTGAAGGAACACCCGAAATCTGTGATGAGAATAATAAGGTGGTATAACTGCATTTTAGTAAATAACGGCTCTTAAAGTTATTTTTATAATATAGGACTCTTGGCCTTTTTAACCGACTTCCCAAATGAAAGAGGTCATTCTGATAACTGATACAGGTGTACATTATCAGCAATAAAGGATATAATACCTAATATCTTACTACATCGCTGCTTTAATTACATTAAGAAACTTTACCAAGCAAATGGTAAACCCAAAACTATTGACATTCCTACAAATGTTAAATAAATATATGTCTTTTAACTGAAAATTTTCTTCTCTTGAGCAGACTCCGGATATTTCAGCGATAAAACTGACCAGAGATAAATGACAGCATTCAGTTAGGCAAGCAGAAGGTATAATTTATTTATAATGAAAACACATAAGATATATTTGGACAGCACCGTGGCGGTGGCAAATTTCTTGTGAAATTTATTTCTACAGTTTTAGCTGGAAACAAATATTATCCAGTCGAATCTGGATATCAATGACATCATTTGAAACTGTAGCCTTTTTTAAATATTAAATAACTAACTGCGACACTATTATGGTAACAAAACTTTTAGAATAACTTTATTACTGATTTTAAAATACACGTCGTAAACTTGATAACAATGCAGTATCTGATAAACCGTTCAGTTTAAATACTTCGCCTGTTAATGATGTAGAATACATAGGCACGTCATAGTAAGTACTGAAAGTTAGGTTTGGAGACATCACGCTAAGTGACAATATATAATTTGAGGCAGACGTTTCGCAATCAATTAGCATGCGGTGCCTAACGGCCGATCCCATGCCTGTTTTCGTAAGTTCACCGATCGTGATAACTATATTAGGACCGAACAACTCACTTGACACTTGTATTTCGTAATATGTTGAATGCGAGATGGAGATATTATCAGCCTACCACAGAGTGACCGGGCGGAATTTGAAGGTGCTGTTAGAATGGAAGGTAGCGTTGTGGGTGTGATAGCCGGACACAGTACTAATGAGGACAGAATTAAAATTAATAATTTACATATTTTAAATGTTTAAAGGCTAGCGAAATTAAATGAATTCTATTTGTATAGTATATTTCATTTCTATAGGACACCTGTCAGTATTTCGGCAACCCACAGCGCGCAGGCTATAATGCGGCCCACGAGTTCCGCGACTCTTTCTACACTTCCTTCCATATAAGAACTCCTCTTTACAGCCCGCAGCTTTTCCTAGAACCTATCAACTTTATATGAGGCGATCGTTTCAGTCCTCGGGAGTAGCAATGCATTTTTGATTGACTTCAGATGGAACCCCTGTTCAATATGAAGTTGCATACAGATGTCATTGGGCGGCAGTGACTACCTACCATCAGTTGGACGGCATGCTCGTTTGCTACTTCTATCAGATTAAAAAAACGATCTGTTTATTATTTTGGTGTCATTTTTTTCTGCACACAAATTTTCTGATTTATAAATAAAGTATTACATAGTTTTAGTCATTCCATTGCTTTGTTAGTACATTTCTGCTATAAGGAACGACATATAAGGGTCCTTGATCTTGTATGTCTTTGTAAAAGCCATAACATTGCCATTTTTAGTAGGGTCCAGTAACCGGTAAATTTTGAAATACGCGTGGGGCATGCGGTTGTCTACCTTGGGGCCTGACTCATTTTATCTGCGGCTCTTTCCTAAAAATGGAAACCAATGGATAAACAATTTACCATAACTTAAATTAGAACTACTTTCCTAACATATAGATTGGTGTGTTTGCGTTTAAAATCGGTGTCATGTAGTTCCCATCATAAAACAAACACATTAGAAAATGCACAAGAATACATCAATAGAATAAGAAATATCTTTAATGACGTCAGAGACGCTAAGTACATATCTTCCATTATTTATCAGTTCGTTTACGGTGATAAAAACACAAAAGGCTTCGCTGGTACAATAGTATCGACAATGTTCATGCAGTAGCTATCGTAACTGTAATCAGTCATTGGCAAAACGGCACGGACACGCAAAAACTCCAACAATGTGATATTATCACTCAGCAGAACAACAATTCGTTGTTTCGTGATAGTGAAGCGTAGAGAAAAAATGAAAACAATGAACTAGAACACTAGCGCGATATCAAAGCAGATAGTGTTATCGTCAACGACATTTATGGAAATAATATTGGAATATCAACAGTGAAAACCGAAACCGAAATTCAGTAAAACACTCAATTTTTCTTCGCTGATTTAGCACGCTAGTAATTATATTTAGTGTTCTATCATTAGGTATGGTAAGAAATACAACCCAACTTAGTCACAGGGTTTTATAAACCTAAACTTAGTTAATCCAAACATACGTTTAATCGACCATATTACACGCGGTACTAACACTAATATTAACTTTGTGTTACTCAATAATTACTTTGGTTTGACTTAAAAAATACTAATTTTTTTTTTCATTTTAGGAAAATTTCCACGATAACTATAATCCGTATTAATAATATGATATATAAAAGTGCAATTGATTAAACGGTAGACGTACGTAGAAATAATGAATATGAGTTTTTTATCATTGTTAGCTTGTCACGAGCACTCAATAAAATAGGATTCAGTTACATAAAACACATATGTACTACAATGTAGCTCGTCATGTCTGGTAAATATCGTATTGATAAAAAGCGCGACGAGCAATGAAACTTATGTTAGCAATATTTAAGGATATAGTAAACATACATGTAGAAATTATATTAAAAATGTAGCTGGAACGTCATTAAAGTATGTACTGAACATATTTGCAGGTATTATATCAGAGATAAGAAAGATATAAACAAAATTATAGATAGCGAAATATTTAATATCTTCGTAAAATTTGTTTTGCATGAAATCACAAAGAGTCGTAAATCTTACAAATTCAATGAAGTCTTGACTATTGTGAGCATCACCGCAGATCCAATAGCATTAGTGGCGGTAATCATACACAATACGGCAACCTGACCTTGTATTGTAGATAACTCATCACCACTGTGTGTCCTACCTTATCAGATAACAGTGACAAGGAAAAATTACACAGAGATGTGCGCGTCACAGACACCATTTAATTGAGCAGTTCCATCCTCCGTTTAAATATTTCCTCATCGATGCTTTTCAGTACAGTTGTTACACGTGTAATAAGTATGGCAGCACGTTGTTTTAATAATGATAATTGACGTATACGCTCAATGCCTTCAAGATGTTATTTATGTGGGATTTATAATGAATGTTGATGGTGGTAATTGAAGACCACGTAGATCCAATGGCGCCATATTTATATTTTATATACTTAATGTTTTTTCACTTGATAGCCAGCCGTGATATATGGGGAGAGTTTAGTTACTTATGGTTTATTTTAAGGCCATTTTTATAGCGGGTTTAATCCCAACTATGAACGTTCAATGTTTTACGGTTTAACTGTAACTATTTTGATGATGGTAATAATATTATACGATACACCAACCTGTTTGTCGAAATTGTGTCAGGCGATATTGCATGATAATATTCTCATATTGACTGAAGATTTACCTGAAAGGAAAATGAACCAATTATTATACGGAAAATACACAAGTCAATTTCGACTTTGGGGCTACGAGGTTCGAGTTCGAGTATCTAAATAGGCACAAATGCAAGCACACACAAACACACGCACAGATATGTGTATACATAAATTTATTAATCTGGTAGGCATTATTATTATGACATCAGTATTAAAATGCACTTGACATTTAATTGGATACTTCTAACATACATAATTGTTTTTTTTTAACATGAAGAATGAGATCCTTTATGGTTGGTAAAATGGTGGTATTGGTGAAAACTAAGTGAACATTAACATTTAGAATGAAAACAACCGTGTTGAAACAAATTGCACATTAAATTTAAAATGAAAAAAAAAAGTTACCTCATTATGTAATTTGAGGTAGATTTCTTTCCTTCGAAAAGAACTCAAGGAAGATCAACATAAATTACGTTTCATGTTTTTCTTAACCGTTACAAGCATGTAATAAGGCTTCAATTATAGATACTAGTAGTACTTTTAAAACATTTGATATTAATGTGGCAAGTGTCTTTAATTGAATACGCGAGCAGCGTGGTAATTTATAAACGATAACAGGATAAAAATGTAGAGTAAATCCATGTAAAGTCATGCAGTCGATGAATTTGGCAAAGCAGGTGTTCATGCAGGTACGGGACGCGAGAAAGTACAAGTAGAGAGAGGAAAGTGCGTGAATACAAAAACACGCCGAGCCGCCACTCCGATTGGAATTTAGCGCGACGGAGGCGACCGCGAAAGGGCGGCTGAGCTAACTGTGAAATTGATTAAACATGAAGAAATATAAAACAGAAGGATTGATGGTGTTAGTAAAAAGGCTAAGGAATTTAAAGTACTAAACCATTGAGAATATGTACACAAGAACTAGTACTTAGTAAATGAATTGTTTGAAGTTCTGAAGTCGGGTAAAAGTTCAATTGATCAGGGTATTAAGTGCTATTAGCGCAACACTGCCAACCGCGAAAGGGCGGCTGAATTGATTTAAGATGAAGGAAACAGAATGGATGGATTGTAGTGTTATTAAAAAGTTTAAGGTATTTAAAGTACTTAACCGTTGAGAATATGTACAAAGGAACTATTATACAGTAAATAGTTTGAAATTGTAAAGTGGGGCAACATCTGATTAACATATTAAGTGTGTATGTATTAGATCAGGTGTTAAAAAATCCGTTTAAACATTAAACCTGCTTTTGGGAATCATATAAAAATAAACAGATATTCAATAAATAACAATCCCCTAGACATGACAAATATGAAATTATTCAAATTAATATTCAAACGAAACGTTGAAAGTACTAATTAAATCATAATTCATGTAAAAATGCAGATGAAATTGTGAATGATTATGATTTGGAAATCGTAGCAGTAAATTGCAAGTTGTGTTTCTGAATAGACAGCGCAGTATACTGAATGGAATATTAAGCTTTTATATAAATAAGAAATTTGGTTAATGTAGACAAAGTATCTCGTCAACCCATTGCTGCCCTACTGCTCTGAGCACGGTTCTTCTCTCAAAATGAGAGACAAAGTATATTCACCTTTTTTATTTTAAACAAAAAAATCTAATATTTTTCTGAATTTCCTTAAAGCTTTTAGAAAAATAATGAATAGAAGGAAATAGATGATGTACATTAACAATTCTTCTTAACAAAAGGAAAGTACTTATCTGCCCTCACAAAATCTATAAGTATAATATAATAATTAAATTAGGAAAAAGCAGGAAGAGAGGCACTTTATTTCTAACGTTTTTGAAAAGTGTTGTACCAGAAGAATGGCGTGCACGGTCTGAGAAGCGTGATTGCACGCTTTTAATAACTGATATTTTTAATACAAGACCGACCGGAACGACACTTGTAGATTCATGAGAAAGTGTATCAATTGGCAAACGCCATAGGAAGTGGGCGGTCTGGGTATGACGAAACGCAGCGTAACGTTACGTGTAACAGAATTGGTGTTCATATAATATACAACAGTGAACTAACCTGAGATGGAACAATTGGGTTAGGTCAGATAGCTCTCGTAACAGAAATAGATATACAAGAGTTATTTTAGATGATCATAAAGTGCCTGGTCCACGACACGCTAATTTCAACCGAGCGTTTGGCTATTAACGTTTTTACGGGCAACAAATATTCTAATTAATAGGTTAAGCCTAACCTACTACCCACATGTAAAACATGCTATTATATCAAATAAAAAAAAAATGTAAAACAAATAAATTAGTCATAAAATTTATATAACCTGTGTTTGTGAAGTCTGCAATGAATTAAAACTGAAAATGATGTCATTTTCGAAGGTATGTTATATTCAAAAATATAAGTTATATTGTGATCTTAACTGTAATAGCAGAACAGTAGTTAAATTTAAGGTGCAAACTGTCAAAGCGTAAACGTTAGGATAACCTCGGTTTGTCCAGATAAAGAGATGAGATTACAGTCACGTGAAATAAATCTTCGGTAATTTTGGATAAAAATCTTCCATAAGAACAAACAAATAACATGATTCTATACCGTAGTGTTATGCAGTTTGTCTTTCACAAGCTTGTCTTACGAGAAGTGAGAACAAGGTCCCTTACCTTGTGAATATGCTCTTCTTAAAAGTTGTTTCTTACAAAGGAGTTGACATAGTATATTACTTAGATGTAAACACAGGAAACATAAACCAGAAACCTGTAAGCCTATCTCCTAGTTAACCGGATGGCGAAGGTCAGCAGTAGCCTCGCGGTAAACCAGATTCCTGACGTATCTAAGTGGGGATCGTAGTGGCTTGGCGATCTAGAAATTGTTTAATAAATGGTGTTATGATAGTTGGTACATTACGGTTGGAAAACTCATCTAATGATTTGAGTTTTTGACGGAGATTTTATATTGCCATTTGACGGATTCGAATTGAAAAAAACTGTAAGGTAATGTCGAAATAAGAATCACAACAATATTGCCGTAAATGAAAATCTGAGGTGATTTAATATAATTTGATCGTAAATGTATTAACGATATCTCGAAAACAGCTCTGACATCACAAAGTCATATCATGATCAACAATCTTACAAGCCCTCACCGCAAGAATCAATTAGATCTTGCCAATGAAATTTTCCACTCCCTGATTTCCACTTTCTACGCCATAAAATGCAGAGTGATCTATCGAGTGTTGCATTTAATGGGCGATACGGCGTCAATCGTTTTCCCCACATAAATAAATCTATTAAGCAATTTGACTTAACGAAAGTGCTTGATTGTGCGTGTGTGGGCGCGGCGTGGGACAGTGTTGGTTGAACGGTTGGACGTGGGTGCATCGCAAGGTCACAAGCCCACACAATGGGTTGATATCCTCGGTGCTATTGAAGTTTTGGCAATTGCCGATCACGTTGATACTCCCGATAGAAATGTTTTAAAGTTTTGGCAATAGTTACTTATACTAACTTTAGTGACTGCTAAAGAAATTGCTTGAAGTTTTGGCAACGAATGATTGCTTTGGTAAAGAATGATGGCTATAATAAAATAGATGCGATAATTTAACTGGTATATCGACATGTAAACGACTTTCTAAATTCATTTCATACCAGCGTATCATGTCTTAAAGACGAACGAGAAGTTTCAAATGATAATATAAATTAATACTTGTTCATAACAGTATATTATTGAATACGGTAATTTTGATTATGAAGTGTAAAAGAAAACAACAACTAAGTTAACAACTGTGTGCAATATAATTAACGTTTTATTATAATACGCATCGGAAGGTTCGACCTTTAATCCGTATATGTAAGTAAAAAATAAGTATTTGGTAAATAGCACGAGATGTTTCAATGTAAATCTTGGTTTTCGTTCAGTAATATATATGTAATACTTAATTTTAAGTTTTAAATGGCAATTTTTTTAACATCATTCGTAACATTTCACGAATGCGAATGGTAAACAGAATTCTCTTACATGGATAACATTAAGAATGAGCGAAATTGGTTGTGTTGTGACGTCACCGGTCATAGACCCTGGCTGTCCATGAATGGATCGGAAACTTGATTCGCTGCAAAGTTTACATAACTCAAATCAATTGCTCCGCTTGCTTTTTCTTTCATTGAAACCAAAAAGTTGTAATTATGAGCGATAGGTGCTAACGGGCGTGCAAAGTTAGAAATTTTTGATTTATTAGGTGTTGTTCATTCTTAACTGATTGTAGCTTGCAGTAATTGACCAACATTGGAATTTACCGCCTATTATAGTGGATAAACTTTCAAGTTATACTTTCTAAACAGGCTTCGCAGGCAAAAAAAAAACAAGAGTTGCAAAACTCAGATTTATTTATTGTTTGAATACACAAAATAGTATTTAGTCGAAAGAGTAAGCTACGACATTTTCCCAAATAAAGTTTATGTTGGAATAATGATGTAAGATATTCAAAACACTAAGTACATAACAATCTTCTTCTAACAGTTGCACGACCTTGTCATCATTTGCAACGTCATTAATGACGAAATTTCGGAGCCACTCAGCGTGCAGACACCTGAAGAGTACCCAGATGTGGGTCATACAAACAGCCCAATTATGATTGTTCTCCGAACATCTGTTCGCGTCTAAACAGACGCTTAACGTTTACTCGTAACAAGAGTAATATTACGGAACACTTGTTTATTTTGAACACATTCACGATGATAAAAGCGATGATATAAGACGAGAAGAAAAACCAAAGGCAAATAAATGTGGTTGTACGATTTCGGTTGCTGGTAAATCCAAAAAGAACAATTTAAACTATTGCGCACTAGTGATGATACATAGTACGTGCTTCACTGAAAGATTGTTGAGTGACCTCTCTGCTCAAAGTACTTCAAAATTCACCAAAGCAAAGAGTCTCGTGACTACCACAAAAATAAACTAAGCTGTAATAACATGTTATGGAAGAAATGTAAAAATGGTATTATGCCCAAACATCATTTTTTTTCAAATTATTTATTATTCATTTTCGGATTTCGACAAGCCGACTACTAAACAGTATCAAAGAAAAAGGCGAATAAAATGTTAAAATGAAATGAGAGAACAGTTACAGCATATCTATTACGGATAGCTTTGAAACTGCACGTAAACTTCAAAGCGCAAGTATAATTTGTATATTACAAGATTGTAATCTATTTCGTCAGTACTGCGATGTTTACGCATAAATTCAATTACATGATTCTCTATTACTCTATTCAATGTGATCATAATTAGATTTTGCTTTTACGTGTATAGAACAAGTTGACATTAAAAGTAATAGTTTTGGATTACATCAAGATAAATTGGTAGTAAGTGAACTACGCACATTAAAATCGAGCGAAAAACAAATTTAAAAGCCTTCTAAACGCTGAGCTTTAACATTTCGGTGTTTGAATTGAATAACACAACTTAAAACCTTAAATTTACAGCAGTCAAGTAAAAATTAAACAATGATTTTTGTTTTTATGTTGTAAACGAATGATGTCAAAATTATAAAAATATTTTAAAGGTCATTAACCACTGAGTTAGAGCATCAAATTTTCAATTCTAAGCAGATTTTGATAAAACTGTATCTTTAAGTTAAAATTGATAGATTGTGCGATTTGTGCGGTTATTTGACAACCCGCATGACGGAACGGTTACCATACCGGTCTGACGCGCAATGGGTCCCGGGTTCGATTCCCGGCCAGACAGGAACCTGAATGATGAGTTTAGATTCATGTTTTGGATCTGGGTGTATTCGTCCTGTGTGTGTCCGTGGTACCCACGACACAGGAAAAATCCTAGTGTGTGGCTATGAGTGTAGAAAGCGTATTTATGCAAAGCAGCAATTTGTAACTAGACTAGGTCCCACAAAACCTAATCACACAAATCCAAGCAGACCGGACATATGACAACAAAAGGTGACCCCATACGTGTCTGTGTAAACACTGGCCAATTACCATACACACATTTGTTAGAACATTGACAGTCTCGCATCGAGGGCGTAGAAAGTCAGATGTGGACAAAGCGAAAAATGACCATATACCAGCGAGCCAAGTGTGGATTTGCATTAGTACGCCGTACGCACTTTTGAGCTGACTTTCAAATTGACTATTATTTGTAGGCGTAAAACAATCGGAAGTAATGTTTTAGTATGTTAAAAGTAGAGGTAAAATTTGTTTGTGTATTGAAAATTAATTATTACTACTTAACGATGAAGGAAAACATGTACACACCTTAGTAAACCTACACACCTGAGTTTGCTTTAAAAAAAGGTTAAAAAGGTGTATAGTGTACCACATCGCCTATGACTATAAGCTAGACTGAACATCTCTGAGTAGAAACTCGTTCCCAGCAGTAAGATAATAATGGGTTTACCAGACATATATAGTGGAGTTTGTAGGGCTTCGTAGTATTGTTTTTATAATAAATGATGTTTTCTACACTCATGAGTGGAAAAGTAGGATTTAGTCCCGTGACTTGGAAACAGAAGACTTGTGGCCTTAGTACCACGCCTTTGTGTGCGTGTCCATCTTAGTATGGACACGCACACAAACACGAATACACAAAAACCCAGTTCAGAATTAGATTCTAAATTCGTTTTTCAAAGATCTGCCCGACCATCGGAACCAAAACACTGCGTGTCAGATCAATATGGTGACTGCTTTGCTATGCGGGTGGTCGAATAATCTTGTACGTGACTTTATTTTTTTCTAATAATTACGGTTTAGTGTAGATCTCTTTTTTGAATTTATAAATTACATTTCTTTTGAATTTACGAATAGATACTTAAGTGTCACTCTTTCCACGGATGGTTATATTTTTTAAGATATTCCACAAAGGCTGACTTTTCCATGTTGTTGTGCGTATTATTTTTGAACAATAATGGGCTGATGAAGATATAGAATTTATCTTAGGGCAAATAGGGAAATAGCACCTTTTTTGTTATCGAGGGGGAAACCTTAAAAAGGTACCCGCCGCTGTGGGAGCAACGCCGGGTTATGTGGGATTTTTACCTCACTAAAACCCCCCGGTGGCCGTCCTCAGCGCTACGTGGAAGACTCCGGGATCTCTAACGGAACACAGACGGTGTCCTCCGAGCGCGATGCCCTCTTCGGGCTCCTCCCACTGAAAATTGTACTCAGTGCGCCTGGTGTTTACGACAGCATGTGGCCACACATGCCGTCGTCCTACACGGGGTCGATTGGTTCGAGCTCCCACTCTTACCGCCTGCAACCCCGGAAGGTACGGTATACCGTAGCCCTATTCTGATCCCGGAACTAGGGGAAATAGCACCTAGCACATATTTCCGTAAATATCACTATAGTGTACCAGTTCTAATTCCGGTCAGGTGGACATTTAAATGATATAGTTTTCGGTTTGGTTGTCAAGTGGGTCGGTGGTGAAATATAGGGTATTTCAACACCGATTCAGTAGTAGTAGTTCGATCAGGGAGGTACCACCGCCACACCTATTACTAACGTGAAGCTTTCCTAACGTTTCGATGGAAGGGTGTGGTTGCCGGCACACTTTTATATGAGGCGACCATCCTAGTCCTCGGGAGTAGCAACGCATCTGTGATTGACTTCAGATAGAACCTATGTTCTATGTGAAGTTGCTTACAGATGTCTATGGGCAGCAGTGACCACTTACCACAGGTGGACTGGATGCTCGTTTGGTATAAATATATACATATAACTAGATGGCGGCTTATAACACTACTCTAATAGCAACATTCACGTGCCATGGGCCCGTAAGGCGTTCCCATGGCGCACAGTTAAACCAACTGTCTACAACTGTATTGTCATACCTGTCTGAACTTTACTCCGAGGCAGTACGCGCCTAGAATTGAGGGGCTCGTATCGATTTAATCTGTGTAATTACACGTAATAGTGTGTCATTAGAATGAGAATCTTCTGTTACACCGGTTTTTAAGCGTTTGTCGATGTGCATGGAGAATTATACAGAAATATGTATATACATAACACTGTGTAGCCTGTCCGCTAGTTCCAAGTCTTGAACACTACTGGTCCAATTTAATAAGACTTGCAATATAAGGAACATTATTTAAGTAAATGTAAGCCATACAAAATTAAAGAACGATTTTTACGAAGAAATTCGTGGGGAAACATACATACAAAAAATCATCTATAAAATTTCGTGTATTTGTTTGGAAGCCTTAGCCTTCTTACGCACTAGCGGTTAACTGCGCGGCTAGCCGCTTTTCCAGTTTAATATGAAAACCACCCCAAACTTTCAACCGCGGCAGTTTAAAATTTTGGGGCGGTTTCATATAAAACTGGAATAGCGGCTAGCCGCACGTTAACCGTTGGTGCGTAAGAGGGTTTAAAGTCGGTTCCTAAATACATATATGTATGACGATTGCTTTGCCTACACGTTTTTACAGAATAATTAATATTTATTATTTACCTATTTACCTATTTGTAACATTCGCAAATGCAATGAAAAGTCGTTGGTAAATTTTACCTACAGGGACACTTGAAAATTATCTGTAATATTACAATATTTAGTTCTTACGCTACCACCGGATTAAAACACGGTGGTAACTGGGAAGAGCTGGCAAGATTGATGAACATCTATCTTGCCAGCTCTTTTTTGTATTAGACGGTTTTGTCTCTTATATAAAAATATTTTTGTCTCTTATATTTTTATATTTTAGTTCTTTCTGCCTTGTTTTACGTATACAATCCTGTTTTAAGAATGGAGAATAAGTGCTAGATTCACTATATTGTCTTACATTTGACAAACAAGTCCGAACGTGATAAAAATCTCACACTATGGACACCAACCAACCGAGACAAAGTATTTTTTTTGATCTAACTGGAGTAGCAAGCGAGATGCAGTCCACTCAGATGATAAGTGATCACTGCGGTCCATGGACTGTCTGTAATCGACTTCTTACAGAACATGGCTTCCATCTGAAGTCAATCACAAATGCGTTGCTACTCCCGAGGACTATGTTGGTCGCCTCATGTGAAAGTGTGCCGGCAACCACACCCTTCCATCGAAACGCAAGAACTGCGTCACGCTAGAAATAGGTGTGGCGGTGGTACTTCCCCGGTCGAACTCCACTGGTTCTACCACCTTAAAATCATATTTAGTACAATCGAATAAAACCAACGATTTATTGTTGGCTAATGAAATTTCACCTCACACGAACCCAATACGAGACGGAGGCTGACATTTGATTAATACGATGATATCACAAACCGGTTGGCGGCAGGTCATAGGAGCCACGGTATCTATCGGAATTCCACTGTTCGTTTGAACTACAGTTTTTCTTTTACCGATCCCAAAATTTTACTTGACCGTTTGATAGGAAAGACATAGCTAAAATCGTGTTAGCTGGAATGTTTTTTGTACAAGCTGTGAATATAGGTAGATAATTGTTGTGGTTTTGTAGACATTAAATTTTATAAGGACATGTTATTAAAACTGAAAACAAACATCGGTACCCTGACCACATCACAACATAGTATAAAACAACAAAGTCGATTTTCACTGTCTGTCCATAAGTACACTTAGTTCTTTAAAACTACTCTACGGAATTAAATGCAGTTTTTTTATAAAAAGTGATTCAAGAGGAAGGTTTTAATGTATGCTATAGCAGAGAAACACATAGGTTTTTGAAGTGAAACTTCTTTAGGCGCATGAGGGTAAAATTTTTACAGATGAAACGTCACGCCGGTATGCAACGGAAGTGTCGGAAAAGAGAGAGAGAGTGATCGAGACCGATTGAGAGAGAGTAAGACAGGGCGAACGTAGCATGAGCAACTAGCTGTGGAGTGAGAGTAGGGAGCAAGCGAGTGAGAAAGATTGAGAGAAAAAGTGAGACAGAGCGAACGTCGTATCACGCCTTTTTCCCTTCCTCTTAATCTTGGAAATTTAAAGTTTTAGATTTGTATAAATATAAACAAGATTTATAAATTAGTTCGCCAAAGAAGTTTCACTTCTGACATGTGTACTTTGTACGCACGCATGTTTTTTTTTTACTTTTAGGCTAAACGAAGTTCGCCAGGTCTACTAGTTTCTTATAAGAAACAAGTAGCGAATGAGCATGCAGTCCAGCTAATGGCAAGAGCCCTCTGCCGCCCACCTTTAAGCAATTTCCTATAAAACAATAGTTCTATTAGAAGTCATTTATAGATGTCTTCCCACACCCGAGAATTAAGATGGTTGTCTTATTTATCTTATTTTATTAATATTACAAATAAAGTTTGTGAGTATGTATGTGTGTTTGTGCAAATAAGGAAAAACGACTAGTCGGATTTATTTGAAATTTAGCACAAGGACAGTTTATGAATAACACATCGGATACTTATTACTATGGTAAACGTGACCGAAGCGGCGGGAATAACTTAGCTCACACAACATACAACATACAGACACAACACAATTCAGAATTTGATGTGACGATGGGACCGCTAGAAGCTGTATGAATACTTCTACTCTTTTTTTTGTTTTCGAGGGGGAAACTTTCAAAAAGTACCCGACGTCGTGGGAGCGACGCGGGTTATGTGGGATTCTTACGGCACTAAAACCCCCCGGTGGCCGACCTCGACGCTGCGAAGAGGACTCCGAGAAACTCCAATTAACCGCCGCCGGTGTCCTCAGCGTGTGCCCCTATCGGGCTCTTCCCTAGTGGGCGTGAACTGCTCACCGCACCTTCTGGTTTTTACGGCAGCATGCAACCACACATGCCGCCGTCCTTCCCGGGGTCGCTTGGCCGGACGGTTCGAGCTCCCACTCTTCCCGCCCGCAACCCCAGAAGTCCCTTTTAGTCGCCTCTTTCTTCTGGTCCCGGAACTACAGGGACATGAATACTTCTACCCATACGTATAAACAACAATTTTACTCCAATTCATTGGTAAATCTTTTTGAAAATCTTACAAATAAAACGCTAAATTATACCTATCACATCCGGGCATTAACGTTTCTTTGAGAATATTGCAACGATATAATATTTTTTTCATTTTATCTATAGCTGCACGCTTTCTAGATTAATGATACCTGTTATGTAGAACTCATATAACTTTCAATTGATGTATGATCGAAAGTGACAAATCAAATTAATGCCGATATTTTTTACGGCAGGTTTTTTGATCTTCATTTACACGTGTGTACATACTTAAGTATATTTTGTAAGTAATAATTTTTAGTTAATAAACTGTTATATTTTATTTGAATATGTATTACAATAATTTGTTTTATATTATAATATTCGCCCACGCACCTATTCAAAGAATTCCTTGCGTTTCTGTGGAAAGGTGTGGTTCCTGACTTACTTTTATATGAGGCGACCATCTTACTCCTCGGGAGTAGCAACGCATTACTAATCGACTTTGGATAGAAACCTTGTTGTGTATGAAATTGCTTGTATATGTTCATAGGGGTCATGGCCATTTTGCATTAGGTGGACTATATGCGCGTTTGCTACATCAGATAATATAAGGTTCACTACATAGTATAAAACAAAGTTGCTTCGGGCTGTCCGTCCCTGTGTATGCTTAGATCTTTAAAAGTACGCTACGGATTTAATGCAGTTTTTAACCGAATTCCTAAAAGAAAGAGGTCATCTGTTCGTCGTGTATTTTTTAACAGATATAGTGATTCAAGACGAAGGTTTTCATGTATAACACATGCATGATATAGTGGAGGAACACTGATAATTTTAAGATTTTTGACTTTTAGGCGGAACGAAGTTCGGGTAAACTAGTAATATTAAATCAACGTTTCTAGTTAATGTTTCTCAAAAGGTTAACATTTGACTAACACCCAAAGCGGTATACGTATTTACCGTTACCGATGGATCTTCAATATTAACTTTTAACGGATTGTCGATGACGAAGTAATTTGTCTGTTTGGTAATTACATTGTATGTGTTGTATGGAATGTTCACTGGCACAGTAGGTCATTATCTGTGTCTAGCTATGGGTCATTGTACATGTCGGCGGTACACAACGAACTTATGAAAAACACGTTGCCGAAAATAATTATTTTAGTTAAGGATTAAAAAAATTAAAAGATTCTTGTTTAACCGTCGAGCCGATCGGACTCAATTATGAATAAATCGAAGAAGAATAACTCCTGTGTTTTACTTGAAATCTTCAAGAATGGACAGTAATGAAGACCCTCGACTTTCCTGACGTCACGTACTCACTTCGTTATACATATATTATTTTAAAGTTGGTAGAACTCTGTGCTACAACTCTGATGGCACCACAACAAAACAAACGCTGTAAAAACAAGATGGCAAAGAAATAAAGACATACAAAGAAAAAAGACAAATCCGCTGAGTTTCTTGCCGGATCTTCTCTTCTTAAAATATGTGTTACATTAACTGATACAAAAACAAAATATGAAAGAACGATAATATTGTAAAAAGAATCAAACGGTAGCTTCCAACAAGCATATGAAAGCAGGATTAGTTTATAAAGACGATTACAACTTAATAACTTACGGCTAACATGTTTTTTCGTTGATTATTGATTATGCTTCACATATAAAGATAATAAGCAATTGAATATGACTGGTGACTAATTTAAGGTCAATAACAAACATCGAGCAGCAACCCAGATACCAAGCCGTGTGATAAAAACGGTGTTTAATTACGAATTTATATGTAAACATTACATTGTACACTCTACACCGATAATACTAATTATTACAACGAGAGTAGTTGATTTATATAACGGTTATATAAAACGTATAAATAATACTGATTTTGCACTCATATCCCCACAGAAGGATTTTATGCTATATTATGGGTGTCAGAGCAGTGATAGCCAAATGGTTGAAACCTGCCCTCTCAATCGGGAGGCCCGAGGTTCAATCCCAGGCACGCACCAATTGAAACGTGCGTATTAGAAATTGATTATATCACTGCTTTTCGGTGAAGAAAAACATCGTGAGGAAACCCACACAACCGAGTTCTAAAAAATTTTCTCAGAGGTGGGTGAAGTCCACCAATTCGCACTTGGACAGCGTGGTGGACTATGGCCTAAAAACTATCTCATTCTGAGAGAAGACACGTGCCAAGCAGTGGGACAATAATGGGTTGACGATATGGGCGTCATAGATACACACAAACACGAATATATATCAGACATATTTTTAAAGGTAATAGAAAATTGTGGTTAGAATCCTAATGTACTTCTACAATACCTATTTTTGCTTAACAGCTCTGGTAACTCCTACTGTGTTCTGGTCTCAAGAGTGTAGTAAGGGTGACCTACATATATGAGGCGTTCCAACTTAATCTTCAGGGGTAGCAATGTATCTGTGGCTAACTTTAAGTAATACACAGATCTTACACAGATCATATCTGTTGACTATTTTCATATTTAAAAAAATATCCAGCCAAACAAACTTATAATAAACAAAACTTGTAACTTCCCGTTATATTTATATATCCAAACTAATTAAGACTGTCTTACTTCTATATCCAAAAAATTAACAGAAGACATTTATGATCACTGAAATAAAATTGAAAATTATTTATTTTTGGTTTTGGAAAACATATGTTGGAAAAATTACTTTTTCTAAGTAGTTTTTGAACGACCAGGACTTATCGAAGTATTGAGGCAGTTTACAAAAAAAAATAAGTTATATTTGGACAGTATGGTTTATGTCAAGCCATTTTATTATATTGCCATTTTACTTTTTTGATGTTCCTAATTACCTAATTGTCGTATTCTTTGATTGTCTTAATAACTTAATAAATATATTAAGTTTTAATCATCATAATATGAAATTTTGTACTAATGTAGAAATAGGTATATAAAGTAAAAAAAAAATCTACATGATAAACTCACTATACTATAATGTATAAGTAACAGTGTAGAACATCAATATTTATCTAATTGTAATAGATATGAACATTATTTTAATGAATATACTAATCATTGATAACCCATTGTTAGTCATAAAACTGTGTTTACAAGATAACTAACTTCTTTTTAATTGAAATAAGGTATTATTAAATGTTTTCCTTTGATATTATTCAAGTTGTTTCCGAAAAAAAAATATAACATATAAGATTAAATAATATTATGATAGAAATTGAAGAAAAAAAATATAAAATTAATATGATTCTGATATCTGTAAAAATCTTTATATGTACCCATTTTAGTAGCTTAAGATGAATTATTATTGTTCCCGAAAAATCAAATATATCAAAGAAATAATAAATTGTATTATTCCTGGTATTTATAAAAAAGTTTTCATTGCATTTTAGGAGTTTAAATATTTAGCAATATATCATGAAGTATTCTTCAGGCGGCAGACATTTCTGTCGGGTAGTTGGCAGTTGGCGCCCATGTCTAATGCACATGGTCTGGGCTTCATGCCAGATTAGGTCAACAGCCTATAACATACCTATACTGATAATTGGGATCTCTTACTGTTTTTTGAGTAGAAATTTCTGTTTGTTCATTGACTTCTATGTAGACCAAATTGTAATAATTTTGTAGACATGAAAATATTTTCAACATGTGTAATCTTTGTATTGTTAGAGACTAAGTAGGTACTGCAAGGTAAAAATTATTAAATTTTTAATAAATAGTTCATTACTGACAAGCCTTGACCATTTGTATATTTATAACAATTATATTTAATTAGAGTGGGTACTTATATGTTATTTAATTATTACTTACATCTTAGATTCTTTATTAGTCATCCAGTGTATGATAAATGTGATATGTTAGTTAATGTTTTTGACTTAAGTAGTAACAATAAATTGTGGAAAGGTGTTGACCATTCTTTACAAAAAAATCTTATGTAAAATAGCTTTTATTATGTACTTAGTTGTCTAAAGAATTAATTAAATATAAATAAAAATATATTCTACTAAGATAAAAATTCTGGACATTTCTTAAAACTTAGGAATTTGTAAGGTGAGTAAGAATGTAAGTCAACTTATCTGCTAATAATGTATGGAATGCATTAAAAAAAAAGAATGTCTCTCAAACAGCCAGTTTAGAAATGACAAAATTAAATAGTTACTGGCACTGCATAAAAATAGAGAAGTTGAAATAACTAGTGAGAGCAAACCGGCACAGTCTGTCTCTATCCTTGTGGACCACTACTGCCGTCCGGGTTATTTTTAAAATTGGGAACACTTCCCAAGAAATGGCTCACATATTAACTCTTTAATGATATAACTGTGAAATTATCCAAAGTGAGCAGGAGAACAATATGTTCTTAACATTCTTTATCACACGAAGTCGGTATTAAGTCTCTTCCAAATATATCACAAGTAGTACGACCTAAAAATAGGCATTAGCTTTACCCTGGAAATGATAAGGTTAAGACAAGCGATAATGCCACCTAATCGTCGCGCAAGTCAGCTGATTTTTGGGTAAACAGAACGTCTGCGGACCAGTAGTCACCAGATCTAAAGCAACAGGTGAGGGAGTTACAAACGGGGGCATGAGACCGCCGGCGGCGGCTGCGGCCTGGCGCGGGTCCCCGCAAAACAAATCCACTTTCACGCACTTCCAACTACATTTTGAACACCATCACCAAAACAGAACACGGCGCAAGGCGCATGGAACATAAAACGATAAATACCTTCTCCTTCGCCCGTCCGGCATGTTTTTGCATTCGTTTCGCGATTAACGCACCTTTACTCTCTGCCATTTCTATCACTGTTTCATTACCAACTGTCTATAATTTCGATACACCAACAACTCTGCAACCGACCGAGTCGCAGCTAACTATCGCACGTCAAAACTCGATTGCTGAGCGACTGGACTGGCGTGACGTGACGTGCACCACGACTCGACGCGAAATAAAAAACCTGTCTGGGATTTTTTATGCCACCGCCTTACGATAGATGTCGTTACTGTCGATTAAGAGATGAATTAATGAAATATTTTTTTTAATTTATCTAGTTATTAAAAGAACCTTAATATTAATCATAATAATTATTCATAACTAAATGTGAAAGTAATATTCTTTGTATCTTTGTCTTTAAGTAATACAGGCCCGTTTACATGGAATCGGCCTGATAGTTCGCCGACTATCAAATTGTTTGGAAATATACGCTATTGTAAGATTATGAATGACTGTTTATCTTGACATTGTTTATACCCTAGTTCGCATACTTACTCTGTCGTTTTGGCTCTTTCACATATTGCTCGTATCTAAATTAGCCATACACGTCGTTACTCGTCTGAATGTGTAAATGCGCCATTAGGTAAGTTCGATAGATTGATAATTTGATTATTACATTTCTTGTACAGCAAAACTTTTTAGACGTTGAATGGTATGAACAGTAAATTATTATTTTGTTTAAATACTGTATAGCAATTTGTTTATAAAATACTAATACATTAAATCGGTATTCACTATTCATTTATTGTAAACGGACCTTAAGAATTCTCTTTGATCTTGGCCGTCTTGGTAATTCTGTGTACGTCTGTGATCTCTATCGAAAAGAAAATTATTTGACACTGTGAACTATTTTTCAAAACTGACAGTTGTTAATGTCACTTTGACATATTGTTTCGTTTCTTTTGCTAATTTTAAACTTTCAGCAACTTTACGTTTACTATCATAGATGATACACTTATATACTGGTATAGATACGCCACATCATGTTGTTATTAATAAAAACTTACCCACCGGCACTAGATGGAGCTTATTTCTAATTACGGATTATATACAATAGATGGCGCTTCATGTTATGTGAATCGTACCCTTGTTCCTCTTTTCTATATTTTATTTTATTTTTTAATCATTATCTTAAATAACACATGCTGTTAATATTGTATAATCACAATATTATGAAATCCATGAATGGAAGGACAAAAATAAAACAATATATTACTTCAATTTTATAAGTTCATTTATTTTTTTTTAAATGGTCTTTATAATATTTATAAGCTTGTTTTTTTATCTTATCTCTTTCATCAAATGTACTCAGTTTTCCTTTTAATATTCTATTCACCCCTCTACACCAACTGTGGAGAATTATATTCATTGATAATATGGTTATGAATTTTTTTATTGAAGACCCATGTTCATTGCAAGACAAAATGTCGTGAAAATTACAGAAGAGATCGACATTAAAATTTATTTTTTCCGGTAAAAGCCGAGATTCAGGTGATTCCTGTATGCTACTAGAAATTACATAAAGTAAATCATTTACTACATTCTTAAACTTTTCTGTGGGATAAAAGAGAGCATTCTTACTGTAATCTCTGTAACATGTGTATGAAGTTGTTTCTTTTTCACTACTTATAATTGTTGTAGTGCATACAGGACACCTTTTAAAGATCTTACTTTTTACTTTTTTTATTATAA
Source organism: Spicauda simplicius (assembly GCA_949699795.1). NCBI lineage: Eukaryota > Metazoa > Arthropoda > Insecta > Lepidoptera > Hesperiidae > Spicauda > Spicauda simplicius. The sequence goes on from OX453062.1 coordinate 20,936,272, forward strand.
ATCCTGCTACGTATCTTTTCTTTTCTAAATTTATAAAAGAATCTCGGCTTTGACTGGAATTTGCAGATGCAAGATCTTCTATTAAAGCATTTATTGGTAAAAGATCTTGATACCGGCTGTCCTGCTCTTCTGTACAAATAGTTTCAGTCAATAAATATTCGTAACTTTGTAACAATGAAGTTTCATCATCTTCACAGTTGGCATTAACAGAATGAGGGGTTGCCATATTGTTAATAATTAATGTTTTATAAGCACTTAGGAATTGGTCACAGGAGGGGTTTACATTTCTTACCCCATTACTCCTTATTTTACAAAAAAAATTCTCTAAGGGGTCTTGATTGAGATTTCTAGTCAGGAGACTTGTTATTTTAAAATCTCTCTGTAGATACTGCCACATCTCTTTATAAGTTATTATATTTTTAATAAAATTATTGATAGACGGTACCTTTTGGAAAAATAAGGTACCGTCTTTCTTTGTAGTTTGAAATCCCATTGTTTTTAAAATAGGAAGCATCTCATCCCATAATTTTATATGGGGTGAATTGTTTTTTAAACATACTCTATATTTCTTCTTCTCTTCATTATAGGAATACCCATTAAAAGAATCAAAGAGCTGGTCAATCTTTAATAAAAGGTCTGCTGTGTCGTTACATTCTTCAGGTAGTATTTTATGACCTGAAAAGGAAAATTGTGTTGAGCATACCAAACAAAAAATGCATTAAACCTATATCAGACATTGACAATAGACTTTGATATAGCAATATGAATTTTTTGATTTAATATGAAACTTTAATAAAAATAATTATTATTTTCAAAGCCTGAATGAATGTCATGAAGAAACATAATAACTAACACTCATGGATTCACACTCGGATACCATGTGTCACGGGGTGACAAATACAAATAAAAAAAATCTTTTTCTTCTAATCCCCTTCGATCTTAGCAACAAATACAGAGTTAAAGAGATAAAGACTCCTGAGTCATAGTTTGACTACATCCTATCATTCTGGCATGGAAATTTTACATGAATAAGATGAATGCCACGAAACAAAAACTTGTAATTAATTGTAACTTACGTGTACAAAATTTCATGGCTGCTGCCAACTGTTGACTAAACACCTGAGCCGCATATTTCACTTTCATTTTCGGGATTTTTTCTTTATTTATGTGTAAATCCGTTAATTTATTGACTAATTTTAATTGATCTTCCTCCACATCTTTCTCCATAAATAACTTTAAATGTTCCCACTTAGCTACTTTAACAATTCCATTGTCTATGTATCTCAAATTTTTGATGAGTAAATTATTGCGTATACCTTTTAGAAGGTGTGGTGGGTCGTAAATGGGGAAAACTTTATTACCATCAATTTCAAATGCTGAACTTCTATACTCTATACCCTTCCTCAAATATTCCTGTCTCGTATCATCTAACAGGCTGTTAATTGTGCTCATATTAGTAGTGGACTGATCACAAATTGTACATATAATTTTCAGACCAGTACCTGCAACAGCTTTGATAGCGTCTTTTAAAATTAATTTTAAATCTTCTTTCTTTGTGGCACTTTTAGAAAATACAAAGCAAAGGGGTTGCTTAAATTTTCCCTTTAAACTTTTTATCATTAAAACCAAAGCATGGTCGGCTATATTATGTTGTTTTTTATAACCATAGTCTTCAAACCCTACTATTTCTTTTAAAGTTTTATTGTAGTACAGGCCAGGTGATAATGACACCTCATCAAAAATTAAGCTACATAGCCTCTTCTCAAGTGGGACTTTTTCCACAGTTTTCTTTAAATTATCCAATATATGTTCATTAATGCCTGGTTTTATAATAAAAGTGTTTAAAAGTTTTTGAAGTGTTCGCTTTGAAGGTAAGGTAAAAAGCTTTTGGAGTAAATTATATGCCTTCGGGCTTTGTTTGAATATTGTAAGCGATAGTATTTTTTCTTTTAAAGTATACTTTCTTCCCCTTGGCTTAATTTTTAAATGCCTTATTTGAAGGCTGGTAAATATCTTTGATGGTTCGGGCAATTTCTCCAAATATTTCAAAATACTTCTTGAATTTGATACTTTCTGTGCCATTCGAATTCTTGCTGCTTGACTTTTGCACTTATTTCTTAACATCAAAATCTTTTTACGCAATATGTCAATCTGTTTGTCTGAAATGAAAATAGTGATACAAATAAATAATAGCATAAATCATTTTACTAATACTATAAAGATAGAAGTTTATGAGAATGGATAGATGAATGTTTGTTAATAGTGATTCAGACCACTAAATGGATCTAAAACCCATATTGTCAAAATAAATGTATAACAAGTTTAACATTTTGAAATATTAAATGTTTTGGTATGTTTCACTCCCTTTGTACTGAACATGCTAAGGGTAAGTTGCCATCCGTCAGCTTGAAAATATGTTAATTCATTAAAATTGTTTAAGGTCCCAGTTTTACGTAAATCATATATTTTTTTGTATAATTGAGAGTAACACTGCCAATACAGCTAATGAGACTTATGGAGCAAAAAGTATGTAACCATTTACTTACCAGTCCTAGCATAATGACTATGAGCAGATTGCTTTTTTAAGGTAGGCTGTATTTCTACTTGAGATGACGAAGGTGTTTGCTGCGATGTGGAAGGCATGTCACAAACTATTTGAACGTCAAGTTGATGTTGTAGATTTGTTGCTGGAAGTGAAATAAGTATATATTTATAATTACAGAAAAGATAAACTGATGATAGAAGATTTTTGAGAAATTCCAAGATATTGCCAGTTTTTGAAGAGAGCTCTTCCAGTCCTTTAAATCTTCAGAGGAATTTCTTTTAATCTTTAATACAATTGTGAAGTGAACAGTGGATGGGCTTCTAAGAATTTGCTGCACTTTTTTATCCAAGACTATGTAATCACATCTTGATTGGTATCCCTAAAAGGCCTTGAAAAATTCAAAGAAGTAATATTAGGTAAATTAAATGTTTCTCTTACTTAAATTCAAAGTAGGAATTGCATTTCCAGTTAATCGGTGACTTGGAAGCTGGTAATAATCTTCAAAATGCCTGTAGCACAATCTAACGTTGTTATAAATGAATTCATTGCCTTTTTCAAGAGTCAACAAATTTAAGGCAGCTTTCCATGAGTTAAACCTCTCCTCATGAGGATACACCCATTTAGGAAAACGATGTAGTGGCCCTGAAATACAAAAATGCAATAAGAAAAACAATAAAGTCAAAAATGTTGATGGCTTTATCTCCATCTTGCATGGCAGAAAAATACATGTCCATTTGTTTAGATTCATATCCTAATTAATATAAATGCGAATAATAGTTTGTTTTGTTTGTAACGCCACCACGCATTTACTACTTATCCGATCATTATGAAATTTAACACGCACTTTATTGGGGGGCCAGAAAATGACATAGAGTATCTTTCACCCAAGAAAAAGATACTATTCCCGAGAGATAGAAAGATAACTTCTCAACAACGTACTTTTACATCTACGGCCTCTTTGACAAGAATAAATGTACACATTGTCGCGAGCAAAGCTGCGATCAAAAACTAGAATAGTAATATTACTTACCATCTACAGCACATCCAAAGTAACACTTTAATTCAGATTTTTTTGGCATTCTGATAGTAATCGGGGTCCGTTAAAACTAAGCCAGGTATTGTCGTATGTGCAAGAAGCGGAGTCCAAAATGTAAGCCAGGTCGAATCGAAGAGCAAGAATCACAAAGTCCAGTAAGCAGTCCAAGTTGTTTTCAATAAAATCGCAATCACAAAAAACGTTAAAGTCGCTCGAGAACAGAAAACTTTTGAACAATTTGAATTTTTGAAAACTTGTCATAGCCTATTTTTTTGTCTCTTAAATTAGTTTTACTGCCATGGATTCCAGTTCTTTACATCCAATGATCATTTATAAAAATCATTTTTTTATATTATAACGAAAAAAAAGTTTATTTTTTTTTACATTTAAATATGTATGAACTTAATTACATAGATTTTTTAAATATTTTTAAATGTTATTACACGATGGTATGTAGTGCTGCCATCTTGTGAATATATTTAATAAAGTTATCACAAGTTTTTCATCCACCGATGATAGATGGCAGTAGTTTCTTTGAACTTTAATTTATATTGTAGTTTCATCCCCATGTTTACTATTTACAGAGTTATTTTCTTAGATATTCACGGTTTATTAAAATTGAATCCTATTAAACTTAAAGCTGATTGTAGAACAAAATATGGTGAGTAAAATTTTAAATTTGTACGGCTCGAAATCGAAGCGCGAAGTAAATTTTTAACATCTTAGTTTTTGTATGATTAATTACTTTTGTTGTAAGAAAGAAATAAAAATGAACTGTTTTTTTTACCGTGTGCATGAGCACGAATAAAAATTGTTAAATTTTTTATGGCCTAACAAAATGAAACTACCTATCATAGTTTAAAACCATTCTGTTACAATTTTTTTTTATCTGACCTAAATAGCAAACGAGCAAGTCCACCTGATGGTAAGTGGCCACTGCCGCCCATGGACATCTGTAATCAACTACATACAGAACATGGGTTCCATCTAAAGTCAATCACAGATGCGTTGCTGCTCCCGAGGACTATGATGGTCGCCTCATGTGAAAATGTGCCGGCAACCACTTCCTTCTAGCGAAACGCCAGAAATGCTTCACGCTAGAAATAGGTGTGGTGGTAGTACCACCACCTAGGTGTACCACCTTGATATATACCTTAATATCGTTTAATAACCTTTAAGAACGAGTTACAACGCAACGCGATCGCGGAAGCGCGGCGGAAGGAGCTGGAGTCGTACCAGCGCGCGCTCGATATCCAATGGCTGAACAGCCGGATGGAGGACGGCAGGATGGGCCGCTGCCTCGCGCTCATCACCAGGGAGGCTGAGATGGAGAAGGACTTTCAAGAGGTAAGGAGACCATGTCCAGGGTTCCCAACTTAGGAGTTTTTCCCCAAATTAAGGGGATAAATAGGTAGGATGGGGATTTTTTGGGGGAGTAATATTTTTAGGGGTTTTTTTATAACTTCAACAAATAGGTGTTTTTAAAGGAAAATCTCCCCCCAGGCTATATGATCATGCCTCACAACGAAAAAAAAGGGTAATGCACTACACCCGAAGATCTTATTTTTTTTTCGTTGTCAGGTTAGGTTGCCAAGAAGAATTCTAAGTTATAATTCATTGTGGGGGGGATATATTTTTGAGACTTGGTAGCCCTGACCATGTCTGAGCAAAATCTTTGTAGGCTGTCTACCAACTAAGTGGATTGATGACCTGAAGAAGACTGCGGGTGAGCAGATTAGGCGGGGCTCTTGTCCAGCAGTGGATTTTCTGAGGTTCTAGTTTTTATGGATGAAGGGGCATATTCCTGGAAGTGTTGATTGCAACCTTTTTCATGTTCATTTCTGCTCACAAGTTTGCCACCATAACTTTGGAATATATTTCATTATGCTGTTGTGTGTTACATTGTGTTTAAACTACTTTGCAGCAAAGTTGCTGAACCCCTTTTCATATAATATAGAAGGAGTATACAATTGTTGTTGCATGCAGTGGTGGTGTTCATGTTCCACCTGGTTGAAAGCGCCCCTAGAAATAAGTTGGAACACTTTAAAAAAACATTGTACACAAGGCAGAAATGTTGTGGCTGTTGTGCCTCCATTGGGTAAACTATGAAGAATTCTAGCATCTGTTGAACTCCTTCTTAAAGTATTGCCTTATGTAATTCACTCATTTTAACTTCACTGTTACAAAACAAAATGGTTTGGTGTCATGGCAGCATAGCTGAAGTCATACTGTTAATAATTCTGTCATGAGTTCACAAAGGCTACTCAATAATATTAAAAGAGTTTACTTAGAGATTTACAAATTAAATAGTATTTAAAGTTATGTACATATCTAACACATTAGTGTTTCCATTAATGTTAGGTATATGTTTGAATACAATAAATAAATAAACAATAAAGAAACTAAACTTTTATTTTTATATCTAGTGATGGTTGTTAAAACATTACTATTTCTCTTTAGGGCACAAGTCTGAAATCAGAATGAGAGATTTTTAGGTCATACTGGGCAAGTACAGAGAGGTTAGACGTTACACACTTGAGATTTTTTTGTAAAGAACTCATATGTTTCCTCATATCTAGTGCAAAATACCTAAATATGGTACTTGTGTTGACAAGCAAAAATACTTAAATAATTTGATCATTTTTTCAACATATCTCCTACAATTATTTTATTAATTACAACTCCTTTTAGGTCAAATCTTTATGAAAATAATCAACAATGTTACAGAGAACAGACCATGCAGCGATAGTCAACGCCCGTGCGGAGGAAGAAGCGAAGCTCGGTGTGGAGATTGTGAAAGTACGGGATGAGGGCGTCAATGAGCTGATGCGACGACATTACTTGCGGGAACGGGATCCCAGTCTCCGGGAACTGCAGAAAAAGTTGCAAGCTGGCTATGTCTGCCGGGATCTCAAGCAGCAGATACTGCATAATGAGTATAAGAGGCTGCAGGATAAGGTTTTTATTAGGCATTTATTTAATCATTTATTGATACTCAGGTGATTATAAATAGTCAATTGGTATGAATTAACATTTTTAGTTAAAAAAAATACATAATTTTTCAATCTACAATGGAAACTGTAAATAATACGCTTTTATAGTGCTAGTAAGACTTGTATGAAGTGTAAGATATGTATGTGGTAGGTATTTGTATTGGTGGTTTTTGTAATAATCATCATGGGCATCTGTAATTAATCTATGCATTCAGTAGAATTGTAGGTCCATTTGTTGCATAAATATGCATAAAAATAGTTTGCACACCTTTTGTGATTCTTGTCCTTCAAGAAATCAACCACACATAGTGTTTACTCCTGAAGTCTAAGTTAAACTACCTTGACAAAGTGGGTACTAGTGTCCAACCGATGGTCGATTTTTGGCTGATGTTGACCGACGCCGATTATTCGACTGTTGCTACCTTCGGCCGAAGCCGAAAACAAGTCCTAGAGCATTTAATAATAATGTGAACTAGTGACCCGTCGCAACGGTCGAAATTCGACCTTAATTTAAATTAAAAAACTAAACTTCATATTGTCCAAAGTAGCACCAATATTTCTCAAATTGAAATAAAATGTAAAAAAAATTAAGTAATTTTGAACGCACCCGTTAAATATAAAAAAGATGTTTAATTGTGTAAGCCGCATTTAAAAGCAATAGCGGTATTTTGACAAAGACATCTGACATTTTTGACGATATGTTTTTTCATATTTGTATATGTATATGTATGTGTTTTTTCAAATGCAAGGCAGTGTGTGTAATGTGTTTTTAGTTGATTTTATGTATGAAAAATGCATTATTTGAAAAAAATATTAACATTCTGCACTCCTTCTCTATGTCAACTATAACCGTGCAAAATTTTATACTCCTCTATCCGCGGTAAGTTACTTAAAAATGCTTCACAAGTTTTTGCTTCACGTATTAATATATAGATGACACAACCTTTGGCCGAAGTCGAAAACAAGTCTATTGTTGCGTTTTTATTGTGAATGAATTGAGAATTCTTATCGGGAGGTAATGAAGATCTTAAACAATATAACTACAGGTAGAAGAGAGCCACGCTAACCGCGTTCTCCTGAAGGCCCTATACAACGATGCAGAGACCGCCCACCGCGAGGAGCAAGCCAAGATGGACCGCAACGCCCAGCTGTGCCGCGACCTGCAGCAGCAGCTGGTGGACCAGCAGCGGCAGCGGCAGTGCCAGTACGAGGACACGCTCATAGAGAGGAAGATGCTGGAGGGCGTCATGAGGACGTTGGCTGATGAGGATCTTAGGTGAGCGGTGTGAATATTGTGGTGAGTTGGGTAGGTGGTAGATTGAATATGGTTTGATTTGAAAGGTGGTGGTATCCCCACATATGTTTCTACTTTTTTTATATCTGACTGACGTAGCATACGAGCATGCAGTCCACCCGATGGTAAGTGGTCACTGCGGCTCATGGACATCTGTAATCAACTTCATACCGAACATGGGTTCTATCTGAAGTCAATCACAGGTGCGTTGCTACTCCCAAGGACTATGATAGTCGCCTCATATAAAAGTGTACCGGCAACCACATTACTTTTATTTCAACAATTGTTGAACCAGTCACACAAGGTTCAGAACATTCGAAACACGCCGATGATTGTTAGAACTACCAACACAAAGTCGTATTAACATTGTATTTAAAAGTGTCTGTAAGTTACACCAAACATTTTCAGAGAGCTCCAGCAGAAAAAAGAAGAGACTGAGAAGATGCGCAACGAAATGGTGACGTTTAAGCACGCGCGGGAAGCGTGGAAGGAGAAGCAGAAGCAGATGGTCGTGCTGGAAGAGAGGGAGATTGAGAAGCAGAGACAAGCGGCCAGTGACAGGAGCTCTGCTATGTATGTTATTAACTTATCATTCCAATCTGGTAAAATTGAAAAAAAAAACTGTTGTCTCTTAAGTCGGTTTACTAATAGTTGAATGTGACAACATCATAAGAAAATACTGATGGAATGGTTGCATTTTTCAAAAGAAAATTTTATATGTATTCATAAACAATTGACAGATGTCGATCGTTGCCCAACGCGGAGGCCGATAGTGCCTCTTTGTCGTTCGTTCCGCTCTCTCGCTTGCACTTACAGCCTTAAATGGAACGCCTCAGAGCGAGGTAACGCCGCATGAGTCATGTTTTTTGGTGCGTGCAGCCAGCTTTATCGAATTATAAGACGTTGCCACGTCAAAAATTGGAACTGACAAATTGTCGGTGTCCCGTTGGTCTACTCTATGGCAATACAAATTAAAAACATTTGATGTTATTGAAGGATTATTTAATTATATATTAAGGCTGAATAACTTTAATGAGTTATTTTTGCAATGGCGTTGAAGTTTAATGAAATGGACAATTGGATATACATAATTACGCACATATGTACGTATGAGAAAACATAACTAACTTACCCTCCTTGTGACACAATTCGGTAAAAAAGCTACAGATCAATAAAAGTACTTTTAATATGCAATGGGTTCCCAGGATTGGTGTAATTCCTTTGAAATCTATATTTTCATCATACAATGTGTAGTAAGATGTATGAATTGATATATGTCTTCAATTCTGTCTAATATCCATGGTGGAGAGTTGCCTCTATTGGTTGAATTGCATGGTACTACTATGTTAAAAAATGAGCATTTCAGACGTCGTTTTCCTGAAAAACGGATATATTTCTGACTTATTTGCCGGCTGCTTAATTAAAAAAAGTCATAGTGAATATGCATTGTTTCTGATATGTAATAACTGTAATTTGCTTATGAAAAGTACAACTATTTTCTTGCAGTATTGCAGAGAGGGAGAGAAAAATGCAACTAAGAGAAGAACAAATAAAGAAAATAGGACAGAAAGTTATGGCTGATGCGGTAATTATAATACTTTATTATTGCCATTACTATATAACTACATTACTAAATGCTGAGGGGTCTGGGTTCAATACTAAAAGCATTTGGGTGGTACAGCTATTTATGGCTTTAGTGTATTGTCTAAGAGGCGACTATAAGGGGCTTCCGGGGTTGCGAGCGGCTAGAGTACGAGCTCGAACCGTTCGGTCAGGCAACTCCGGGAAGGACGGCGGTATGTGTGGTCGCATACCGTCGTAAAGACCTGACGGAGCGGTGGGGCCAGCCGCCCAACTGAGGCGAGCCCGATGGGGCTTTGGAGATCCCGGAGTCCTCTTTGTAGCGCCGAGGAGGGCCACCGGGTGGGTTTTAGTGCGGTAAAACTCCGACATAACCCTGCGTCGCTCCCACGGCATCTGGTGCCTTTTGGAGGTTTCCCCTCATACAAAAAAAAAACAAAAAAAAAGTTAACTTCTCAAAACATTATTAAAGGATTGTTGATACTCTCTGAAGGGTGTGCTAAAGGCATATTTATCACTGCAATATCTTAACACTGTTATTATGAAGCAGAAGTATTGCCTTCGCAACTGACTTACAAGGGTCTTATCACTTTGTATTCTTTCAGACCTTACTTTGAACCAGTGGCGTAACTAAGTTACCAAAGACATTGGACAAATAATAAATGACGGCCCCAACTAAACCTAAAATTGAATCTAATTAAATTAAAATAAATTAAATCAAATTTGTCGTATATCAGACGTTGTAAATACAGATAGTAAATTATTTTAATGAACAAATAAACAACAACTTTATGAAAATCAAACAAAATGTCTAACTATTATCGCTAAAGAAATACAATCGTGTTTTTTTATAATATTGAAGTAGCAAACATCTGTAAGCAACTTCGTACAGAATCTGTCAATCACAGTTTCGTTGCTACTCCCGAGGACCATGATGGTCGCCTCATACAAAAGTGTGCCGATAAGCACACCCTTCCATTGAAACGCAAGAAATGCTTCACGTTAGAAATAGGCGTGGTGGTGGTACCTCCTCGGGCGAACTACACTATTTCTGTCACCTTTTATCATATTGTATCTTGACTTTCATTAGATAGGATAATCATTTATTCGATCTGCTTACACACTCATATTTGGTTATTATACAAGAGTACAATTTATTTATTTATTTATTTATAGTTAGCTAGAACGGCCATCAAGACCAATTACACTAACTAACTCAGATACATTACAAATCAAAAGAAAAAATACACAATCGTAAATTGAAAACATCATAGAAATAATTATAACTTAGGACTTGTCAATAAGAAACATAATTTAGAGTCAATTACATCAATGATTAAAAAAAAAATTAAATCCAATCTATAACAATTATAATAAATAAACAAATTAAAGAGATCTGTAATTAAATAATAATTATAATTAATCAAGAATTTTCTGTTCTTTATAAGTACTTATATCATAACTAGAGATTTATGTTTGCTGTTAAGTGAAACCCTCTGAACAATTCAGAGGATTTCACTGAATAGCAAACACACACTCATAACAGTTTTCCATTCATCCGCAAACAAGTCGAAATCGGAGAAGGTCTCTAATAATATTTTCTCCCTCTCTCTTTAATACAATATTAACAAAAAATAAAAAAAAAGGAAATAGGGTGCAAAACATCGAAATGGACACTGCTCAGCATTATGTTGGTATCCGAAGACGGCCAGCGCTGACCATCCGCAGTATTCAACCGGTGACGCCACGGCGTAACGGCTTATTTATAATATCTTGACCACCTCCAGGCAGCTCGGCAACAACGCGAAGACACGATCCGCATACTCCAAGAGCAAGAGTTTCTGGAGAAGAACGCTCAAGACGATGCAGCGCAGAGGCACAAGATGGAGAGGTTCCGCGAGGAGTCCAAGGCCTCTCGCGACCAGCAGGTCAAGGCCCAGCGGCGTGCAGACCAACTGCAACATGAGGCAGAGGCGCTGTTTAGGAAAAAGGTGGGTACGGTAGACCTTTCAGGGTGGTTTTCTGCCCGGTCATAGCATCATAACGGATCTGCAAAATGACAGACGATATTCGGTGGGCGATTGAAATAGATCTTTTCTAGAGTTGTCATTCCCATTAATGTTATGTATTCTCTGGGTGAGAGGAGTGGTAATTGAAATTTGCCCTCTCGATCGGGAGGTTAGAGGTTCAAACCCAAGCACCGACCAGAGATTTTTTAAAATTATGTGTGTATTAGAAATTAAATATCACTGCTTTTCGGTGAAGGAAAACATCGTGAGGAAATCTACACACCCGAGAGTTCCTTAAAAAAAAAAAAAAAAAACTCGGAGGTGTGTGAAGTCCATCAATTCGCACTTGGCCAGCGCGGAGGTGGACAATGGCCTATAACTCTCATTCTAAGACAAGACCCGTGCCCAACAGTGGGACAATAATGGGTTGACGATATTCTCTGTATACGAAAACTTATACATAAAAATATATACACGTTATGCGAACATTGTTTTCTTGAATTTTATAAGATTGAAGTAGTAAACCAACGTGCAGTAACTTTCAATACAAAATTTCATATAGAACAAGAATTTTATCGGATTCCGGTCACAGCCCAACCGCGCCCCACATTCTTGAATATTATAAGATGGTCGCCTCAAATGTAACTAAGCCGATATCTACACCATAAAGCAGAATTGCATACAAATGCGATTTAGGCTACTGAAAATATTCAAAAAAAATCGAATCATAGTATATATCAATTTCTTAATTTTACAGACTGAGGAGAAAATCGCGCTGGACAACGAGAAAGAGCACGAAAAAGAAAGAATCAAGAAGGAGAAAAATCGGCAGTACTTCATGGACCTCCAGAAGCAAATAGAGGACAACGCGCGCAGAAGGAAAGCGGACCAGGAACTTGAGCAACGCCGCGCGCAAAACCAATGGGATTATGATAAAGCTTGGTAATTATGTTATCTAAAATCTTACTTCATGTATCAAATTGAAATGTATTTATTTTTAATACTTAAAAAATATTAGTTACCAATATTATTTCGTACACTACTACCGGATCGAAACGTGACCTCAACTGAGAAGATCCGGCAAGAAACTCAACAGGTTGGTCTTTTTGGTTTGTATACATGTAATGAAATGTCACATAACATTCCATTAATTCAAATTTTTTTGCGTGAGTATCTGTGGTTATCTGTGTCGCACAAAAAGAATTGACGCGAGACTAAAATGGTGGAAGATATTTAATTTATTTTATGCATTTTATTATTAGAAAAAGTGTTCGAAAGATAAACGAAAGGATATAATGGAGGAATCGATATAAGTGAACTTTAAATGTCGTTTCTTTGTATTTTCACAGAAACAATTTGTGTTTATTTTGAAAATCCTCAATAATATATCTTATATACATATATTTTCTTTGACTACCATGTTTTCACAGTATAAAGTTCATCTCAAAATTCGAGTTTTTTGTTCCAAGAATTGCTCCATCGCTGCTACGTAGGACGAAGTGGCGCTGCTTAAAAGAAGCTATTGTACAGAAATAATGTAACATAAACTTGATAATACAAGTGCAGTGGCGTAGCGCGGACCAAGTAGACGTGGGCAAACTCCGATTAGCGAGGCCCCTTTGCGTGATTCCATTGGATGTGCCCTTGAAAATGCCTCCGCCACTTCCTCCAATGATTCCTCGCAGGCCCTTTTTAGTGTGAGGCCGTGGGCGATGGGCCACCGCGCCCACGCCGAGCTTCGCCACTGTATAAGTGTTACAGGCTTTGGGATTATATGGAACTTTTTGGGTTATTATGAATCGATAACGTGAAACTTTTTTTTTGTATCATGTCAATAACGTTATTCCATTGATTGATTCCAGTAAAAAATAAAAAAAGTAAACAAGATAAATATGGAACATTTGCTATTGTATGTTATATTAAATAAAAAAATACCTTTATTTTATTACTTTCAACAAAGAATATTTTTGTTTGTTTGGTTAAAAATGGCAACACTTGTTTACATTTCTAATCCCGAATTTCATTATATATACATGCATAATCATAACGCTCGCTTTTCCTTAATCCAGGCGCGCAGAAGTAACAGAGGAGCGCAAGAAGATCGTAGAAGAGCACGTGCCACAACTTCTCGGTTATTTACAAGCGGGTGTGGTCAAACCCGACGACTTGCCCGTAGTAAGAGACGGGGCTAACAAGCGGCCTGAACTGGCCACGCTCGATATAGAGTCACTGGCCACGTCCACCAAACCACAGAGATTCTCCAAATGTAACGAGCAGTGCAAGATTTTGAGGGAATATTAGGTTTAATTGTATTGAGTACATTTGGTTTAATACAGGTTTAAAACAAAATTACCGTTCGGCGGACAAATGAAATATGTGTTAAATTTGATCAATACTTTAAGAGATTAAAGAAATTATATAAAGAAAGAAATAAAATAAAACAAAATAAAGAAAAAATAATAACATAATAAATAAAATTAAATTAAAGAAAAAATTTAATTATTATTATTTTTTTTTTTAATTAAAGAAACATACAGAATTTCTTGCACTCACAACGTCGTAAATAGAAATGTAGCAAATTTGAGTTTAAATCCTAATTTAAATGTGTTGAATTTGTCGTCTTTTGAGCTTTTACGTAAGATTAACAACATTTAATAAATTGATTGTTCAATTAATTAAATGTAGAGCAAAAAAATATACTAATAAGACAGTAATAGTAACCAGTATTGAAAATATTAATAATCTTTTAAGTTACATAACAATTATTTTCTCCGATTTTTTTTATGAATTTTACGTATTTTGTCTTGGTTTAGTTCGTTAGGTTATTGAAAGTCTGATGTTTTCAAATAATCACTTCGATTTTATTTTATTTAAATTAATATACAGAAATTCAATAAATCCGATGTTATATTGTTTAGTATGTCTAGTCACGCAATATATAAATTTATGGTGATTTTGCAGAAAATTGTATCTTGTTTTATCAAACTGGAAATGATTATACGGACTTCATGAGGTATATGAAAATAATATTTTTTGAAGTTTTAATGAATTGACATTTTAATCTTGTATGAAGACTGACATTAAAAGACTGTGATATAATGCTGTTATACTTATATTACTAATGAATATAAAATGATGTGAATAATTTTAACAAATTATAGTCACTATGTTTGAATAAACGTATACATACTTAATGATTGTTTCTTTGTTGAGAAATTGACTTGTAACTTTATTTTTTATAATTTTTATCACCATCGACTTATTGGGGTTCCACTAATATGTGTCTACGTCATTTTAAGCAAGTATATGCTTACTGAATATGGTAGGCCCATAGCACCAGTATGACTCAACGGCTCATTAAAGCTTTTTTAATGAGTTACATCACCACATAGTATAAAACAAAGTCGCTTCCCGCTGTCTGTCCCTATGTATGCTTAGATCTTTAAAACTACGCTACGGATTTTAATGCAGTTTTTTTAATAGATTGATTCAAGAGGAATGTATTTACGTATGATGCATGTATAATATAGTAGAGAAACTTATTGTGAAGTAAAAGCAAAGAAAATGCAGTCGTCGTCAACCCATTATTGTCCCACTGCTGGGCACGGGTCTTGTCTCAGAATGAGAGAGTTTTAGGCCATAGTCTACCGCGCTGGCCAAGTGCAAATTGGTGGACTTCACACACCTCCGAGGACTTTCTTTTAAAGAAACGATGTTTTCCTTCACCGAAAAGCCGTGATAAATATTTTTGAAGTGAAACTTCTTTATCGGGGTTGGAAAAAAATTTAGTGTAACATTTTTTCGTTACGCGCCATCTTTTTCTGTTACGCGCCATCTTTTTCTGTTACGCGCCGTCTTTTTTTTCCGTTACGCGCCATCTTTTTCTTATCCCTACCACGCGTGATATTAGATAGATTATTATAGATTAGATTATTAGATAAAGTTTAATAAAAGCCTTTTATTAAACTTTATCTAATTTTACCAATTTCTGTAAAGTTGCATATAGTAAATTATTTTTTGAAAAATAACGTCATAAAGAAGTTTCACTTCTTACGAGTGTACGCTAGTGCACGCACACATTTTTTTTAATACGCAGAAATGCAGACTAGTACTGCATTTCTAAATTATGTGTTATTTGTTATGTGCCTAAGGGTGTGACTAAGCATCACTGCGGCCGCTACTTGCGACATGTGAAAGCGCTCTTAGTCTGGAGTAGCAACGCGTCTGTGATTGATTTGTTATGTATGAAGTTGCTTACAGATTTCCATGGGTAACAGTGGTTACTTACTATCAGGTGGACTGCATGCTCGTTTGCTACTTTAATCATAAAAAAACGTAGGTTACTTTGTGATTATTTTTTAAGTACCGTTAAACTGAGTTATTCCATATTAATTCGACATTTACATTTACATTTAAATGCTCCAAGTATTCCTTTAAAAAGAAAGTTTGTGCTCACTATCTCAAACTTATTTATTGTTAATGCCATTATGAATGTATCACTTTGTATTTATTCAATGTTCATTCAAAGTACTTACTTCGTTCGTTAATATAGAGTTATTTATATATCTGCTATTTATGTATCTATGTATATCTACTTTTCATCTACATATTTATATATCCTTTTTTTTTCTCTTTCTTTCTTACGTATTCTTATCTTTTATATTAATTTCCTTTTTTTTTATTTTGTACCGCCTTCAATATTCTTTGCACTTCCCTAAGGTTAACTGGCAGAAAATGCTATTAAGCATTAAGTCCGCCTTTTGTCCATTGTTTTCTGTGGTCAATAAAGTTTTAATAAATAAATAAATTTACCAATCCGTAACAAAGGTAGCGTGGTAAACACACCATAAAACCATTGAATATTATGCTGATTAAAAATAAAATGATACCGCCCAACCTGGGCAAACAAGGTGTAACAAGAGGGAAAGTCAAATAATAATTAGAGGGCTCCATACAATGAGTCCATGGAAAATATTTAAACGCCGAAATTAATATCAAATACACGGGGCTGATATTAAAAAGGGTGCGTGTAGGGTGACTATGTTAAGGTGTGTAATTGTGGGCTAGTATATTGTATCTATGTTGTTTTTAGAAATCATGGGCGTATATAAAGGTGGTAGAACCAGTGTAGTTCGACCGGGAAGTACCACCGCCACATCTATTTCTAGCGTGAAAAATTTGTTGCGTTTCGATACAAGGGAGTGGTTGTCGGAACACTTTCACATGAGGCGACCATCATAGTCCTCGGGAGTAGCAACGCATCTGTGATTGACTTCAGATAGAACCCATGTTCTGTATGTAGTTGATTACAGATGTCCATGGACGGCAGTGACCACTTACCATCAGCTGGATTGCATGCTCGTTTGCTACTTCAGTCAGATATAAAAATCAAAAAATATGCGTGCCCCAAGTGAGCACGGGTATTAATCTAATTAAACTGACCAAAAGCTTTAGGAAACCGAAGAGTTCTGCCGATAGATTCCGTTAAAGGAAAACGTTTAAGAAAACTGAAATTTATCTACAAATCTCCGTTTTTATAACAATTTTGTATGTTGTAAGGCTTGATCAGTAACATAACACTTGACAAGATTCTATTAGAATAATTTTAGAACGAATATAAAATGACCAATAAGTTTATCGAAAACTAGATATATCAAAATAAAAACATCCACTCGCAGCGGCTCATCAAAGATAGGTAATAATGGACTAGTTAGTATTTATTAATTTATTTACTTAAATGTTAGTATTTCATAAACTACGATAATTACATCCGGACTATAAGTTATATTTTTATAACCTACTTTATTTTAGGACTCAATGATATTTTAGCTTGTAATACTAAAGCGATAGGTAGATGTCTAATAGATGTCTCTTTTACTTTTTCAAAATCATGGCCACCCTCTCCCTTCAAAAGAGTTAGCATTTTTCGGCAATAAAGAACTAAATAGCCACGTCAGCGCTCCGTCCTCCTACATTGATGGTCCATTCGTGTATTTGCTCCAGCGATCCTGTGTGCTCTCGTACTGATTACATTGTGGAAATATTCATATATTGGAGCTTAATGTAATGTATGGGCTATAAGATATTGAAAATAATAGTATGCTGCTACGTAATGTTTTAGAGAACAGACCAATCGTATTTTATACAATTTTTTATCTTCTATATCTAGTTCAACATTTGGTGAATATGAAAAAGCAGGGTTGCAGTTCATAGCTGGTCTTTTATCTGTAACTCTCCATATCATTAACAAATCATATCCGTAAATATGTTGTTAACATATATTATGTTTATGGGCGCCAGAAGAATGAAAATCTTACCATAAACAACCTGATGTTCGAGTGACGATGTGTGAAGAAAATGGCACTAAAAACACACACACACACACACACACGTACACAACACAACACAACAATAAAATATGTTAGAAGCTGATTTAACAAATTGACATAACTTTCTCGTTTAATTCCAACAATGTAATTTCGTTTTAACATGTTCAAGTTATTCAAATATTTCTATTCATTAACAGACGTAGATGTGTCAGAAATAGTGTTCTCAACATTCTTCTTTTTCTTTTTTTCTTGCCACTTCTTTAAAGCCTCTTGGAACTCTCTCAGTTCTTCCAAGCGTTTCTTTTCTTTCTTTCCCCAGTTTGACTTTTCAGAGTACCATTTGAGGTATCTACTATAATCCTAAAAATGATGCACATTTTAATGAAAGTTAGTATAAAATCACTATTAGAAATTTTTCGCTATGGATACAATTTAAATCTTTTGGTGTATCTACCCACAAGAGTACCGCTTGAAGTAGACAATAACAGATAATAAAATAATAATAATAAAATAACACCCAGATCTGGAACATGAATCTAAATTCATCATTCAGTCCTGTCTGGCTGGGAATCAAACCCGGGACCCATTGCGAGTCAGACTGGTATCGTGACCGCTTCGCCATGGTCATATTTAATAAAAGATCAAAAAACTTACTACTTTTTCTTCACTGCCGTCTAAAAAATAATCATAAACTTCATCAAGGGTCAGTCCATATGCTGCTATTCTGTAAAACATTAACACTTTCGTTATCCATTTTATTGACATATTTGTTACCCACTACTCTTCATACTTTTCTACTCCGCATGAACGTTTATGTATGGAGTTATTCTGCACACATAAACGTTGCCTCCACACATAAGCGCCTTACAACAAACGCTTATGACGTTTTAACGTGCTCTGTGACACACTTTTGCTTGTGGCAACTTACTACAACTTATCAAGAGATGGCGTCACTAATACTTCGTCTAAATCACGCTATCAAAGTTTTTTCGACATTTTGCACATATTCTAGACTAGTCGAATCCCGTAGCTTCGCCCGCGTTAGCACAAATCAATTGTCCCGTGGAAATAAGATATTTTCCCACTACAAAAAGTAGCCTATATGTTAATCCAGAATATCAGGATCAGGACACTTCTCAGTTGAGGTCGTGTTCCGATCCGGTGGTAGTGTAAAAAAAAATATATAAATGTAACTGACAATTTGTAAGCGCCCCCGAAGGCCTATGCAAAATAAAGACATTTCATTTCATTTCATTTCATTTCATCAGCTAACTCCCTACCAAATTTTATGCAAATCTCTCCAGCCGTTTACACGTGAAGAAGTAACAAACATACACACTCACAAACTTTCGCCTTTATAATATTAGTATGATATGATACGACCAAAGGCTGTCGGAGCAAAGCTGTTCCTAAGCGTAATCACCTCTTGGGAGATGCCTTTTTACTAAATGTTCATGTACTTATTGATTCTTTCTGTGCTCTATGCATGACATCGACCGGCTGTGCTTGAATGCATGACTTTAATAAGCGCTTATCTCATTCATTTATAAATTCAATATGTTTTCAAAATACTACATAACTAACTTTATTATCCGTTCAGCAGTTAAGAACTTGCTCAAAGTGTCCTTGATGTGTCCAAATGAGTATCCACGAAGAACATTCGCAAGGCTTTGGATGTCCAGGTCTTTTGGAATTATATGATTGCTAAAATAATATTAATAAATACATGTACGTTACATATGATATTGTAATGTAGTGTATTACATACATACAATACATTACAATCTCATAAAAATGGAAGGGTGTGTTTGCCGGCACAGTTTCACAAGAGGCGACCATCATAGTCCTCGGGAGTAGTAACGCATCTGTGATTGACTTGAGATGGAACCCATGTTCCGTATGTAGTTGATTACAGATGGGCGGCAGTGACCACTTACCATCAGGTGGACTGCATGCTCGTTTGCTACTTCAGTCAGATAAAAAAAATGAGATCGTTAACCCATTATTGTCATATTGCAGTGCACAGGTCTTCTCACACAATGAAAGACTTTTAGACGACAGTCCATCGGACTCGCTCAGTGCAAATTGGTAGAAAATAAACTAAACTATTAAAATAACTAAGGCACGTAATATAATTTGCTCATAAATTATTTGAATTATTAATACAAGTTTATGAAACGTCGGTGGTGAATGCGTTTCTATAACTCTAGGGCCACGAAACATTCGCTACAAGAGTCAATCGCTCTGCGCTGCAAGCGTAAGAATTGAGTGTTAAATAAAAATAAAGGTACCTATGTGTCTCTTTCTTTAAGGCCATAAGATTTAATTGCAATTTAAAGTGGTTTTCGAAAATTCACTAAATGCTGACACTTGCAGCGCCAACCGAAAGTTTAGTGGCCGAGTGACAGGACTGAATTTGTAGGAGGGCAACTGGCCCGAGGCCTCCACAAAGAGGTTCTCACACTAATGACTTCGGAAAAAATCTTAAAACCTGACTAGTAAACCAAGTCAAGATTTTTCCTTAAATATTTAGATTTGGCCTTTTTCTTGGTTGTTAAATTGCAGAGGTGACCTGTGTTTTCTCCGGCTAAAAGTATTATTTTACTTTCACCAATGTACAAAACATTGGTGGACGTAAAAGAATCTTCTGATTTCACAATAAATTATATATTTATTGTAAAACTCGACATAAAACGCTTTCTACACTCATAGCCCTACAGTAGGATTTTCTTCTGTGTCGTGGGTGCCATGGACACATGCAATGACGAATAAACAAACATCCAAACCCAGAACAAGTATCTAAACTCATCATTCAGATACCTGTCTGGCCGGAAATCGAACCCAGGACCAACTGCGTGTCAGACCGGTATGGTAAACGCGCCGCGACGCGGGTCGTCAAGACTGAAAAATGTTTATTTAATTTAGTAAATATTTTCGCAGGGTAGGCCTCCCCACCATTATTGCTGCGAGGCCTCCAGACCTCTAAATCCGGACTCGCCAGTAAATACCAACACTACGAAACTTGTAAAACAAATTGTTTAAATCCTCACTCCAGCACCCAGCTCCTCAGAATGATGGAAACGGCGGAGTAATTTGTTTCTGGCAACAAAACGACATTGGGAAATTGCTTCAGCATTTTGCTTTTCGCCAGCCACGGATCTATGCAGCTCGCTGTGGATTTACGAACGAATTGAACACGATGTTTCTGTAAATCTTCAGATGTTTATAAAAGTAAGTTGCTTTTTCTCAACACGTGAAACATTTAAATTGGACGGGTAGGTATATTTATCTATATGAGGTGTTGTTTTACCTGCTGAATAATTTTATACTTAAACTGAGAGTAAAGAAGTACTTTGATTTCAAGCATTAATTGACTTTAAAGTAATTGGTAGATAAGATTTAGAAGAAATATGTTCCTTTGTGTGATGTGGTCGTTTGTGTTATTTTATTTATATTAGCAACAAATCCGGAATCTCGGTTCAGGTAGTCACTTTAAAAAGTTTTCCAGCAATATTTTTATAGGTAGAACCAGTGTAGTTCGCCCGGGGAAGTACCATCGCCACACCTATTTCTAGCGTGAAGCATTTTTTGCGTTTCGACGGAAGGGTGTGGTTGCCGTCACACTTTCATATGAGGCGACCCTCATCATCCTCGGGAGTAGCAACGCATCTCTGATAAACTTTGGATGGAACCCATGTTCTGTATGAAGATGATTACAGACGTCCATGGGCGGCAGTAACAACTTACCATCAGGAGCAAGCTCGTTTGCTACCTCAGCTAGATAAAAAAAAATATGCCCAGAGTATTATCATCTGTTATCAATAAATAGCAAGAGCTTAAAAGCAAACGTACCAACGATAGCAATCTTGTCGGTTTTGTGTATTTTTTTCAATAATTTCCGAAGTAAATACCGACTTATTAAGTTTAGATTGGCGCCATCCTCCTCCGACGGTACCTAGAGTCATACAAAATAAAATGTCATTTTTGATGCAACTCATGTAAATAAACATTTTTCTTTTCATTCATGAATATTCAGGTTAAATGTTTGTATTCATAACTATTTGAAAATTGCAAAAAGATTTAATAATCGTAATAACTTTAAATAGAGTAAGCAGATTTTAGTGCAATATACACTTAATGCTACATAAATGTATGGACTATAAATTTAATGAATACTTTATTATACATATATGTTATTATAAATTAAATAGAGTAATTTGGTTTTATGCGATTTTAAATGTTAAAAAAATCATTATTTATTCTGAGTACGCCAAATTACTTTTTACGCGATTTAAGGACAAGAGACTCTCATACACAGAAGAAACATACTCGTTTCTGCCACGGACGTGCAAGATGTGGAATGAGCTTCCTCCTGGGGTATTCCCGGGGCGTTATGACATGGGGCTCTTCAAAAACGGTGTGAAAAGAGCTTTCCTTCAAAGCCGGCGATGCATTAACTCCTCTGGTGTTGCAAGTGTCCATAGGCGACGGTGACTACTTTCCATCAGGTAGCCCGTCTGCCTTATCGTTAGTTTTAAGTATAAAAAACAGACTGATTAAATATGTATAATGTATTTGAGTATAGTGTACCTTTGTATAGAATAATCTATGAACGTGTCTGATATAAATCACAGATGGCTGAGTGACTCTAGCGCAGGTTATGATAGAGTCTGCCAATTGTTGCAAGTAGACGGTAGAAAAGAACTCTTCAGGAAATCGTGCTGAGTCTATTTCGTAAAGAACAGCATCTGTAAATTGGAGGCAGGTAGGGTTAATATGTAAGTAAGCTGTTAGATATTCCTGATAAAAGATCATGTTTACATTGTAAGTAATCTCTCGTCAACACATTTTTGTCCCACTGCTAGGCACGGGTCTTCTCTCAGAATGAGAGAGTTTAGGCCATAGTCCATCGCGCCGGCCAAGTGCGAATTAGTGGACAGTGCGAATAGTTGTATAAAGCTTTAGGTTTTTTTTATAATATTACAGTAGCATACAGTAGTCGCTGTCAAAGTTATATTGGTATACTTTTAGGGCTATTTTTCCCGGTATCTTTATTTATATCGATTACTAGTTGAACCGGCAAACTTCGTTGTGCCTGAAAGTCAAAGATCTAAAATTATCAATGTTCTTGCATTATATCATGCATGTATTATAGACAAAAACCTTCCTTTTGAATCTATCTATTTAAATCCGTGGCGTAGTTTTGAAGATCTAAGCATACATAGGGACAGACAGCGAGAGGCGACTTTGTTTTATACTATGTAGTGATTAATTTACCGAAACGACTTTATCTCCAAAAGCATTGATTTGAACGGGGAATAAAAAAAAATTAAGTCTCTGATCCTTTTCTGACTCTATTTCAAAGGAGGGGTCTGGAACGAAGTCTAAAATTGACAGCAAATAAAACAATAATGGCCATCCTCTTGGAACATTTTCTTGTCTACACTAAATGGCGGTCCCGACCCCTTATATCGGTCCTTCCTTATCTACATCCAAGCTACCCACTACAGAATGATATAGTTACCGTTAACAGAAGCCAAGGCATGTACCAGTGTGGTCTTTCCACTCCCCTTTGCCCCAACTAGCAGGATGCGATGGGAGCCGTGAGCTATCTCTTGGCATCTCTCCCACCACAATGCTCTTGTTTCGCCGCTAAATGCTTGGGCTGGTCTGATTATAACAAACATATTACAAGATTATTGGTAAAGCAGTGTTGTGAAACGTACCGTAACATAGTAAACATGATAGATAAGTAAATAGGTATAATTAAAGTAATCAAATATTTTTTTAATTCGATAAATGAAAGTCATAGTTTAAAATGGACATTACTGCATGTCTCATGAGGCAGGCGTTTTAAACTTCATGTATTGGGTTTATTGTAGACTTGTTTTGTTTAGTTTAATTTTAATAATTTATTTGATTTGTATATGTTGTATATAGTTGTAGTTATGTTTAATATAAATATGAAATTAAAACATAAAGAAATGATTTACGATTTCCTTATAAATATGTATTTATACCCACTGTAGCGCACATCGTAAATCGTCGCCAGCAAAATTGGGATCACCAATAAAATCTTCAATTTTTGTTCGGGGATATTCTTTTAGAAACCCTCTAAATGCTAAATCCTGAAATGTATTTACGATGTTAATGGAACAAGAGAGATTCACATGACCATTTATGTATATCTTGGCGGTTGCAAGGCATTGGTCATTAACTTTAAATATTTCTTTAATTCATTTAGTCATAGTGATTTGTTTATTAACTTGAAGTTACCAGTTTCTTGACCAGTATATATGTATTTACTAATGTTTAGTCCTCTACCATGATATGACATAACTCCCAAGGTCATAATTGAGCTATGAACTACATGATGCACTTGGGGCTTAAAGCCATAATTTCGTAAGAATAAGAGTAAAACGAGCTCCCATTAGGTAATTTCTGTGTGTCTTTGATGTAATGTTATCGCAATAATAGAGTATAATATAATAGTATGTCACAAGTTGTACGTTATGTACCTTACCTCTAATCTATCAACAATATTTTCAATTACTTCTGCTTTGCGTTTAGGTTTCTTTTTCTTTCGTCGATTTTTCTCTTTGATTGTTTCTGGCATTTTTTCATCGCTTCTTTTATAATCTTCCTTTAACGCATTTTGCAATTTCTTTACATTTTCCCTACAAATGTTATCCAAATTCAGTAGTTTGGAACTTCAGTACTTAGCCCTACAAAATCTTAAATCATATTTTCAGAAGTTATTATAAGTTTTTTTTTTTTCAGAAGTTACAAAATAATATTTTTACTAATATTCGTTTGTCAGATAATCTATGTTTTCGTTATTTTTTGTAAGTAACTTATTAATTCTATAATCTCAACTTTATCAAGTTTACTAAAGAGAAAGAGAAAGATAAGTTTTTCATTTTTTGTTGTTTGTCTACCCGTTTGGTCTTTTACATAACTAATGAATAGTCATGATCACAAAATGTACTAAGCACCTCATAGATTCATCGACAGTTGTCCTTATTTCCATTTTAGCATTCATGTATGCATTGCTAGCATCAATATCAATAACGAATTTTTCTTTGACTTCTAATATTTCAGATGCATCCAAATTAGACCAATCTCTTTGATATTCTTCAATTGCCTTAAATGAAATAGTATGTATGTATAACTGACAACGATTCTATGTTCCATTCTATGAGTTGATTTCATATAATAATTTGTTAATATAACCTCAAGTATATGCTCTATCTTTTTAGATCCGGGATAAGAGTATCCAGGATGATAATTAGGATTCTTCATAAGTTTTTGTAATAATTTTTCCTCCATCCTCTTTTTCGCATGCTCCGCTTTCTTTTCCATTTGCAATTGCTTCTTGGCTTCTAATTTTTCCCATTTTAACTATAATATAACAATGACATCAATTTCTATCAATTTCATGAACTTGAGTATATTTTCAGCACTTACGTCGTAAGCCGTTTTGTTTTTATTAGCTTTTTTCTCTTCTAAATATGCTTCATATTGCTCCAACCATTCGCTAGGGGATAGTATTTCCTCTTTTGTTATCAAAGAGGACCCACCTTTGTTTACATTTGGTATGGCGTGGAAAAATTGGGCTTCATCGTACCTATACATATAATTTGTAAATGTAATTCTTAATTAATTAGCGTCTATATCTATATAATTTGTATTTGCAATTTTAATTTGTTGGAGTTTTGAACCACGCGTTTATTTTTGCTATTATGAAATATGCTTAATTCAATTCAAATCATTTAGTACCATTTTCTGAACCAGTGCATTATTTCGTCACGAATATCATCCTCGATTATGTCATGATTTCTTTTTATATAGTTTTGCTTTATTGTATCACAATTAACAGTCCATTCATTGTAGTATTTTTTTATTTTTTCTGTATATCTTTTATTCAGCTGAAATTGTCAAATAACAAAGAATATGAATCTCTCCATTATCTAATAATTTCCTATTAAATATACTATTGTTACCTCTGACACTTTTGCTGCATCTCCGCTTCTGCATACTTGTTCACATAATCTTATATTCAATATCTCATCTCGCTTACAATCTTGTAATCTTTTTCTTTTAATTTCAAAATAAATTCTATAGCAAAAACAATTAATTCGATATGTGATAATTCTAAACATATATTATAAATAGCTTTTTTTTTAAATTGAAGTTACAAACGACCATGCAGATCACCTGATTGTAAGTGGTCACTGCCCCTCATGGACACTCATAAATAACATCACATAGAATATTGGTTCTATCTGAAGTCAATCACAGACTAAGATGGTCGCCTCATATAAAAGTGATCTGGCAACCACAACCTTCCACCGAAACGCAAGAACTGCTTTACGCTAGAAATAGGTGTGGTGGTGGTACTCCCCGGGTCGAATGATAGTTCTACCACCTTCAATAAAGTATTAATAAGGATAATATCGTTATCTGCATTCTTAACACCATAATACAATATATTCGTTATGGTGGATGCCAGATGAAATCCATCCATCATTTAGATAAAAGTATACCTGTCTTATAATGCTTTCTGGAAAATTCTGTAGTAAATGCACTTACCTGCAAACCTTTTGTATTAGCCTTGCACTTCTTACTCTCATGTCGTACCTTGCTGGAGGCTTTAGAGTACCGTTTAGTTCCTTTTCCCACTTTTCTCTCTTTTGTTTTTGACATTTAAAATAATTTCTTAATTTTCTGTAATGTAAATCGTTACGTATTAAAATTTACGTTACGTTTTTTTGCTGCTTATTAACAAAAAAATCCTTGGTATGATTTATGACATATTCTTTTTTCCATTGTGACGATTCTTTCCATATATTCGGGAACATATAGGAGCAAAGTTAACTATTTATTCCAAAAATGTGAAAAGAATCGTTTTTGATAATGCCAATACCTTAATCGTTCATGGGCTTGAATAAGAACAATCATCTTTGTACGTTCTTGCATTTCAACAGTAATTTCTTTTTTCTTTTGTAATTCGTAAATAGCTGTCACGTTGATTCCTTTTGGAGTATCTTCTTTAGCATCCTCAGTATTGATGTCCCACCAATTTTGTTTTTGTAATAGTTTTTCCTCAAGTTCTGTGACTTCTGTCTCAACTAAAATAGCAGTCACAAAGTTAGTCAATATATGAATATTGGTGAATAATTATATTCGATATATTTAATATTATACAATGTTGTAAATAAGAGGTGACAAATACTGTAAATAAGAGATGATTATATGTCATCACAGCTGTTGTTAGAGGTAATTACAATATAAATGAATAGCTCGAAATTCCAACATTTGACTGAAAGAACTCTTACTCAGCAGTGTGTTAGGAAGAGCTTGATTATGATTAAAGTTATAATATTATATTTATGTTGCCAATATTATTAGCAACATTTTACCTATATGACTGTGTCGTTTCCTCTCTTTAGCTTTTTGTATGGCTTCTGCAATCATAGTTGTTATACTTTCAGCTCTCTCATGTTTAGGAGGTACATCTAAGAGTTCAGCATCGTATGTGGTCAGCTTATGGTCAATGAAACCATTTCCCATGAATTGATATTCACTCGCTACTAGTTTTCGTAGTTGCACTTTCAATTCCTGTATTCTGTTAGTAGTTAAATTTTAAATTGTATAGGGGTAATGTCGTTATTAATTATATATTAGATATACTCTGCGGTTTCAAGCGTGTAAATTGTAATAACTTTTTATATTGTAAGTACATATATTTTAGTGCAAATCAAAAATCTTAATATTAAATCATTTTACCAAGCGCCTAATCCCTGACTTTAGACTATATGTTACTTAAAATCATAGGCAAATTACGATTTTAAACAGTGGATTAAGAAGCATACAGAATTGCATAAACTTCTTCTACGAACTTTTGTACTACTAGTACTATTGTATATCTTACCGTGCAACTATAGCTCTGATAATTCTTATGATGTACTCGGTCTTCTGAACTTGCAGGTTGTGTTGATAGCAATCGATGGTCTCGTTGTAAATGTACATGTAGCTGCCTAGCATGCTAGTCAAGCGCTGAGTAGCATCACACCACTTCTTGTCGTGGGCTTTTGTTTCCTAAAAGACATAAAGGGGTACAACCCAGAGCAGTGATAGCCTAATGGTTGAAACTTGGCCTCTCAATCGGGAGGTCCGAGATTCAAACCCAGGCACGCACCACTGATTCATGTGCGTATTAGAAATCAATTATCACTGCTTTTCGGTGAAGGAAAACATCGTTAGGAAACCTATACACCCGAGAGGTCTTTAAAAAAAAAGTTCTCGGAAGTTTATGAAGTCCGCCAATCCGCACTTGGCCAACGCGGTGGACTATGGCCTAAAACTCTCTCATTTCAAGAGACGACCCGTGCTCAGCAATGGGACAAAAACAGGTTGACGATAACGATTTGTCTATCAAGCTTATCAAGCTTTTGAAGTTCACTGTTAGAGGGCCTCTCCTGTTGAAGAGTCCAATAGTCACAGCGCCTGGCATGTCTCGGTGTCTGCGTGGGTATTACTGTTAGATATAATGTAGAAAGATGTCGTTGAACATCTCTGCGTGCATTCACTTAGATGCCTGCTACATCCACTCGAAGTGAGAAAGAGTTGTGCTAGTAAAGTCTGACACCACATGGCCCATAATAAATGGCGTATGTGTATATAGTGTTAATTTCAACAAACTTATACCTGATATTCTATGTCAAGGTTAATCAGACATTCTAATTTGGTAAGAGTTTTCCTCCACTTTTCGAAGTAATATTGGCTTGACATTTCGAATTTACAATAAATAATAACATAAAATGAAATAGTTGTCGGTAAGTCTACTCAATGAACATCCTTCAAGATGGTCATGCTCGAAATTGCCTTAGTTTCTTTAAAAAAATATATGACCAGATATTAAAATACAATGAAACTTGGTTAAGTGGGTATTGGATAAGAGAAACCTCTGTTATTGAGAATTCTAATAAGGTCTCGGCACTTTGTCATCGAATTACCTCTGTCAATGGGACTTTTCGAACCTGGTTAAATGAGATTTGATTTCTAGAATTTTGATGAAGGATTTTTTTGATAATTGGGACTCAATAGCTCAATTTCCTGTATTAGTGAGACATTTTTGTAAAGTACAATCGTATTATTTTTGTAACATATAAATACATCCCGTCAACCCATTATTGTCCCACTGCTGGGCGCGGGTCTTCTCTCAGAATGAGAGAGTCTTATCTTAGGCCATAGTCCACCGCGCTGGCCAAGTGCGAATTGGTGGACTTCACACACCTCCGAGTACTTTTTATTTTTAAGAACTCTCGGGAGTGTAGGTTTCCTCACGATGATTTCCTTCGCCCAAAAGCAGAGATAATAAATTAAGTTACGCACTTAATTTCACAAAAATCTGTGGTGCGTGCCTGGGTTTGAACCTCGGACCTCCCGATTGAGAGGGCAAGTTTCAACCATTAGGCTATCACTGCTCTGCATAAATACCTTTACTGAATACGTAACATCAAAAAGTGTTTTTATTATCATTTCCACAACTATTATACATGGAATTACAGTACTTTTCCACCTCTTAAAGCGACTGCTTCTATAAATTTTTAATTTCTTCTATAAAAAGACAACTTTAATATTAAACGTGTCTAATTATATAATTGCATAATTGAAAATTTCTTTAGATCGTACGAAATCCTTGGGCCCATGAAATCCCAATTAACCACATTCAAAGATTTTATTCTAAAGTCAACGTAGAGTTAGTAACAACAACGCTTTTAAAGTATAAAAATGTAGAGATCCAGAAAAGCTGTCAAAACTCATATTTACGTGGTAGAGTTAATAATAGGATTTTTACGTGTTAGACCAAAAATAAATAATTACTGCGAAGAAAGACATTGTAATAAAACCTTTACACCTGAGAGTTCATAATAGTTGACTATGTGTGTATACTAATTCGCAATGGGTCAAAGCAGTTGCTTTAACCTCTCCCGCTCGGACTGGCTGATCAACAGATCTATGACGCTGGTCTTCTATTTATAATTTATTGAAGTGAAACTTCTTTATCGGGGTTGGAAAAAAATTTATTGTAACATTTTTTCGTTACGCGCCATCTTTTTCTGTTACGCACCATCTTTTCTTTTTCGTTACGCACCATCTTTTTCTGTTACGCGTCATCTTTTTTTTCCGTTACGCGCCATCTTTTTCTTATCCCTACCACGCGTGATATTAGATAGATTATTATAGATTAGATTATCAGATAAAGTTTAATAAAAGCCTTTTAGTAAACTTTATCTAATTTAACTTTATTTAACCAATTTCTGTAAAGTTGCATAT
Source organism: Spicauda simplicius (assembly GCA_949699795.1). NCBI lineage: Eukaryota > Metazoa > Arthropoda > Insecta > Lepidoptera > Hesperiidae > Spicauda > Spicauda simplicius. Next base: position 20,966,401 of record OX453062.1, read on the forward strand.
AGTAAATTATTTTTTGAAAAATAACGTCATAAAGAAGTTTCACTTCTTACGAGTGTACGCTAGTACACGCACATATTTTTTTTTTATTTGTCTAACATGTCACTCCTACAACCGCTCAAATCTAAACTGCGTTCATACCATTTTACCATGCTTTTTACAAAAATGTACAATACGTCCGATATTGTGGACCAAAGGGCAAACGATCGTCATTAGCCTTATCATCCACAGCGGAAAACCTTATATCATACTCGACGAGGGAAATAAGCGATCACACTTGACGGCTACGGCTCGTTTCCATTGCTTTCAACAGTCCCTTTCAAAGCAAAACGACACAAGTGCCTGTAACATACAAGGAAAAGTCTACCTGTTAGGAACCTGACAAAGTTTAGTTTCGAATCTTTGAAGATGTTGCTTTTAGTGTTTTGGTGGGATGTACTGAGTCGTATTGTAAAACATTTTGAGTGTAACCCGAATTGAGTTTTGGGTGGCGTGTCGCTAAAGTGTACATTTGGTTGTTGATCGTGTTAAAGAGCGTACGGTGAGCGAAATTGTTCGACTTTTTTTAATTCTTGTCAAAATTATTTTAGAGTGAAATGATTTGAACTTGTCTATATAAGTTTTTGTTCTGAGTTTCGTCAATAAACGGAGACTAGTGCGCAATAATTAATGTATCTGTTATTTTTTTAAATATATGTATACCTAAATATATGTGCATGTGTCCACCTTGTTTGGCTTACCCAGGATATTTATGGTAGAGCAGTATGATGCAATTTGTTGTGAAATTGATATAAAAATATTTCATTTATAATCTATTAGAAAGTAACGGAACTGTGTAAAAAAGGTAAAAGTTCAATTAAACTATGTGATTTTTCGAACGGCTGCCATCCCACGTATCGGAACGGATCCCACGTATAATGAGATTCTTCGTGATCAGAGCTTTTGTGTTCTGATTGGGGCACAACCCATTATTGTCCCACTGCTGGGCACGGGTCTTCTCTCACAATAAGAGAGTTTTAGGATATAGCCCACCGCGCTGGCCAAGTGCGAATTGGTTATTGGTTGGTTCTGATTATTATTACTAAATCTTGAACATAATAATCAATCAATAATGTTACAACACACTGCATTCCACACTAGGATTTTCTGTGTCATTATTTCTATGGCGGCATCGACGTACACAAAAACAAATACACAATCAGTATAGAAATATAAATTCATTATTCAGTTACTGCCTGGCCGGAGATCGAACGCAGATCCCACTGCGTGTCAAAAATGAGCAAAGACTTTAAAGAGATTTTATTAATTTGTAAATCCATTTGTAAAGATGTTATTATGATATTGAGATATTAGTCTATATTCTACCAATCCCTATTGAAGTTAAGAATACACCTTCAAAACTTGGAGTGTACAACTTGCGTCTCGCCCTGTATCATTTTTGCCGTGTTTTATCGTGTCGGGCGCTTTCCGCGACGGCCGCCATCTTGCCGCCGGAAGTAGTAAAGCCTTCCGCAGCGCCCTCTGTCGGCGTTTCGTTACGCGCCTTTTACCGCGTCGTCAAATGTTAGCGCCTTTGTTTGTTCCTCGTAAAATTGTATTGTGGTGGCGCGTGGTTCTGGTTAGGTGATAGGGGGTAGGTGTGTGTCTCGTGATGTATTGGTTATGTTCGTGGTTTGGGGTAGGAAAATTAATACAGGTAGAGATAGGTTCTTTAATGGAGCTGTGAGATACAGAACTTATAATATTGTTGTCATTTATTTAATGGATTACCTTTGCTTCAATTCACATTACAATATTGCGATACTACATTTAACAAGATATGGTTCTTAGGTAGAGTGGGGTAATATAGTTGGTTTCCGATTTGGTGGTTCGTCTCTGATACCAAAAAGTAGGAACTTTGGCGACTGCGGTTTTAATATGTATAACAACTTGTATCTCCTACCCAGTCGTTAATAACTACCTATGTGGTTCAACTTAAATTAAAGAGGTCGATTTAACTCTTACCCTTTCATACAATGTTAACATAATGTTAACATAACATAATTCCTATTTTGAAATCCCAAATTCGACTCGTTAATAACTTAAGTTAGTACCTATCTCATAGGAATGCGGAGGATATGACTTAAAAATTGATGTATGGTATCCATTAAGTATTAATTATAAGTTAATAAATTAACTTTCGATGGGATCGCAATAAATAGAAGAAAAATAATAATAAATATCTAGTACATTATTTTAATCCTAATACTATAGAGCACGTAAGTCATTTAAAATACTTTTTTAAAACGCATCCCTGAAGGGAGGGAAATCGACACTCTAATGGAATTCCTCAAGCGCCCTCATAAGAGACCTTATAAAAATTCGAAAGAGATCTTATAAAAATTCGATACATCTCACTGGGAGGAAATAGAATAAGAGGGGTGGGGTAAGCACGAATTATTGACGAATTCGATTCGTAACGATGATGTCGAAGTTATTGTGAACGTATACTTATTTATAAAAATGAATAAATGGGTATCTATTTTAAAACGGGAAGAGTTAAATTAAAAACTGAAAATAAGGCTTCCTCCATAAATTGAGGAGAAAACTCTAGCCCACCTTTACTTACACATGCCTTTGCCCAGAAGGCGGACAAAAGATGCCTTAACAAATGTGTGCTTAAATGCACGAAATGCGTTTAAATTGATGGCCACTTCTTAAGTTAAAACATTTGAAATGTTTATTTCGAATCTGGGTGTTAAAGCATTGGTTTTCAAAATATACGGAGACCTAATGCTTGTGGTATTTAAACCATTCCATTAAGGCACTATTGCCGATATCGAAACTAGAATGATATCGACAATTCTTCAATGTTCTTTATTGGAGAATTGTCGAAATGTTTCTCGTTGTATATGTCGCAGAATCCAATGGATTGTTTTCTGAATGGTCGCCATTGTCGTCTAACATATCGATATTTGTTTAATTCTAAATCAGTGTACGTATTTATTGACAAAACCATCACAAGCGCTATTGACCGACTCCCTGACATTGACAACTGACGTGGTAATATAATATGAATGAGGTCGTATACCATAGTAAATTGATTAATTATCTCTAACATATATTTTAGATGGTATCAATTGTGGCACTGTTGTTAGGTGTAATATTGAAGAAGTGACGAAAACGTTATCATGTCTTTTAGATACAAGCTAGACCTTTAGGGAAAAAACTATTTGCATCGAATGTCGCACTGTTGACAGGCGACAGATAAGGTGCTCGCAAATATAAAGAGATGGGGTGACATGAGGTGATAACCGCCTTTAGCCGCGACAGATAGATCGCGATAGTCGAAGCGATTTTAAAGTATCGTTTCGCTATATAAAGATTAACTTCACTCTTGGAGGTTATGCATCTTTATTCTATACTATTTCATAAATATTTCCAGAGACAAGAGTTTATAATAATCATCAGAAGTCTTTAACATTGCAAAAATAATTTTAGAAATGGACGACTCGCGTGGCGCAGCGGTTACCATACCGGTTTGACACGCAGTGGTTCCCGGGTTCGATTCCCGGCCAGACAGGTATCTGAATGATGAGTTTATATTCTTGTTCTGGGTCTGGGTGTTTGTGTATTCGTATTTGTGTGTGTCCATGGCACCTACGACACAGGAGAAAATCCTACTGTGGGGCTATGAGTGTATAAAGCGTTTATAAAAAGAAAGCGTTTATAGAAGTAAATTTTATATTTTGTAGAGTCACTACGTTCTAATTATCGGTATAACTGCTATTTGTGTAATAATACTATTTTGCATTTATGAGTGTATTTATTAGTATTGCGGATATATTTAAATATATTGACAATTAGATTTCGTCAAACCGATAGATAAAAACTTGATTAATATTAACAGTAATATTCTTCACATTAATTTGTGAAGAAAGTATGACTAAGTAAGGTAATTTTATACCGTATAAAATTGCCTTTGTCTATTTCAAATTTTTGAACAAATATAGTAAATTCGGGTTATACTTACAAATTTTACAAACAAATGAGTTAGAATTTTATACAAACTTTTTAATTCGCCTCCAAGTGCCACAGACAGACATAAACCCAAAACCTTAAGCCCTTTTCCTTTCCAGAAAATAAATGCAGAAAAGTGTTGTAGCAAATTTTATCAAAACTCGGTGTCAGGTAGTTGGTACCATCTGGGAGTCTCTTAATGCGATATTGTCGAAATACAGCGGAGTCAACGGGTGTAGCGGGAAAACACTCATGTGACACTCACAGTATTGTAGCAAACACGTAAATATATAGGTAACGTAGTGGTTGGCCAAATATTTGGCTATTCGGCCAAGATACTCGCCGAATATTCGGTATTCGGCCCAATAACTACTTGCGGCAACTCTACGTATTAGATCAATCGTGTCTGAGACTCATAGCTAATTATTTATCAAAAAACTCAAATTCCTATAACCGAATGTGAGATTTTAAACACCTTAAATAAGTTATAAAGGATAATTTTGTACAGACTTCAATTTTCAATTTCCTTCTTACTGTCACAGACAGGTACAGGCGACAAAACACAAAACCCTAGATTATTTTGCTTTCGAGAAAATAAATAGAGAAGGTAGTTATATCAAGTGGGAGTCCATAATGCGGTATTGTCGAAATACAGCGGAATCAACGGGCGCAGCGGGAATACACTCATGCATCACTCACGCTATTGTAGCAAACACGTAAACATATAACCATACGAATAGGGGTTATGGTGTATTTGGAAACTGATATGATACTCAAAACAAAAGTTAAACCGAATTTTCAGCAGCCGAATATTCGTTATTCGGCCTAATTATTATTCGTGACATCTCTACTTATTAGATTAATCGTGTCTGTGTCTCATAGCAAATTTTTTAGCAAAAATACGAATAATTCGGTTATACTTAAAAACTAAATAAATTATAAAGGCTAATTTAGTTTGAACTTTCAATTTGCTTCTAAGTGCGACAGACGGGCATAGGCGACCAAATTCCAAACCCCGGACCTCTTTTTCTTTTCAGAAAATGAGTACAGAAAAGTGAGTGGTATTTCAAATGTTATCGAAACCCGGTGTCAGGTAGTTTATGTCATCTTGGAGTCGCATAATGCGATATTGCCGAAAATACAGTGGAGTCAACGGGCGCAGCGGGAATACACTCATCTACCACTCACGGCATTGTAGCAAACACGTAAATATATTACCATACGAATAGGGGTTGTGGTTTATTTTGAAAGTGATAAGACTTCAAAATAAAAGCTAATCCGAATATTCAGCTATTCAGCCAAGAGACTCACCGAATATTCGTTATTCGGACAATTAACCGTGGCCTTTATTCGTGGTATTTTATTTTTTAGATTAATCGTATTTGTGTCATAGCAAATTTTCGAACAAAAAATCTCAAGATTCGTTTATACTTAAAGACTTTAAACAGTAAGTAATAAAGGATAATTTAACACAAACTCATCAATTCGCCTCAATACAAAGTGCCATAGACAGGCGACAAAACTCAACACCCCAGACCTTTTCCTTTTCAGAAAATAAATAGAGAAAAGTGGGTGATATTATAACAAATTTTATCAAAACTCGGTGTCAGGTAGTTGATATCATGGGAGTCTCATAATGCGATATTGTCGAAAATACATCGGAGTCAACGGGCGCAGCGGGAATACATGTAGCACTCACGGTATTGTTGCAAACACGTAAGAAAACATATAAGTAGCATACGAATACGGGTTGTGGTGTATTCGGAAGCTGATATGACTTAAAAAATAAAGTTAAGCACTTCAATGAAAGTGATAGCCTAATGGTTAAAGCAGTGATAGCCTAATGGTTAAAACTTGCCCTCTCGATCGGGAGGTCCGAGGTTCAAACCCAGGCACGCACCACTGATTTATGTGCGTATTATACTTTAATTATCACTGCTTTTCGGTGAAGGAAAACATCGTGAGGAAACATACACACCCGAGAGTTCTTTAAAAAAAAAAGTTCTCGGAGGTGTGTGAAGTCCACCAACTCGCACTTGGCCAGCGCGGTGGGCTATGGCCTAAGCTCTCTCATTCCGAGAGAAGACCCGTGCCCAGCAGTGGGACAGTAATGGGTTGACGACGACGACGACTTCAATGAAAATGATAAATGTCAGTACAGTAAAAGTCTATTCACGGTTTCTGTATTCGTGTTTTAAGTTTGCGATTTAAAAAATGTGTCCATTTTCTTGTACTCCCGGCAATTTTTTTTTTATTTTCGGATGAAATTGGTAGGATAAAATATATTCGGTATCTACTGTTTGAGTGTCAGCTTATTTAATTTTTTTTTTCATGACAATTATTGTTCTGTCAGAATGAAAGAGTTGTTGTCAATGGTCTGTACCATTATTTCTGTGTTTCTGTCTGTGGCACCGTAGCTCTTAACACATTCAGTACCCTTCGCTCGGATCCTAGTAGGGAGGGGCCATAGAACCACCCACTCGAATCTGAAAAATGTTTATTTTTATAAAAATAATAATATACATACATAGTTTTTTGTAAATTTTATCGCGGTGCCAACAACACGCCAGATGCGCTCAAAGTGCATCGAGGAAGTATTTGTCAAAATCATACTAGAATTGAAAGTGTTAAACAGGTAAACCGATTTGGATGCGGTTTTTGTGTTGTGTTATTACTCAATCCAAGCAGCGACAGCTGTTACACTTGTAAACCATTCGCTGATATTATAAAGTGACCAGGACAGTATAATTCAAGTGAAATAAACTGCAAGTATATTGAGCTTCATTCCATTGCAGTTTCACAACACACGAATAAAGAATCTTCTCGCAGCCACCATAAATTCGTTCTATGAAAATTTATTAAAACTGCGGGCCATTTGCTAAATAAAGTAGCGCCATTAAGTAAGCAAATATCACCTTCACAAACACGAAGACACACCATTTCAAATTAACTTCGCTCGTAAATTGGACACGCAAACAAGTTTCAAATTGGCCCGTGGAGGCGACGTTTTCGCTAAATACCTATAAAAATGTCCACTGCTGTGAAATATTGTTACTAATAATGTGGTGCGAGCCATGAGCGGATGTAGTGTGGCTTATATCCTTTGTTATTATATTTTCCTAGTTGACCCGGCGAATTCGTTCAGCCTATTAGTCAAAAATCTAAAATTATCAGTGTTATTCCACTATATTATACATAAAAAACGTCATTTTGAATCACTCTATCTATTAAAAAACTTGCATTCAGTACATGCATACATAGAGACATACAGTGAGAAGCAACTTTGTTTTATACTATGTAGTAATTTCTACACAAGCGTTATTACACCTTATGTTAAATATTTCATCCATGGACATCTGTTATCAACTTTAAAAACAAATTAATTTGGGCTGCTTTAGATAAGCCACTGAGGCTATCTCTGAGAACTATGTTGGAACATCATGTAAGTATCAGATATCTTGCCAAGCCCTTCCAACTACAGCAGCGCTCAACACTAGTGTTGTGGGTAGAAATAGGTGTAGCGGCGGTACTCACGAAATCGAACCAGAAAGGATTCTTTTCTAGCAAACTCTTACAGACTTCTGACAATAGATTGCATAGCAAACTCTGACAGAGTTTGCAATGCAATCTATTGTCATTTATTCTAGAGTAGTTTCTTTCTTATATCGATGAATGAAAGCGCGTTGTAATTGGAGTGAGACTTGCTATTTATTTGCTGAGCCGAAATCTTATAAAGAGAAATACACACACAATGTAGAGATAAAGTAAAAGTATATTTGATTCTTTAAATTAAAATTAAGAGTCAAAAATTCATAATCAAACTCAAAAACTTTTATTGGTGACGAGCATGTGATCAAAATTTAAGTAGCAGTATGTGTGTGTACTTATGAATAAATTATATCATATGATTATTTATACAATTGATCCAAAATATTTATACTTTACTCATTAATTTATTTAATCTTTGGAAACAAATTAAACTAAGGGTAACAGAGACGAACGTAATGCCTATTGACATTTTCTCCAAGTCAACCCTGGACGATTTCGATAATTTGTAATAGGCGTATAATTAAGTATAAACTACTATTTGCTGAAATAATCATACTTTATGTTTGACTTGAGTCATGTGAGTCACAGAGGTCCATTTACTTTCCACGCTGGCTCTTGCAACTTGTGGCACCCACCAAACAAAGACTCTGTATAAATTGTGGCACTTACCACGTCCGAATGGCACATTTCGGCTGATACCGCGCCGAGATATACATTACCGCTCCAGAATGTGATATATCGGCGTTCGTTATCTCAGCGAGATTGTCGATAGCCGTGTGATATTTCAGCAGTTCTGGTTGTGTTAATTATTGATGTTTTAGCTAACTGATAATGTAAATGGGTATATTTGTGAAACATTTGTAAAATATCCGAGGATAATCTTTTTGCCATACAACATGCTTTTTTGTGAGAAAACGAGCACTTGCAGACAATATTTGGCACCTGCAAAGGGGTGCATAAAGAACGCTTTAGAAAAAATTGTTGGCGAATTATAAGGTATGATTCGACCGGGGAAGGTATCACCCAGCCAGTACCGGATTAGCCATATAGCAAGAGTAGCAAATACTATGGGCCCCGCGACTAGAGGGGCCCCGCGGCCCAACACCTGCCTGCCATTTATATTTTACTATCTTTGCTATCCTAAAAATCATAAACTGAAAGAAGATATAGAAAGTAATAGAAAGTGTCATCTCTAAATTTTCTCAGATTAAATCCAGAAAAGTTTACTAGTAACAGTCTGGGTGTTTTATTTCTGTCTTTATGTGTTTCTACGGTACCCACAACATATAAGTGTTGCGTATTTATATATCGTCAGAGAACTCTAAAATTGCGACAAAATATGTATGCTCCTGGTAAAAACGGATATAAGTCTATTTATTTCCAAATTGATTTCTCCTATCAAAAATTTTTGTAAAGTAGAGATCACTATTTCTCCGTTTTGCTAAAACACGACTTACAGATACCTCTCCGTATTAAAATAACCGGGTAAGTGCAAATCGGACTTGCGTACGAAGCGTTTTTACCATTATCTGTAAATACTGCAGAAATATCTTGTTAGTATATGTGAGCCCCTAAATATCTATTTTATTCTCTTTTTTTCCGCAGTTGTTGCTATAGCAATAGAAATCCGTCACCTGTGAAAATTTTGATATCAAGATATCAAGGTTAATACAGCCTGGTAACAGACAGACAGACGGACAGCGAAGTTTTAGTAATGGGATTGCGCATTTACCCTTTGAGTATGGTACCGTAAATACTGGGATCGGCTATGGAAAAAATCTAATCCATTGGTGCCTGTTATATCTAACCATCTATATATTGCATGTTCCTTTGTTACTTCGATCATACGTATATACAAAAATATTTCATCCATTCCATTCTTCCGTGACAAAAACACATCTTAAACACGAGCACAATTTATATACCAAGAACAAATAACAACTCGCAGAGTGCAGTAGATCTCCGAGTACGGTAGAAGCGCCGTATTTCTTTCAGTGCCACACAGTACAGATAAGTAATTCTGGCTGCATACATATTTTAGAACTTTGAGAACGGTTGTACGGTTATTACAACTATATATTTGTGCTACTGGTACAAATGGGTGTAAGTCTGCTTTTGAACAAATTGACTTTTATTAAAATTGTGCGAAAACTCAGAGAGAGAGAGAGAGAGAGAGAGAGAGAGAGATCTTCAGATAGATTTCAGTTTCCAATAAGGAGATCTATCGATGGATCCCAGTTTTTAGTGTACTGTACTCACACGTATCTGTAAGTCGCGTTTTAGATCGATTGATCGATCTCTTTTTTACAAAAAAAAATGTTAGGGGAAATCGATTTGAAAATGATATAAATAGACTTATATACGTTTTTACCAGGGGCATAGATATTTTGTCGCAATTTCAGAGATCTCTGTCGACATATAATTTTATTTTAAGCTAACTTAAGTTTATAAGACCTATGTGATTATAATTATTTAACACTCATAAAGTTGTGGACTTACCGTAGTTGTAAAGTCACTACATAGTATAAAACAAAGTCGCTTCCCGCTGTCTAACCCTATGTATGCTTAGATCTTTAAAAGTACGCTTTTTTTACGCGGATTTGATGCAGTTTTTTTAATAAATAGAGTGATTCAAGAGGAAAGTTTTAATGTATAATACCTACCTAATATAGTTGAGTAACACTGATAATTTTAGATTTCTGACTTTTCGGCGTAACGAAGTTCGCCCGGTCAACTATTCAGTTATATACGAGTAATTGACGAAATAATTGACGAAATGATTGACGAAAATACATGTAATTGTACAAAGCGTGGTCAGGTCACGGGCATTGACCATCAGCTGAATACAAAGAGTCTTCCAGAGAAATATATCTCCAATTGAGAATTTCCTGGTTCCCGGGTGCGGCGTAGGTCGTGTTAACAGCTAGATAAATCCACGCGAGGCCATAGTTCGTGTCCGCGTCATTTCCTCCACATAAAATATATCGCTCGTACAACCTTATTCTTTAGGGGATTCTTGTTTTTATACCGGTTTATTCACCCGCTTATATAGGTTGTGCTATAAAATGGATTTCATTCAATGATTGTTTATGTAATCGAGTACCTAGAACCTACATTACCTACCTAAAATCTAGGTTTTGAAAAATTGCTGGAACATAATATGTATGACTTGTAATGGTCGTCGTCAACCCATTATTGTCCCACTGCTGGGCACGGGTCTTCTCTCGGAATGAGAGAGTTTTAGGCCATAGTCCACCGCGCTGGCCAAATGCGAATTGGTGGACTTCACACACCTCTGAGATCTTTTGTTTAAAGAACTCTAGGGTGTGTAGGTTTCCTCACGATGTTTTCCTTCACCCAAAAGTAGTGATAATTAATTTCTAATACGCACATAAATCAGTGGTGCGTGCCTGGGTTTGAACCACAAAACTCCCGAATGAGAGGGCAAGTTTCAACCATTGGGCTTGTAATGGTACCTACTGTTAAGGGTATTGTGTTGTTATCAAAGATTTTTGTAGAGGAGATATTAAACAAACGCATTACAATTTAATACTCAGAGATCTGTATCAAACGCATCTGTAGTCGACCACATGAAGGACTAAATTCTTGCTTAATTACAGATACCGATGGTGGGAAGTGACCACTTACCATCGTTTTGCGATTGCTTGCTATCAAATAAGTACTGTAGTTCCAAATGATCAATCAAATGGCCCAGGCAGACGTAAACCTTGATACAAGCCGGAAGCGTCCCATTCGAAGCAGAGCACGGCCTCAATTCTGACCATTCCACAATATTTAGAGCATCCATCCCCATCCATCACGCGAACAAACCGCGGCTAATCTCCTCTCCCGCTCGCCGCCCATATTTCAGAACGAGACGACATTTTTACGAGCTCTTAATCAAGAAATATACGATTGCAGGACGATTAAGAGGGCGATTTACCGCCGCGCTAATGCAGTTGTTCCGATGATATGTGGGCTTTGTTTGGCTTGGATGGGCAACGGTGCCCATTTTAATTCACTGTTATAAATGGGATCCGTTTTCGCAGATGTTTAGATTGAATACGTGTATTGGTTAAGTTATGGATAAGTTAAGCGATGGATTATTTGAAGCAGGTTTTCAATCTTTGAAACGGTTGGGATTATTTGCAGCCATATCGAACTGTTTAATAGCCATTATTTCATAGCCAACACCAATGTACTTACTTGAAATGATAAGCGATAATATAAACAATGATGGTTTCGCGGGAAAATAATAAAGTTATACTAAGGATACTGCTATATAGCAAATAAATATCACAGTGCTTGCGCATTTAAAACATCTATAGTCTTAAAGGCATTTCGATTATTATAAGACTATTTTAAAGGTGGTTGAACCAGTGTAGATCAACCGAAGTACCACCGGCACACCTATTTCTAGTGTGAGGCATTTCTTGCGTTTCGATGGAAGGGTGTGGTTCAATCAATCCAATCAACTTCATACAGAACATGCGTTCCATTGAAACTGACTGAAAACTCGTTTGCTACTTCAGTCAGATATAAAAAAGATCGTATATAGGTACAATGTAATGAAATCGACTATGCATTACTAGTATCGCCGAAGATAACAGAAAATTGGTGAGAAAGTACACATCATAAGACTGTCTGAGAAAGTTTACAAAGACCGCATAGGAAAATAAACGAGAGAAGAGTATACGGGGGAAAGTAAACGCTGAAATGAAATAAGGGCGAGGGCGAGGTGTCGGCTGCGTGTTTTATGAAGGAAGTTGTTCATCAAGCGATAAATCTCTCGGACATGACCCTTGGCGGTGCGAAGGACTGGATTTTCATAGGTTTTATAAGACAAATTATTTATTCGAAGCTTATAAACGATATTTTCGCAGGCGCAGTTAAAGTAATTAATTTGTTTGTGTAATTGAGGGGTTCTATAAAAAATAAGGATGATAAATTATTTATTTATTATTTATTTACAATAATACAATAATTTAATGCATTTCATGTACTTACTAGCTATACTTACTGCGTAAGGTAAGAAAAAATCATAAAAGTTCTATTCAGTACTTCCGTTTTAAGTAACAGTTACTTACGTGAAGTAAGTAAACAAAGGCGGTGATGATGTAATAATTCTAAAGAAAACGATAAACATTAAACCATTGATTGAGCAAATCCCTACATAGTATAAAACAAAGTCGCTTCCCGCTGTCTGTCCTTATTATGCTTAGATCTTTAAAACTACGCTAGGGATTTTAATGCACTTTTTTTAATGGATAGAATGATTCAAGAGGAAGGTTTTTATATATAATACACGGGAGAAACAATGAAAATTTCAGATTTTTGACTCTTAACGAAACTTAGCGGAACGAAGTTCGCCGGGTCAACTAGTTAGGTACCTATATTAAAAATCGATTTAAAATGTATAGGTATATAGATTTTATTATTCATGTCTAAATATTTATTATTATATTATATCCAGGCCTATAATTGTGTACCTACGTTAAGCACAAACGAAGTGCTCACGGTAAACAGTTTAAATTATTTTTTTACGAAATTTTCAACCTATTACATTTACCGTGGTCACAGTAAAGCTGTGGTGGCGGGGAAAAACTGTTGACAAGCACTAATGGCAGATTTATCTATCTACCCACCGACTACTTCGTTTTTCTTTTTTAGGTTCCATATTCCGACACACTACACTAACTTAAAGATACATTTTTGCGTACCAAACATTGCACTGTTTTCATACATAAATTTAAATAAACTTTTGCTTATCAATCTATCTAGCCAAAACGCTTTAACCCCAAAACCCCAAAATGTAGGTACTAAATAAATTCTGCAAAATTCGCTCCGAGTAGCCTGAGTGATATATGGCGGGGCGCGCTAAGAATCACAGGCTGACAAATTCATTCCGCACTTGACACCGCCCGGGCCCTGATCTATGGTGCGCGGACTTTCTGTGCTCTTGGATATATTAAAAAAAAAACGCTTTCTACACTCATAGCCCCACAGTAGGATTTTCTCCTGTGTCGTGGGTGCCATGGAAACACACAAAGACGAATACACAAACACCCAGACCCAGAACAAGAATCTAAACTCATCATTCCGATACCTGGCTGGCCGGGAATCGAACCCGGGACCCACTGCGTGTCAGACTGGTACGGTAACCGCTGCGCCACGCGGGTCGACGAAGATTATATTAGAAGAAAGAAAGAAAGAAATCTTTATTTGTAAAAAAAATATTACAACGTAATGTGGCATAAATAACATACATTACTTTTGCTTTAGACCATTGCTGTAATAAAATTTACAAAATGGTCCACACTCATCCTCGCCGCAGCGAACCACGGCCACTGATTTTCTGTGTCGCAATTCGACTGCGGTGCGACGGTGCGATTACTATGTCTTTGACTCAAAATTTAGAGAATTGAAGTAGCTACTGTTCTTATAATGTGTGATAGGCTGGGATATGTGCGGAGACGCCGCGTGGTTATAAGTCAAGAAGGTGCGTGTGGTATTCTAGTGCAAAAGACGGGGTAGAGGAAATCTAGGTCCATTCCACAGAAGAGACCCTCAATGGAGGTCCATGGAATACGGAATAGTGTTAAATCGTGCTTGTACGTTTCTTTCTCAGCGTATCTCTTGTTTTTACCAGTAGGGTGTGACGTAATCCTTTGTCGCTACCGTGTCATGAGGGTATCCATGACAGATTTAGGAGCAATTATACCAATTAATGGAGATTAGGTGTTTAGTCCTGGGTGTAGTCATTTGATAATAGTCTGTAAATTTTGTCGAAGGTTCTGTCAGTGATTTGACAACATTCTACACATGTTATTGGCAAACATCAGTACCGGCACATTACTAATTGAAAAAGTAGAAAATATTTCCAGGTAACAAAAATTAACACATCAAAATCTAAAATATATTATCTAGAATTGTTCCGAATAATATACGTCGGGGCACTCGGAGAATCACAGGCTGACAAATTCATTCCGCGCTTGACACCGTGCGGTGATCTATGGTGCGCGGAGTTATTGTGCCCCTGAAGGATATATTATTTGCTCTTTGTCAAAACTGCAGAGCAATGAATAACATAGAATGTAAACAATAAAGGTTTAATTTTGCAGGCCTTAATAGTATTTCGTAAATAGAGCCGTAAGTTGTAATATCAATCACCATGACATGAATGTAGAGCACGGCTGTGAGGTTTATGTCGGTTAGAGTAGGTACTTAGGTTTGCTCTTTTATTTATGTTAGCTTGATTTGAATATATTTGTTAAATAAATTTTTAATTCGCCTGCATTGCAAACATTTAATAAATTTCAATGTAGGCATTAGCCAATTAAGTGGTTTTTATTAAAACTATTTATAAAGTTGTCTCAACCATGGGATATAGAAAAACGGTTAGATTAGAAATTAAAACTCATTGTAATTTCCGTAATCATACATGAAATAACTTAAAACCTACAAGACATTGCATAAGTCTTAGAGCACTCACACTCAACCGTATTCATTTCACAATTACATATTCACAGATACGTCCAAAATCACAGTCCGGAATGTAAATCCCGGCAAAAATTACCGGCAGCGCAAAAGTTGGTCGCATTAACAAGCCCCAGTCGATGTTAGAGTAATCCTTGTTTCACCCGGCCGTGATGTATGGCCGACCCCGGCCGCTCTGCCCGACCTAACCCCATATTTCACCCTGAAAAGTAACCCCGCAGAATGTTTTATTACCTGATGAAACGCTCTGTCCCGGCGTGAGGCCGCCTCCGTAAATCCGACACTTGCTCCCGTTTTTTATCTTCAAGCTCAGAGCATGCAAAATACAGAAGGCGCTTATTATGTTTTAATTACAAATTCTGGAAACTGTTTGTAGAAGCAGGGTAATTCAACTAAGGAGGAATCACAGCCACATCCATTAGTTGTTGGCGTGAAAAAAAACAATCATTGTAATTCTTAAAAGTATGCTTAAGGTTATTAATTAATTCACTGTTTTTATGAGATTGATTATGGATATCCATGCGTGGCAGTCGGCATTAGGATAACATACATTGCTGCTTAAACCTGTCTTATCCCTCCTGTGGAATCAAACCAGCAGCTTTGTTATTATAAGGGTCAGGAAAAAATATGATGATAATGTAGCTGAGACGGCACTAAGGGTACCGAATGATGCGCTTTCTCTTTATACTTACATTCTGAGTCTTCAAGTTACGTAGTTGTAAATTCTCAAGAGTGTAACGTGACAACGCTGTAGTGTAAAGTAGGGTGGAGAGAAGTGTGAACTGCGGAGTTTTATGCGCTCCTGGTAGCGCGTGTGCAGTCTAATGGCTCATTAGTAGTGCCAGTTTGTAAAGATAGTTGCTAGCTAAAACTTAGCTATTTCTTTTAATTGAAGTAGCATGCGATTATACAGACAAAGTTAAGCTATGAAACAAAAATGAAGGTCCGCCTATGTTGGTGACACATGCAATAAATTTAGGGTTGCCACCCGTACTTTATTATAAAGTATTGTACTTTATTCGGGGCAATTGTACTTTATACTTTATGAGGAAAATAAAGTACGCGAAAATACTTTTTTTTTGTATATTTATTTTATTTATTTTGTATACCTGGGATTTAATAGTTTGATTATAATAAGTAAACTAAAATTCCTTTAATCACAAGGTTTCCGTAGCTACCTTATTTAGAAATATGGGCGCCAAGTTACTATCTACATTTTTTTTCTGCCTACTATCACACAGTTCTAAATGTATTCCAGACCCAAAATATAAGTAATAATATAAATTGTACTTTATTTTGAAGCTACGTACTTTTTTCTTTATACCTTTTGTAGCCAATGTACTTTAATCGTTGAAAAAAAAGGTGGCAACTCTAAATAAATTTGAGGGCTTTGGGGAAATTGGAATATCAAAGAACTGAGGACTAAGATTAAGATGGTCGCCTCAAAGTCCATCGACATCAGCTTTGTCGGACGTCCCGATTTTTTGATCAAAATTAAATGAAAGTGCAGTCCTGCTTTTCGGGAAGGACTGGACTTTTGCAAAAAAAGAGGTCGCCAATTGTAAATATAAATTGAACTTCAGTTTGTCGACCAAAAAAGGACTGCTGTTCCGCTTTTGACTATGAAGTCCCGCTTTTTTCACTCTACAAGTTTCTATATCCCGACTTAACAAAAAAAAAATCTGGCAACGCTGGTCGACAAAGCAAGTTCATTTCGTTCACATTTTCCACCGAAGCGCAATAAATAGGTGTTTTAGGCTAGAAATAGGTGCATCAGTGGTACGCTCTCGATCGACCCATACTTTTAGGTTCTAATACCTTTCAAAAGTTTGTTCTTTGTAATTAAATAAAACATATAACAAATGGGCTGTCGATGATTATGTCGTTTATATTTTTTTCCCCAGATAATTTAGATATGATCTGTTATAATAAGCAGTAGGTAGTAGACCCTACCTATTTAAAGGTATGAAAATATAAAAATATGGAAGTCGGCAATTAAAATTGTGTCGTATGAGCATTACTTATAAAGACTGTGTATTAATAAGTAACGGATACTTATTAATACACTGTTTTCATAAAATTAGAAATGGTTTGAAGCACTTAATAAATGTACTGATTTAAATTTTTAATTTTTGACAATTATAAAGTAAGCGCCTGGCATTAATGCATTAGCAAACAAATCACTTTGCATGTTATGCTCATATTAAAGCTTACGGCACTCGTGTTCGTGAATGGACATGAATAATTCTATTCAATTTTGTAGAATCGCAAAGTATACAATTTTAAAAACATAAAATTGATTTATCGCTTTAACGAAGCTAGTTTTGTAGAAATTTTGATTCATTTAATGGGGAAATTTAAAAATGGGGAAGTATTTTTTAGTCACGAATTTAATATACCTAAACAAAGAAAGAGAGTAGGTTTGTAATAAAACCTCGGAAACGTTGAACAATGTCTTCTTTAAAAAAATTAATATCCGTCGCACATTTCGCTTGCACATTGACTTGTTTTTGAATGAATGAATGATTTATTTGCTATAATTTTATTGCGGTTTACATTAAGGTCAATTAAATATGTCATATCTCACCATTAGCCATTTACAATATGGCATGGTTTAAATTTATAAAATAATGATAAGGACCGTTACAAATAAAAACTTGTAAGGATTCTAATGATATAATACGTTATTATTGAATAAAAAGGCAAGGTCTACTCTCAAGGAAGTGACAAAGAAGTTGACAAAGCAACACTTCAGAAGAATGTTACCCTAATTCCCAATCAGTAAACACATGTCAGAGGTAGGATAGCCATCCGATCTTAATTCGCCAGATAAATCCGTCCGAACTTGTGCGATTTTTGCTTTTCGGTGCACTGATGCATAATTTGTATGACAAGTTGTAAATCATTCATACAAATTATGCATAGGTACTAAATAATGAGCTGAAAGGCCTCACGCTTTTTTTACTTATAAATATAACCGTGCACTATTGTTCATTGTTTAAGAGCATTTTTTATTTCTTATTATCTGATTAGTAGCAAATGAGCATGCAGTCCACCTGATGGTAAGTGGTCACTGCCGCACATGGACGTGTGTTCAACTTCATACAGAACATGGGTTCTATCCGAAATCAATCAAAGATGCGTTGCTACTCTCGAGGACTATGACGGTCGCCTCATAATAGTGTGCCGGCAACCACACCTTACCAACTATTATACTAGTAAACTTTTTAATATCGCTGTTGAACAAATGTTCAAAAGCCATAGTAAAAAGTGTATTAACTACATCTAGTATACAAAAAATATTAGAAGTAAATTTTTTTCTGTTTTCTGTGTTGTTTTTTACATTTTATTCGCATAACCATTAAACCCTGCCATTTTATTTTTTCTTATAAAATTGTGTCGTCATGTTTGTCCTGTCTTTTGTTTGTTAATGGTATTCCCAGTCCCAAGTTGTAAACTACACGTCAGCTTATAAATTATGAGTGTGACACGTCTCCGAAGGTCTTGTGTGGACAAGACATGAAGTCGATTGAGATATCATTATGGTTCTTATTATGTTATTTTCAAACGACATAATGACATTAATAGCAGTCTGCGACAAACCCGGCCTCGGCTGCCATGTCTGTTATTATGCCTTATTGATTATTTGATTGTCGTTTCAATACACGTATGACTGTTTGTCAGTTTGTTTATGTTATCTTTTTATAAGGGTTTTATCGCGGGCTTTGAGCGCGGCAAATTAAAAAAAATGTGATTCGTTTTTATGATACTTGCCGCAGACGGAGGAGTATGAAATTACGCACGGTTATAGTTGATATAGAGAAGGATTACGCAATGCTAATATTTAAAAAAAATGCATAAAACATACATAAAATCCACTAAAAACACATTACACCCATTACTCTGCATTACATAAACACATATATAATAAGCAAAATAGAACATTCAATGTCATAGTATTAAAACACATAAAATGTCAGATGTCTTCGACAAAATACCCGCTATTGATTTTAAATGCAGCTTAGTTATTAAACCTCTCTTTACCTTTTATAGATATTCCTTATATCTCACTACGCTCGGATGGATGTGTGTTACTCTATCATGCCAGAACGGTGATACTAGTAATGGTGGTGACCACAGCTGTGGTGGAGGTTAGGAAATATAATAGTATCCCTCGTCAACCCATTATTATCCCACTGCTGGGCACAGATCTTGTCTCAGAATGAGAGAGTTATAGGCCATAGCCCACCGCGCTGGCCAAGTGCGAATTGGTGGACTTCACACACCTTCGAGAAGTTTTTTTAAAAAAAATTCGGGTGTGTAGGTTTCCTCGCAAATTTTTTCTTCACCGAAAAGCAGCGATAATTAATTAAATTACGGACATAATTTCAGAAAAATCTGTGGTCCGTGCATGTTTGAACCTCGGACCTCCCGATGGAGAGGGCAAGTTTCAACCATAGACTATCACTGCTCTGTTATAATAGTTTACATTGGGTAATAATATTGTTTTTTAAGCTTTTACTTCTGTCAGCAGTCCTTATGGCTGTCTCCGATTGTGTTTTTTTATTCTATAAATGTGTTCAATCTTTGTGTATCTTTTTTAACATACTATATTTCATGAGCATCGCCGTAAAACAAAACAAAGCCGTGGATCGATATAGTTGACGTGATAATTAAAGGGTCAGAAGGACACATGTCTGTGAAACGGAATAACTTTGTTTTAATAACTACATCGCCTGCAATTATCACTAAAATGCTACTATACAGCTAATTGGCTGATAATTATGGCTTCTATCATAAAAAATGGAAAATATTCTTTGGATTGTAGGAGCACTTATTAGCGCGTAGACTTATTAATGTTTTAAATTTTTAATTAATGTAGGAACGTAGCGAGGGACATTTGCTATACTAATTACCTTTCTATTTCAGTTTTATTGATTTTGTTAATAAATAAATAATGAATAATATAAAGCTGCTGTATTTTATAATCTGCAACTTAAATTGACTTACAATCCAACGAATGCATCTTTTTTTGAAAAAAACTCTTTTGTCTATGGTAATTAGTTGTCAACTTTATCAGCGTTGTCCCATTTTTTTTCATAGGACTTTAGACTAATATTATAAGGAATTTGTACATTTTAATATACGATATGCGGCGTTTTAATCCTTTTTAAATGGTATTATTTTCACGATAAATAACAATCTTCAATAGATCTCGGTTAGAACAGAACTTTAAATAAAATCTTTAGTTAGTCGAAATAATATGTTAGGAATTAATACATTTAAACATTTTTTTATCTTTTGACGACATCGTAACAGATGCTATTTATATTTCGTAGAAAAAACAAGTCATTAACGAGAGTGACCGTTTAATGGTAAATACTCTGCAATGCGGTATAGTACCTAAAAAAAGTTTGGCATAAATTGTATTCATAGTACAAAGCTTTATACAATGTACCTCTTAGATATCAGAAAGGATCAAGTAACATGCTCGAAATTTCTCAAATCTGAATAGGTACAGTATATTTTTTGTCAACTTAATCCACCATTGTCCAATGTTTGTCGTAAGCCGAGCATGTTATTCCGCTGTCAAACTGACAGCTCGCTGACAGCCATTGTCATTGAACGGGAAATGTCACAGTGATTTAGTCTATGGTGTTTTGTTGTCTGTGGTGTTATGTTTCGACAGTTCGGCGTTGTTATCCTGTTTTTGTTTGGCTAGGTAGCGGGATTGGGTATTGAGGGCGTGATTGTGCAATATCATTATTAGCTATTTGACTGGAAATATGTCGGTGGCTTTTATTGAATGGAAATATGAAAGTAGAGTAGATAGATGTACCTACTGTTTATATAAAATCATAGCTACTTTATGTAACGGGTACTCGCGACATGTAATTTTTCTATATATTGCCTATATTTCAAAAATCGTATGTCATTAGTAGATACCCGGTACTATGCTGCGGAGACATGGACCTTACGGCAAGTCGAACGTAAGAAAATAGATGCCCTAGAAATGTGGTGCTGGAGAAGAATGCTTGGAGTCTCGTGGACAGAATTTCGCACAAACGGCTCTATATTCCAAGAGCTTGGCATTAAACAACGTCTGTCGAATCTAGTGCAAACTCGAATCCTTAAGTTCTTCGGTCACGTCTCCCGGCGAAACGATGATGCCATCGAACGTTTGGTCGTGCAAGGAAGCATAGAGGGAACTAGAGCACGTGGCAGGTCACCCACGCGATGGACCGACCAAATCAAATCTGCTGTGGGCGGTCCATTGAATGAGTGTACCAGGTTGTCTGCTAACCGTGAAAAATGGCGAGACATCGTGAGGCACGCTACATCAGCCAACCAAAAAAAGGACTACTTGATGACCACGACCGCTCTGTCAAGAGCGTAACGACTAAGAAGAAGGTACTATTAGAATGTATGGATACCGATATTATTTATTACTTTTAAATCATATATCATACCTATGATAAAAAGGCGCATGTTAACATTTCAACCTTTTGTTAGTTAATTAGGTATATTTCAATGCATTTATTAAAATAGTTCATACAACTTCATTCATAGCCGTTTGCTGCACAATATTGATTTGAAGATAACTGTAAATCAATTATGTTATGAATGCAATTGCAAAGGCATTGTGGCCTTGTACATATATGATTCTACACACTATTCAAAAGTAACGTCTATTACTTTATTAAAAAGATCGACGGGCCACTAGAACAAAATCGTATATAATAACTTACCAATTTACAGTATGAATCTTTGAAGCTTTGTGGACATACAAACATTGATTACCTACTTACGCCAAGTAAGACGATTTATGGAAAATTGTTAATTTTCTCTTGGTACTTTTTCATATACGTTTTTGTTCTAGGGGCCCGTCGAGATGCTTAAAAGTAACATTAACTGAATTATTTATGAAGTAAAATTTTAAAATTAAACAAAAATATGCAAAAGAAGCTGGTATGAGTGCAGTAATGTTTAATTAGGAAATGAAACTTGATGATTGTTATTATGAGATTGTTTGAATTGATTTCGCTGCTATATGGCTTGTAAAATGAGAGATAAATGAACGAATTTTAAAAATGACATAAATTGACGAAACGCAATATAATAACAATTTAGTTAAAAGCCCTTTTGGATTCTCGTGTTTCTCTCCAACCACACGCGCACATAAATGTAAACAAAACATCTTTTATGGAAAATAAATCCCAGCTAATCCAAATAGTAAAGTAGTCGATGTTCAAAGTCCATAAAAAGCGGATTAGGGAGTCTATTCTCGGAGCTCTATTGTCAATGAAATCGCATTGTCGCACGAGTGCTAATTACGCGCGTGAATGGCTGCCTTTTGACGATTTGTATAGGGCTGTCACTCACTGTGATTTTACGCTACGCCTACTTAATAATAATTAAATATAATAATGAAATTTTAAAAACATTGTTGTTTACCTATCTTTAAGTGTAGTGTAAAACGCATTTCCTACACATCGTACGTCTGATGAAATCATAACTAAAAATGTTACTTTTAGAAAAAACAATTTTACTATAATATAATTAAAATTTAACAAAATAATAGAATCATTGAAATTTAAGTGTAATTTATGTGTAATGTAGTAATAATTTCTTAAAAAATAAATTATTGTCAGGTAATACTTAACTCTACATAAGTAATAATAATAATAATAATAAAAACCCATTTATTTTCTCTCACAAATTAGCACTTAATCTATAGACATGAAACAAGAGTGAAACAATATAATCTGTAAGCCTAACGTTGTGAGAGACTGGTGCCTGAAATAGGTAGTAACCTGTGTTACAGGTCACCAGTGCCCTCCCTCGGATAGATTTCAGAATACATTTACTAGATATGTTAACTAAGAAAAAACTAAATTATCCTAGTTATTAATAAAATATATGTTAAGGTCTACGTAACGAGAATTTTTAAATAAGTTTGTGAGTGCTTGTGAATATTGTGGGCATGTGTGTGGGTCTGGGCGTGTGAGCGAGTGTGTGTAAAAGTGAATGTGTGTATATGTTTAAACATGTGTGTGTACGTGTTTGTGTGCGTGCGTGTATAAGTGTAATTCTGTGAGGGAATTTAGAGCAGACGTATTATTTCGTGGGATGGAGTAAGTTTTCAGTCTCTTGATAGGTAAGAGTCTTGAGGTAATTGGATACAGTTAACTTGCAGCTATAAGAATTATGTGGGTACATAGTAAGTTTGTTGTTTAGTAAGTTATACAGAAAAGGACCAAGGAAACAAAAGTAATTGCGTGAACGGGACATGTGAAATGATAGGGCAGGAGCAACAGTCCCTTTCCGTCGTTTATTTTTTGCAAGCTGTGGGTCATAAGTTAACCGGGAATGTTGTCTGAGCACAGCAGACAGAATGAAAGTTTGACGCACGGTTAATATATCCCACAGCTTATACAAATCAGTGGTGGGGTGGTGGTAAGGAAGACCCGCCCCTACTTTTAGGATAGTGCGTTGAGCTCTCTCTACCTCTAACATGTGTGATTTGCTTGTACCACCCCAGGTCACTATGCAATAATCAATGAGAGATTGGCATAGGGCATAGTAAACCATTTTTATGATACGACGGTCAGCTATATGTCGTAGAGTAGATAAGTCTTATAGGGAAGATATATTAAATGGTTAAACTCTGGAAAATAAGTCATATTTTCAGTTGACAAAAGTTGGTGATGAAGCTAGAAAATGAAGGGGTTTGCTTTGTTATGAGCTCCATCTTTACTACAAATATTAAACTGCAACTTTTAATTAAAATGTATCCTTGATACAGCACTTTCTTATAATAATAATGATATCATGTAGGACGCAGATCCATTCCAAAATGGAGAGGGCTGTAGTACTAAGAACTCCGCTGATCCAATCGTAGCTATTATTGTTATGTATTAGTTTTATTTAGTGCAAGAAACATTAAGTAGGCTTATCCAGTATGAAATATTATGCCTAAGCATTTTTAGATGATCTAAAGTTGTTATATAAACTGGAAGATTTATTTTATGTTTGTGTGTTTGTTTAAATGCGCTAATCTATTGTGGTACTGGCTGAATTAGGATAAATCTTTTAAAAAAATAAGTCCATTTATGTTTTTTTAACCTGCTATAATTTATAAAACCATTGTAGGGCTGTCAACGTGGGTTATAAATATCTTTTTAGATTTATTATCTTTGCATGTTTTAATGAATTTTTAACCAACACATATAACTCACCCGTGTGGTGCGTTGCATGTCCAACGGCTTTGTACAATCAGCAGAAAAATACAAATCACTCTCATAAAACAAAGTAATTGCCCATAACTCTACGTTTTCAGGTAAAGGTCATGTTTTCTCGTTTTAGTGTGATTTAGTGCAGTAATTATTATAACATAGTTACTCTGAAACGCGAAGTTAATAATGACTCCGTTTCTTTTTTATTGCTCGCCGTTAGTTTTATTACCAAAAACATAATAAATAATCTAATAATGTGTAATTTTAAGATAAGACTCCTTTTAATACCATTTATGAAATATTAAAAAAACACACGCTTTCTACACTCATAGCCCGATACTAGGATTTTCTCCTATGCCGTGGGTACCATGGACATACACAAGACGAATACAGAAACACCCAGACCCAGAACATGAATCTAAACTCATCATTCATATACCTGTCTGACCGGGAATCGAACCCGGGACTCATTGTGCGTCAGACCGGTATGGTAACCGCTCCCCCACGCAGGTCGTCAAATAATATTAGCGCTGAAGGTAGTAGAATCGTTTGCGGTTAGATCTCGAAAGCACCACTGTTATATCATCTCGTACTTTTGCAGTGATAAGTGCTGTTATGTCATGGTCTAAAGGGTGTGGTAAGAGAGAGCCACTTATCTGAGGTATTCTAACTTAGCTTTATGGAGTAGCAACACATGTGTGGTCGACCTGAGGTATGAAACTGAGTTCATAAATGAATCTTATCTCGGTATAAAACTATGTGGGCTGTGGGCGTATGAAAATAATATAAATCACACCTATTTCTAGCGTGAAGCATTTCTTGCGTTTCGATGGAAGGGTGTGGTTGCCGGCACACTTTCATATGAGGCGACCATCGTAGTCCTCGGGAGTAGCAACGCATCTGTGATTGACCTCAGATGGAACCCATGTCTGTATGAAGTTGCTTACAGATGTCCATGAGCGGCAGTGACCACTTACCATCAGGTGGACTGTATGCTTGTTTGTTACTTCAGTCAGATAAAAAAAATTGCTGTAGGTCATTGTTAAATAGCTGTAAATTGTTTAAATAAGACAAAAGCGTTGATGATATAATAATTTTAAAGAAAATGATAAACATTAAATCATTGACTGACCAAATCCCTACATAGTATAAAAGAAAGTCGCTTCCCACTGTCTGTCTCTATGTACCTATGCGATCTTTAAAACTACGCTACGGATTTTAATGCAGTTTTTTATAGATATAGTGATTTAAAATCAAGACTTTTATGTATAATGCATCCAATATATAGTGAAGGAATATTAATGATTTTAGATTTATGATTTTTAGGCGGAACGAAGTTCGCCGGATCAACCAGTTATTTAATATAACGTCATCCATATGACATATTACATTTGTTAGGATTTAAAGGTTCCGAATCTGAAATCGACTTATCCAATTTTTAGTAGGTAGTAGGTTCACGCTTTAACCCATAATGCAGATTTAAGATCCACAAAATTAAATCCGAATTCACAAAATTAGCGTAAAATATTAGCTGAACAAACTAATCTTCTGACGATTATCGACGGTCCGGTCCCCTTTTGATCCCGTAAATCCGAAAAGACGCAACGATTTGCAACAATAGCATTCGGACAAACCCCACGAGAATCAAGTGACCGTAACTATTGACGTATAGAAACTATTGAAGACCCTATTACATTGTCACAAAAACTATATTCACCCGGAAAGTAAAAAAAAAAACAATATGGTCGAATATCTCGTTTTGGGTGGGACAATCCTACTTTAAGGCGAATGTCTGCTTACGACAAAGACATCTGCATTCATGTTAACATCAATGTAATGATATGTAAGAAAGGTGGTGACCAGTTTAGTTCGACCGGGTAAGTACCACCGCCACTCCTATTTCTAGCGTGAAGCACTTCTTGCGTTTTGATGGAAGGGTTTGGTTGCCGGCACACTTTTACATGAGGCGACTATCATAGTCCTCGGGAGTAGCAACGCATCTGTGATTGACTTCTGATAGAACCCATGTTTTGTATGAAGTTGATTACAGGTGTCCATGTGCGGCAGTGACTACTTACCATCAGGTGGACTGCATGCTCGTTTGCTACTTCAGTCAGATAAAAAAAATCTCTTTTCTTTGTGTTAAAGTATTTTTTATAAGACTGAAGTAGCAAACGAGCGTTTAGGCCATAAACCACCGCGCTGGCCAAGTGCGAATTGGTGCACTTCACACATCTCTGATAACTTTATTTTTATAGAACTCTCGGGTGTGTAAGTTTCCTCACGATGTTTACCTTCACCGATAAGCAGTGGTAGTTCATTTCTAATATGCACATAATTTTAGAAAAATCTATTGTGCGTGCCCGGGTTTGAACCTCGGACCTCCCGATCGAGAGGGCAAGTTTCAACCATTAAGTTATCACTGCTCTATGTATATTATTTCCTGCAATATGCTGCAAGCGTCCCGTATGATATGAAAAATATGGCCACAATAGTTACAACTAGGGGTGTACGGCTAGAATTGTGTCATTTTGACAGAGTAAAGAGTCGAATGACATAATACCTCGTAACGCGAGGGTTGCAGAATAGGGTACTTACGAGTATTTGTGGGTTCTTTGTTGTTCAATGTGGCACTCGACGGACTAATCGGATGGTATGGGCGTTATTCGTAAGGACTGTTGTCCTCTGATAAGCTACATGTTATATTATTATTATATATCAATTTTCACATCAGTAGATAGATATCGTCCATCAATTCGCATCAGGCCGGCGCGATGGACTATGGCCTAAAACTCTCTCATTCTGAGAGAAGACCCGTGCCCAGCAGTGAGACAATAATGGTTTGGACCCAAGATAGATATACTGATTTATTGTGAGCTTCCTATGTAAGCTCGAAATCGCTCGGCAAGTTATGGACAGGGATATGCTTGATATTTGTCAACGTGACAAAATACGCAATTATTAAACCTGTAGAAGAAAGAAAATTACCGACATATAGCTATTGGAAATAGCAATCTGAGCAAATCGCAATGGGTAGGCCAAATTATTCGCAAGATAGTCGGTAGGGTTTAATAGAGTTCTCCAATAGAGACTACATCTGGGTGAAATAAGTAGGTATAGGCCGCCCAATCACCATTTTCTTGATAATTAAAATTAAGTTATATTTGAAAAATAATATTAGACATTTAAGTTATTTTTAAATCATTTGTGATGACATACAGGCCCAAAATACTTTTTATCGCTGGTCCATCGTTTCTCTCACAGTACAAAAAGTTCTTTACTTTGTATTTCGAGTATGAATTTTGCACTTTTTTCCCATCTGTCGCTACCATTGTCGGTAACTATTGTTAAAATATTACCTATACAGGTTTCATTCCACGTCTTTACATGTTCTTTACTTACATGTTCTTTACTCCCTTGTTCATAATGCTGTTAATGGCTTGAAATCCAAAGCTTTTGAAGCCTAATCATCGGATGTGGTTGTTTAGGGGCGGTTTGCGGTCGATAAGATGTTTTCTATGTGTCTCGAATTGCTGTTATTTCGATTTTGAGAAAATGTGCGCTTCCAATTACAGATATTTGGCTGATAGATGATTGAATGCACGCAACTGCTCATGGAAAAACTTTCTTTTATAGATTTTTTATTGTAAACCGTTCCAAGTTCAAGTTAGTATATGTTTACTATAAACTGACTGCTTTAATGGGTTTAGAATTAGATATTTCATATAGTTTTTAATATAGATAGGACTAGTTAAGAAAGGTTTTTATCGAATTATAATAAAAGATTTTTAAGAATCATTCTACAAGAGTGACGAATAAATGATGAAAGTTCGTGTAACTTTAAATTTTATCTAATCAAGAGGTACACATGTACAGCATGTTATCTTTGTATATCGTATTTTAAATGTACGAAAAGTAGTGCGACTTAGGTTCGACTCTCGGCCAGGCAGATATGACATATTAGGCCATGGCATCCTCGAAATACAAAAAATCGTAATTTATTATAATGTTCAGTTTCAATTGGTTTAACTATAGATGTAACGATACAAATGAAGTTTAAAATTAGCTTATCGCATTGCTGAGCTATTACTCAGAAATCCTTTATTATACTATACCTAAAACACCTATCAAATTCTCCAAACAGGTTAAATATAACCTGCCCGAACCTGCGGCAGTTAACGAGAATCGAGTTATAGTAATCGCCGTCGATTCCTAGCTTCAAATTAGAGGCCCAACCGACGATTAGGGCCCTACGACATGTTATTTGGCCCCACGTTAATTACGTTTAATGTACAACGTTTACAAATAATAACATGTACTGCAGCGATTTGGGAAGCCGAGATTATAGGGTGGGGCGATGGTTATCGGAATGGTTGCATTGCGAGCAGTGAAAGACGCGCGAGTGACGGTTTTATCGCTTTTGCATTGTCTTTAAAGGTAAATAATGTGTTGTCGTTTTGGTTATAGTGGCAATAATAGGATATACATATGCCTGTTCAATTACAGTAGTGTAGTACAGCACTTAAGGCATCCAAACTACGAGTAAAAGGATTTTAAATTCACGCACAACTGAATACCATAAATATAATCATGATTTTTAAATAATTCGTAAAGTGCTCTTCTTTACAAAAAAGCGCATACAACCTTGCAAATATTTATGGCAATGACAATCATTGTACCATCAAGTGTGCTAACTGCTCCTCCACTATAAATACGGTACTTGCTATAATAACAGAAAGAAATCCACAGATTTCATTCGCTATTTCCGTTTTATGTTGTATATTCATCAAAAAAGGAGTCAACTATAAAGTTATTAGGTTTTTCATGCTACTTCGCTCGCTTCAGACACGTCTATCATTGTAATGAGTATCCTATATGTGAATATATGTCATAAACTATATGTCTGCCATTTTTCAAACATATCCAACTATTATTTAAGTGAAACAAAGACATATACATCATCATAAACTTTCGCGCCTATAATATAATAAAAAAAACGCTTTCTACACTCATAGCCCCACAGTAGGATTTTCTCCTGTGTCATGGGTGCCATGGACACACACAAAGACGAATACACAAACACCCAGACCCAGAACAAGAATGTAAACTCTTCATTCGGAAACCTGTCTAGCCAGGAATCGAACCCGGAACCCATTGCGTGTCAGACCGGTATGGTAACGCTCGGCCACGCGGGTCGTCAAAAGTAAACCAAAGGAAATTAAACCGCTTCCAGTCGATCGCTAACAGTGAAACAAGACATGGTTAGGAACGATGATGATGACGGATTGGTCGAAGTATTTTCGAGATATCGACAGCATGTTATTTTGTTTTAAGGACGTCAAGATTTAGGAAGTAACCACCTAAAATATAGGTTAGGGAGCTGTGTTATGGGACGGTTGGTTTAGATGTTGAGAGGTGCTGCTTTATACCCGGAAAAATATTGTTTTTTGATCAATTTTGGAGGTGGTAAAACCTTTGTTCGACTATGGAGACATCACCACCACACTTATTTCTGCTTAGTTATAGCAATGTTGAACGCTGCAGTGTTTTGGTTTGAAGGGCGTTGTCGGGCGAAAATAATCTGTTCGTGTCACAATTATAATGAGGGGGTACAACACATCAATGTCCCACTACTGGCCACAGGTCTTCTTTCAGAATGAAAGAGTTTTTAGGCCATAGTCCACCGCGCTGGCCAAGTGCGAATTGGTGGACTTCACAACCCTCAGAGTTTTTTTTTAAGGATTTCTCGGGTGTGTAGGTTTCCCCACGATGTTTTCCTTCACCGAAAAGCAGAGATAATGAATTTCTAATAAGCAAATAAATCAGCGTGCCTGGGTTTGAACCTCGGACCTCCCGATTGAGAGAACAAGTTTCAACCATTAGGCTATCGCTGCTGTGCTAACAGTTATAAATTACTAGGTTAGTCACGCGGCTTCGCCCGCACGGTAATGAGTATTCTATATGTTATTCTGGGTTAAAACTATATTTTTTACAAATTTCAGCAAAACTGACCGATCTTTGCGTGAAAGACTAAAAAATACACATAGTGTTAAACGGATCCCTTTCCGAGTACCAATAATATACATCCTCACATCATAATTAATTATTTATTAGATTCTTAGTTTATATTATTTATTTATCTGACTGAAGTAGCAAACGAGCATGCCGTCCACCTGATGGTATGTGGCCACTGCCGCCCATGGACATCTGTAATCAACTTGATATAGAACATGGGTTCCATCTTAATTCAGTCACAGATGCGTTGCTACTCCCGAGGACTATTATAGTCGCCTCATATGTAAAAGTGTACCAGCAACCACACCCTCCCATCAAAACGCAAGGAATGCTTCACTTGAATTGAAATACTGTATATAAGTTTTAATATAAATATTACTGTACATGTATATTACATTAATTTCGATATTTTGATAATGTTAACAATAGGTACATCCTAAACTTTCGAATTTAAAAAATGTATAAGAAATTATATATTCCGCTGATCCGTATTCAATATAGCTTGCATAAATGACATTGCCAATTTAAAGCCAAAAAATGCCAAACAAAATTTTCAACTCAAGTACTGTTCCAATTAGCCAGTGGTTACAGTGCCGAATTTAATAGCCAATCGAAACTAATTGTCGGGGGTTCGAACCGGGGGCGATTTTTTGCAAGTCAAAATAGGTTAGCAACGAATCCGACCCGCCGGCCGATTTTATGCAAATATTCCACGTTATTATGCAAAGCTGGGAATTGGGTAGTGTTGGGCTTGTGTCAAATGGTAACATGTACTCATTTTGAATTAGGTATTCTGTCAGAATGAGAGAGATTTAGGCCGTAATCCACCGCGCTGGCCAAGTGCGAATTCGAAGCCTTTGAGGCCTTTTTTAAGAACACTCACCTCACCATACTCAGCAGAACCTACACACGTTACGATAGTTACCTTCACCGTAAAGCATATTTCTAAAAAGAACACAATTTTAGAAAAATCGGTGGAGTTGGATCCAAAGCTCGGACTCTTGATTGAAAGCCCGAGTTTCAACCAAATGTCACAAATGTCTTAATATTTTGCCTCCTAGGACATTTATGGAATATGGGATGTGAAATGTATAGGCCTTGTATACCTTATCATTTAGTGCCAGGATTAGAATAGGGCTACGGTATACAGTTAGAGGTGAGCAAAAGGGGCTTCCGGGTTGCGGGCGGTTAGAGTGGGAGCTCGAAAAGTTCGGTCAGGCGACCTCGCGACGTACGGCGGTATGTGTGGTCGCATACCGTCGTAAAGACTAGTCGGAGCGGTGGGCCCAGCCGCTTTCTGGGAGGAGCCGGATGGGCAACGCGTTCAGAGGACTCCGGTTGCGTTCCTTTGGAGATCCCGGTGTCTTCTTTGTAGCGTCGAAAACGGCCACCGTGGAGTTTTAGTGCGGTAAAAATCCCACATAACACTGTGTCGCTCTCACGACGTCGGGTACCTTTTGACGGTTTCCCCCGCGAGAACAAAAAAATAGGCCTAGTATACAATACAATACAATACAATACAAAATATCTTTATTGTACACCATAAAAAACAATAGAACAAAAATAAAGACACATATTGAAAGGTACAAGAGGCGGTCTTATCACTTAAATAGCGATCTCTTCCAGACAACCTTAATGTGGCTGAAGGAAATATATTTATCTCCAAGAGAAGGTAGGGTGTACAAATTAATATCATAACAATTTTGGTATGTCAGCAGCTAATAATATACAAAAAAACAAATAATAAAGACATAAAATAGTTAAACAATACGGGACAACAAAGGAAATGCATAGACAACGGAAATATAAAATAATAGAATAAAGAAGGAATATACATACACATAAATAGTAGATTATTGTGTTAGATAAAAATCTTTCACCTGCTTTTTAAAGGAATCCAGTGATACTTTAGTTGATTAGTTTTAGTAGCAGTATATGGTGATAAACGACGATGGCAATGACATAGATACCTTCGAAAATTGTTACAGGATATTTCATTGAAATAAAATGAAATGAAATGTCTTTATTTTGTATAGGCCTGCGGGGGCACTTACAAATTGTCAGTTACATTATTTTTCTTACACTACCACCGGATCGGAACACCACCTCAACTGAGAAGATCCGGCAAGAAACTCAGCGGGTTTGTCTTTTTTTCTTATTTTTATCCATTTTTTTTTAATATTATTACAATCATGTTTTTTACATGGTAATGAATTGATTGTCATCGTAATGTAATGAAATTAAATATCTTTGCTTTGCATTAAACCTACAGAGATACGTACGTTTTTAAATTGTTACAATATTACTTTCTTGCTTGCTTCTTGCTACTACCGATGGATTGGAACACGACTGCAACTGAGAAGATCTGTCATGTGACTCGCGCGTATTAGTGTGTAAAGCTTTTCACCGGAAATGTTTTCTTTACAATATTTTTTATCGATAACTCTCCAATAAAACTTCCCCCGATCGTTTTTGGGAAATATTTATATCGACAATTTTCTAAATTGTTCACCCCATCTCTAAGCTCCACCTACAAGGGTTGCGGTGACCAATTTGCGTTTTAATTAAGTATACGCATAACTGGCTTGTTTTTGTTGCAAATTGTTTCCACAATTTTGTGTGATTTCGAGGCAGTTACTATCACGCCCGTTGTTTACGTTATACTAGACGAACTCTACGTTTCGCCGGCGCTCAATATTATGTAATACCTATAGTAGGAGATGAAATAGGAATTATGAAATTATTATGGGACATAACTACTTTTTCCTGGATAATAATAAGGATAAGGATATAACAGTAGAATTCCTTTATTCGCGGGAGTTATGACTATATGCTGCTACTACAGAGGCCATGTATGACACATGCTACTCAAAGAAGGTTGACAGAAGGCCAAATCTTTTTGTACCCACAACATTTTTGAATAAAGTTTTTATAACCCGCATATACCGAATGGGCGCTGTGAAAAGCGTGAATAAGTTGCCTTTACTTTACCTATAACATTCATTATGAATATCTTTAAGGTGCCCGACGTGACGAACCGCGTGGCGCAGCGGTTACCATACCAGTCTGACGCGCAGTGGGTCACGGGTTCGATGGGAATCGAACCCGTGTCTGTACATAGATACCTGTCTGGCCGGGAGGCCAGACAGGTATCTGAATGATGAGTTTAGATTCATGATCTGTGTCTGGGTGTTTGTGTATTCGTCTTGTGTGTGTCAATGTTACCTACGACACAGGAAAAAGTATACATGTGCATATGAGCAGGGATGGCAAAGTGGATGAAACTCGGCCCCTTTTCGTACGAGGTTCAAATCCCCCGCATGCGCACAGATTTTTTAAAATTATGTATGTACTAGCCTTTTCCCGCGGTTTCGCTCGCGTGGAATTTAGTCTGCCACATAAACTTTGCAAGGAAGTAGAGCAATGGTTCAACCAGGGAAGTATCACCGCCGCACCTATTTCTACCGTGAAGCAGTTCTTGTGTTTTATTATAAGGGTGAAGCTGCCGGCTCACTTTTATATGAGGCGATCATCATAGTCCTCGGGAGTGTGTTTTCAAATTTCAAATCACAGGCACGTATATTAATTTGAATTAGTTTTGTCGGCAACAGATATTAATGCTTACTCTGAAATTAAAAGTTTTAAGAAAGGGTCTCAAAACGCGTGACGGTTACCAACGCGCAGTTGGCTAGCGTGGTCAACTACGACCTAAACTACTGCTAATCTGACATACGAGTATGTGCCGAGTTGTGTAACATTAAAAGGTCGATGACGATTGAATAACATATTTAACCTTTTCCACTGTTTCATTCTCATTGACCTTTTTTTTCTTTTTTGTCGAGGGGGAAACCTTCAAAAGGTACCATACGCCGTGGGAGTGACGCATGGTTATGCGGGATTCTTATCGCACCAGGATTCCGGGATCTTCAAAGGAACACAAAGCAAAAGAAAGCAAGCAAAAAGAAAAGGAAGGAAGTGAGCGACTGGGTTACCACGATATGCGACCACACGTATACCATCGTCCTTCCCGGGATCGCCTGGCTGGACGGTTCAAGCTCCGTGCATCCTGGCACTCACGACAGCATGCGAACACACATGCTGACATCTTTCCCGAAGTTGCTGACTGGGTGTTTTGAGCTCCCAGTCTAGCCGCCCGCAACCCCGAAAGCTCCCTTTTAGTCGCCTCTTACAACAGACAGGGTATACTGTAGCCTTATTCTGATCCCGGAACTACAGGAACGTCATTCACATTGACCTTTCCCATTTGGCTCCGTGTTTTAGACCCCTCAAATATTAATTTCATAGAACTTCGTTGTATACGGCGGCGGCGCACGGCGCGTACTGTCGGTCAATCAATTGACTACGCAATATGTTATACTCGTAATATCTTCTAAACTACTAATCCAATTTACATGGTGTGAAAAGTAGATTCAATCTGTATTAGATGCTTGATTTTTTGAAATGATTTATTTTGATAAGGATTAATATTTAGTTTGTATAAAACCCATGGAAACATCAACTTCGTATTTTTAAATTTTTCAAAGTATAAAAAGAGTTATTGTGGGTTATACGTAAAATATAGACATATGCTGTTGCGGACTTTTATTTAGATCTATGTGAGCCAAACAATCCCATAGTACATTATATTTGGATATCTCCAACGGTTTAGGCAGCGTACGCGAAGATAGCTCTCAGAGGACAACTTTTTTTGCGACTAACCTGAAATTTCTCGTTATATTATAACCTAATTACAAAAAAAATCGGTATAAATTATAGTCCATATGTTATTCTGATGTATAACCTATACTACTGTAAAGTTTCAACCAAATCCGTTAAGTAGTTTTTGCGTGAAAGAATAACAAACACACATACATCCATCCTCACAAACTTTCGCATTTATAATATTAGTAGGACTAGTAGGATTTAATTGTCCCTGCTTCACGGCGAAGGAAAACACCGTGATGAAATGTACACACCTAAAGGTTCTTAAAAAAAGGTTGTCGAAGATGTGTTCACTCCACTAATTTAAATTTGATCAGCGCGGTGGACAATGGCCTAAAATTCTCTCTTACGTAAGGCCCAGCAATGGGCCAATAATGGATGGACAACTTGTACTTACAAATATTCCTCAGTAATTATAGTTTCTTCCAAACCGCAAATTTACTCAAATTTACGAATGTTAACTTTGCTATGGAGACTATCAAACGGAAGGCGAGGGGAAGTTCAAATTAAATAGAATTACACGCTTTCTACACTCATAGCCCCACAGTAGGATTTTCTCCTGTGTCGTGGGTACCATGGACACACACAAGACGAATACACAAACACCCAGACCCAGAACAGGAATCTAAACTAATCATTCAGATACCTGTCCGGCCGGGAATCGTACCCGGGACCCATTGCGCATTAAACCGGTATGGTAACCGCTGCGCAACGCGGGTCGTCATGCAATTGATGGCTGAAAAATAAAAAAAGCTTTTCCTTTTCTTGTTTATGTTCAGGTTTTGAATGAGAGGAAAAAACCATACCTCCCCACATTTTTTTTAAATACAGACACACGTCACTTTGATTTCTAAAACATAGAATATTTTTTACTTGGTCCTACATTTCGTATTATCTGAGGCTTGAATATACCTTGCTGGAACGATAGCAATATGATACAGCGTCTCATATGCATTACGGGGGTCCCGAGGGTGCACTCAGGTACCGTTACTCTGAATTTGGTTAGGATTACAACCTGACGCGTCGTGTAAGGTTTGGTGATATTTAGGATGAGTAGGAGTGATGTGCCACAGGGACCTATCCCTGTTTTTCCTTGTTTTGGTGATTTTTTAAAGTAGAAGCCAGAAATAGGTGACAGAAGTCGATGTCGGTAGTTGATTTCTTAACCGAGGAAAGGAAAGGGCTTAAAAAATACAGATTACGTCAGAAAAAAAGGAACCAATTATTTTAATAAATGTCGGTTTATAGAGTTCTGAAGTCGGCGCTCAATAATATATGAAGAAAAAAAGAAAGAAATATTTATTTGTAAAAAATGCTACAACATAATGAGGCATACTTAACAGCATACAGCATTTTTATATTGCGCTGGATCATGAGGATAGAACAGTGTTATGTACTAAACCAACATTTAATTTAAATTATTGGTTCTTTTTTGTAACGTTGAAGTTGGTTGTTTATTTTTTTTGTAAAATAACGAATATTGCAGTTTTATTTGTGAAATAACAGCGTAACAACATAATCTCAGTTTTTTATTTTATTTATTTATATCAGGCTACAAAGGCCCATAGAAACGAATACACAAAGTAACAAAGTAAACAATATAACAAATTAATACCTAACAATTAATAAAACTATGATACTATACAAAATAGAAACTTACAAATATAAAATATTAAAATACTATACATAAACTATATTTATAATTCATGTAACACGAATGTGCGGCGTCGTGTTGTGTGCGGTGTCGGGTAGCCGGCCTCGGAATCGCCGGAACACAACACCTCGCGGCCAAAATTCTTCCTTCATGAAGGTTGGCATCTGCTTCGTTGGGACTCCCACCACATAAGAGTTGAAGTTCACTTTATGGCGTGACTCCAACCGCTCAACCTTCAATCCGTAGCTGGTCTTGATTCTGATATACTCTACAATCTCCTCGACCGTTGTAGAGTAATGCAGACGATAATAACCCTGTTGTTTGCTGGCATCAGACATGCCAACTATACATATTGCAGTGTTGTCACGGCAGGACTCCGCTTAACTCTTGTCACGCCGAGGCACGTCAACTTGTCCCTTTGTACGAGCTTTTCAATTATTCATAACGGACTATTAAATTATGGGCTATTATTCGCCAATTTATAGTATAATAGTGGTAAAAAGTAAAGTGCACAATAAACATAGAAGATGGTAGAACCCGTGTAGTTCCACCGGGGAAGTACCACCGCCACACCTATTTTTAGCGTAAAGCAATTCCTGCGTTTGGGTGGAACGGGTGTGGTTGATGGCTTACCTTTATATTAAGCGACGATCTTAGACATCGGGAGAAGTAACACATCTGTTATTGATACGTAGCGTAGTTAGGCGTGGGCACAGTGGGCTATCGCCCACGGCCCCGCACTTAAAGGAGCCTCGCGTGGCCTTTTCGTAGGAGGAGGCGATGGCATTTTCAAGAGCACCATCCAATGAAATCATACAAAGGGACCTCGCAGATAGGAGTTTGCTCACGTGTACTTGGTCCGCACTACGCCATTGGCGCTTGACTTCAGATAGATCCCTTGGTTTGTATGAAGTAGCCTTCACATGTTCAAAGCCTGCAGTGACCACTTACCAACAGGTGAATACCATGCTCGTTTGTTACTGCAATCAGATAAAAAACAACATAGGAGCAGCAGCTTACAGATGTTCATGGGTGGCAGTGACCACTTACCACCAAGATTGCATGCCCGTTTACTTCAATCTTCAAAAAGTGTATATAGAAGTTGTATATTTGTTCATTCTATATGTATAAATAAATAAAACTTTCCAGTATTACCCAGAAATCAACAAGTAATAGCCTGTGTCGCAGTGGCACTAAATTTTCATTCGACGTGAGCGCTGACATAAATAATATTTTATTTCTGTGGAAATACAAGCGAGCTGCAGTGACACCGTTTTCAGTAAAACTTAGTTTATTTCTGACTAAGATAAGGACATGACGTTTTTACTGAGCGCTTTTCTGTGTTTCTATTTTTGTTGTTTGTAGTTTTGTTAAATTGCTTTCTATACTTACTGATATAAGATTTCCTGTATCGTACCTATGGACACATAAAGACAAAGATCTAGTCACCCAGAGCTAGAAGAGTAATTAAAAATCATCGTTTAGATTTCTGGCTAATTGAGGGTTGAGGGAAGAACCCTTTGCTCCGGCTAGTTTTTTTTTTATCTGGCTAAAATAGCAAACGAGCATGCAGTCCACCTGATGGTAAGTGGTCACAGCCGCCCATGGATATCTGTAATCAACTACATACAGAACATGGGTTCCATCTGAAGTCAATCACAGATGCGTTGTTACTCCCGAGGACTATGATGGTCGCCTCATGAGAAAGTGTGCCGGCCATCACACCCTTCTGTCGAAACGCAATAAATGCTTCACGTTAGAAATAGGTGTAGTGGTGGTACTTCCCCGGTCGAACTATACTGGTTCTACCACCTTGAGGTGGGCATCGACGGCATGTCGTACTTCCCGCAGCCACTGGTCGGGCAGTTCGAGCTTGCACTCTTGCAGCCCACAATCTCAGAAGCCTCCTTTAATTTGCCGCTTACTTTCAAGGGATACCGTAGCCATTCTGGTCGGTTCAGGGCTACTGATCACCTGGTCTGGTGGGAAATCTCCATTTGCTAAAGAACTACACACATTTGAAAGAAATTTTACATAGAGTGAGCATGACTAGGTCATTATTCTATATAGGTATTACTATATTATACGGTCTGCAGGATTATTTATAACATAACGTTATTTCGCTGTATATGTGAAACACTGGAGGGATTACCACGTATTTACGAAAAACACGTTGCCGGAAATAATTAGTTTAGTTAGTTTAAAGATCGAAAATTATCTTACTTGCTTACCTTAAAATAATTTCTTTACGATATGTAACTGTAAGAAAAGTTAGTAAGAAATGGTACTACATCATACTATTGTTAAAATCATTCCTATTTACTTACTACGCGATTTTTTTTTGCGAACAATACGTTCTTATACGATATATTGTGTTTTATGTAATTTACTGATTTTTAATTTATCTTATGATCAAAAGTTGAACATAGTCGCGGGAAAAGCAACAACAATATTATCATACACATTATCGCACCACGAAAATGTTTTACTACATCGTTATAAAAAAACAACAAAAAAGCCTCATAAAAGTATGTTTCAGCGAAAATAAAAACTATGGTCAACACAGCACCAGGCGATAAGTTACAAATTGTGCCACAAAAAGCTCGCCCGTTTAACGTGAAATACAGCGCCGGAGACAGCTTTCATAAAAGCTCATGTGACATATGGCGGGTTGTCGCGACCGTTGTTTGTTTAGATGTTATATTTTTTGGGTTTTGCGGAGCTTTTAATGTGTTTTTGTATGTATGGTTAGCTAGTAAATAATATGGTGTAATTGTTTCCTATACATGATATCGATGAAAATATTATATACGGCTGGCAACTGGCTTATTCAACTCCCAACCGGCCAACCCTACTTGATGTAATGCAACGAGACGAATTAGTTAAGATTAAAATAAGTAGCTGGTGTTACGGAATAAAAACTGTATTTTTACAGTGATATTATAAGTTTAACTTGATGATTGTTACAGTTTTGACAAGTACATATAAAAATTGGGTAGTAAAACGATGTGAAACAGTAACGTCGAGAGTGAGGTTTTATAGCGCAACGTCTCTTGTGCATCTGTTTGGAATCAATTTATGTGTATGTAGCGCAGTTGCTGTTCATGTAGGATGTTGATATAATAACTTGAGTATATATTACATGTACTATTTTACATTAATATAAGGTGTCTTTATTTACTCCCTTCGCATATTAAATGTAATTTAAAATATCACGGCAATCGTTTTTAATATGCGGCTCGGAGCTGGCATATACTTTTTTCTAAGATTGAAGTAGCAATCAAGCACTACGTACTTGATGGTAAGTGGTCACTTCCGCCTATGGATATTTGTGACTAATTAAAAACAGGTCCTATCTGAAGACGGGGGGAATGATTTTTTTTATAATTGGACCTAACGATAGGGCAGATGGGCCACCTGATAGAAAGCAGTCACCGTCACCTATACACATTTGCAACACCAGTGGAGTCGTCACTGCTTCGCCGGCTTTGAAGGAGGGCTCTTTTTATACATTTCTTGAAGAGCTCCATGTCATAGCGCTCCGGGAATATCTCCAGAGGAAGCTCATTCCACATATTGCACGTTCGTGGTAGGAAAGAACGTGCAAACTGAACTGTGGAGGTCCTCCACGGGTCCAGTTTATGTGGATGTAACTTCATCCGTCGGCGAGTGGTGCGATAAAGGAAAGGTGATGTGAGTACCAGATCAAACAGTTCCTCGGAACACTCACCATTATAAAGGAAGGGTGACGTAGGCACCAGGTCAAAAAGCTCCTCGGAACACTCACCATTGTAAAGTCGGTAGATCACGCAAAGGGAACCTATGTCCCAGTGGTGCTAAGACCGACAAGCAGCATAAGGTATGGAAATTACGTCTACAAGTATTATATGTTCTTCCAGTGGTGCTATTTAAGACCAACAAGCGGCAGAAGGTATCGAAACTACGTCTATTACAAGCGCTTTCACAAATCCATCCATCGTTACACTCAAAACGTAAAAAACAGAGCATTTGACAAATGCGCGTCCCAAAAAGATACTTTAGTCCGAACTTCTAATATGGCTCTTACGACGCTTTAACGTGAACCATTAGTCAAGTTTAATGGAGCGTTCTGCTCAGCGATATTCGTAATTTATGGCGACCAATTTTCAGATATGCACAGTGTACGCTAGAAAATTAACTTTTATAGGTATTCTTACGTTCTTAGCTACGTTTTTAAGACGGAAGGAAATTATTTCGCGGTGCTTGATAGTGTAACGGTGGGTTACACTATCAAGCAATGCAAAGCTATTTTCTGCAATATAGAACGGGTATTGTTTGGCCGAAAAGGCATGATCTTCGCATCTAATTCTATTGTAAAGTAGTTATTGCATTTCGAATGAAAGGTACTTGCCGACTTTAATATAAAGCGACAATCTTAGTCCCAGAGAGTAGCAACCTATCTGTAGAATTGACTTGAGATAGAACCCTTGTTCTGTTTGAAATTGCTTACAGATGTTTATGAGCGGCAGACACTACTTACCATCAGATGCATTGTATATTGGTGGCATGGTCATTTGCTACTTCAATTTTATAAAAAAAAACTGCCTGTATTTCTATTGTTAAGAGGATACGTAGGAACATACGGAATAAATGGTCAGTACGTAAATATAACTACCCTGTTAATGTTGGCTTTGAATAACATCACTCCTTGTCGTCACGTGTATGTTATAGCAGTTATAGTATTTTTAATCTTAATTACACCTTGTAAAACAAAATTAAAAAAAAATACAACTGAATTCCATGCCACAAAAAAGTAAAAAATAATTTTAATACATGTTACTTTAGAACACACGCAGTACTTTCTACATAGTCCCGAAGTCGGCGCTCACCATATTTTGCTGGATCACGACGCAACTACATATATGTCCGATATGAGCGTTTCCTGAGTGTTTCCTTTGGGAAGTCGGTTAAAAAGAGCCCTAATTTGAAATATAATCCATACTAATATTATAAATGTGAAAGTGTGTTTGTTTGTTCCTCTTTCTCGTCGCCACATAGGTATTATATGATATGGTTTATATGCTCGGAGATAGTTAGGAGGCCGGAGAGTGACGTAGGCTACTTTTTACCGCGCTCTCTCATTCCCATGAGAATATCGATGTTTTGTTAGTTACATACTTAGTAGTTCCAGACGTTGTTTATAGATGGCGTTAGTAATATTCATTTGCAAGTTCTGAATCACGCTTTCGAACTCTAATGTTAATTTCTTTTGACTGTGCGGGCGAAGCCGCGGGTAAGAGTTAGTATGTACGTACCAAGTCATTTCCGGTTCTTCGCCCCCATTGGTAAAAAAACTTAAAACGCTTTCTACACTCATAGTGGGGCTATGCAGGATTTTCTCCTGTGTCGTGGGTGCCATGGACAATCACAAAGACGAATACGCAATCACCCAGACCCAAAACAAGAATCTAAACTCATCATTCGGATACCTGTCTGGCCGAGAATCGAACCAGGGATCCATTGCGTGTCAGACCGGCATGGTAACCGCTGCCCCGCGCGGGTCGTCAAAAGTAAAGCTTGGTAAAGTTTGGTAAAGCTTACGGTATTACTGTGTGTTATGCTGGATATGTATGTATGTTGTTATTCTTATAATTATTACCTATGTTTGTGCCAAATTATAACAATATTCGGTAGCTTTTGTGTAAACGAGTAACCATCACACATATCGTCATAAAATGTCGCATTTGCAATATAATATTTCAAGGTGGTAGAACCAGTGTAGTTCGACCGGGGAAGTACCACCGCCACACCTATTTCTAGCGTGAAGCATTTCTTGCGTTTCGATAGAATGGTGTGGTTGCCGGCACACTTTCACATGAGGCGACCATCACAGTCCTCAGGAGTAGCAACGCATCTGTGATTGACTTCAGATGGAACCCATGTTCTGTATGAAGTTGATTACAGATGTCCATTGGCGGCAGTTACCACTTACCATCAGTTGGACTGCATACTCGTTTGCTACTTTAGTCAAATAAAAAAAATATATTAAATATGATTTACCTAAATATTTAAAGAAGTTTATAAATTAATTTAACGAATATTCTTCTTTCAGTAGAATAAAGCTTATTTTCAAGTCGGGGAAACGTCTTTTAAGATGTTTTTCGTACAAGCGGTCTAAAGTAGACCGTTACTCATATTTAATGGAGTGTTCTTCACAGCGATATTGGTTATTTATGGCGACCAACTTCCAGATACGCGAGATGGAAGATGCAAAATTCAGATTCTGATATATTCAAAATCAGGGTATATATGTATATGGGTACCTACTTATGTTGTGGGATTAAGATGGTCAATTAATACTACTCTCTCATCAACCCATTATTGGCCCACTGCTGGGCACGGGTCTTCTCTCAGAATGAGAGAATTTAGGCCATAGTCCACCGCGCTGGCCAAGTGCGAATTGGTGGACTTCACACACCTCCGAAAACTTTTTTTAAGAACTCTCGGGTGTGTAGATTTCTTTACGATGTTTTCCTTCACTGAAAAGCAGTGATACTCAATTTCTAATTCGCACATAAATCAATGGTGCGTGCCTGGGTTTGAACCTCGGCCCTCCCGACCGAGAGGCCAAGTTTCAACCATTAGGCTATCACTGCTCTTCAATCTGCAATTCATACTACTCGTAATAATATATTTTCATTTTAAAAACATATATGACCCATGCTCAGCAGTAATGTGATGACGACATACATATTATGTCATCAACACAATATTACTGAACATGGGTCTTTCTCACAATGAGTGAGTTTAAGGCCATAGTCCACCACGCTGGCCAAGTGCGATTTTTTACTAAATACTAAAGGACTCTTAGGCGTGTGGGTTTCCTCACGATGTTTACCTTCATCGCAAAGCACCTTGTAAGTTATATTTCTAAAACACACAACAGAGATATTATTAAAATATCACTACATAGTATAAAATAAAGTCACTTCTCACTGTCTGTCCCCATGTATGCTTAGATCTTTAAAACTACGCTACAAATTTTAATGCAGTTTTTTTAATAGAGTGATTCAAGAAGAAGGTTTGTATGTATAATACAGGGGAGAAACACAG
Organism: Spicauda simplicius; assembly: GCA_949699795.1. NCBI lineage: Eukaryota > Metazoa > Arthropoda > Insecta > Lepidoptera > Hesperiidae > Spicauda > Spicauda simplicius. The sequence continues at coordinate 21,010,162 of OX453062.1, forward strand.
ATAATTTTAGATTTTTGACTTTTAGGCGGAACGAAGTTCACCGGTTCAATTAGTTTTGTATATACGTAATATTCATTAAGTCCTTCCTGAATTGTAAAGAAATAATGCAAAAAAATTGTAAGATACACTGGTTAACAGCACTCCATGAATTAGTAAGGAGAGATTTTTAACAATTACAATATGCAAAGACATTAATAGGTACATACGTCTTGTCGCGGCTTTTTTTATATACACGCTCGTGTACGCCACGTTTCCGCAGCGGAATCGTCGCGACATCGCCGATCACGTATCGCGGCGCTGAAACGCCGACAAATCGCATCTGCGATAACTTACGGTTCAACATTCTCGGCTCACATTAGTCAAGTTTAATGGTGCGTTCTGAACAACGATTTTTGGTTATTTATGACCACCGATTCACAGATAGAAGTGTCAGTCTTGAATACGGAGACGTTTCAAAAAGTTTCCTATTGATAATAGACGGAATATATTAAATCGTTCATAAAAATATAATTTAGTTTTGTACTTAAGTGCAAATTTATGTTTCTATTAAAACTTTATTAAACATAATGTCACTCTTACAACGAAGATTTTAACACTATTAAAAAAGAAGTAGAAATAACTATGCACTAGAAAAAACTAAACATTTCTCTCTCACTCACTCTCTCATCAACCCATTATTGGCCCACTGCTGGGCAGTCTTCTCTCAGAATGAAAGAGTTTAGGCCATAGACCACCGCGCTGGCCATGTGCGAATTGGTGGACTTCACACACCTCTGAGAACTTTTTTTTTCAAGAACTCTCGTGTGTGAGGAAACCCCTCACGATGTTTTCCTTCACCGAAAAGCAGTGATAATTAATCTCTAATACGCACATAAATCAGTGGTACGTGCCTAGGTTTGAACCTCGGACCTCCCGATCGAGAGGGCAAGTTTCAACCATTAGGCTATCACTGCTCTTTTTTGTGTGTGTTTTGTGTGACTAAACATTTGAACAACTGATACAACAACAACTGAAACAAAATAAAAAGTATGTTTTTACTTTCAATACAAATTGAATAGATTATAAACGAACGAAGGAAAGGTAATAAAAATAGAGCTAAATTAATTAGTTCCCATAGATATATTTTTTGTTAAAATTTTCCAACATTTTTTACTAAGTATTTGCTTTCAATAACTATATTTTTGTTACGTTTCAATTCTTCTAATATTACAACGACGAAACTTGGTAAAGAAATTACTAATGTTGCTTTTTTGTTTGGAATGTTTTTATGAGTTGGAATTTTAGAATCTTGTTTTAGGACGCAAATTCTAAAACATTCTATAGCAATAGTGTATACATAATGGGACCAAAAATTTTTAATCACTTACGGGATGACATAAAAGAAATGACTGCTATGTGTTTAAAAAGAAAATTAAAATCAATGCTGATAAAAAAATGTTATTATAATGTTAATGACTATCTGAATGAAAAAATATGCTGACATCTATTTGTAATATTTTAATATCGACTGACATTTTAATTTAATTTATATTTATTCCTGTTTTTATATATTAATTTTTAAATGTTACTCCTAATAATTGAATTGTCACTTAATGTTATAAATGTTAAATGTTTTTATGATTAACTATTGTATTATGACTTTAATTTGCACACCTCTAACAGGTATATTACAGAGGAATTTTAATGAATTATAATAATTATTATACCTGTAATAATGCAATAAATGAATTATTATTATTATTATTATGAAAAACCTGCTTGTCGTATTTCGTTGATATTTGGTATACATAGTATGACTTAGTTATTCATATAATATTCATTACTATTTTAAACCAAGCTAACGATAGTATTTAATAAAATAAAATGAAGATGATTCATTACAATTTTGTTCGCTTCATCTGTGTTTTCTATAATCTAAGGCTTCATTATCAACTTTCTACCAACCTCACATTTCATCTAACGATAAATTAACTTAGACAAACCGATAACTCGTGTGAACGGCTTAATATATTTAACAGATAACAGTTATTTAATGAAGTGACATAATTTCTATCGATAACGCTCGGATGAGTATTGATGAATTTGTATCAAGTGTTATTTAATAGTGCAGTATTATGTATGAGAGTTGCGATATGAGTGATAGAATTTACTGGATTGATAAGACTAATTAATATGATCATTCAATAGATGGAATTTATGTTACACCATTTTTTTATGTGTGTCGAGGGGGATACCTTCAAAAGGTACCCGATGCCGTGGACGCAACGCAGGGTTTCCAATAAAAAAAAATATAGTTATCAATTATAGCAAAAAATTTCGCACTAATGACGATTACTGTATGTAGGTACACACGCACACACAAGACGAATACACAAACACCCAGACCCAGAACAGAAATCTAAACTCATCATTCAGATACCTGTCTGGGCGGGAATCGAACCCGGGACCCATTGCGCGTCAGACCGGTATGTTAACCGCTCCGCCATGCGGGTCGTATGGAGGTAAATTAAAAATACTGTTTTTGTATTTTTCTTTATTACTTAGTTATGTATATTTTTTGTATCATGATTTGAAATAATACGTACTTTTTCGCTTTTTAAATAAGAAATATTATTTTTAAATTAGAAATTGAGAAAGTAAAAACACCATTATATAGCTTAATGCAATCCTAAGCAACGCCCCGAGCAGAGGTGCGCAACCTTTTTAAAATAAATGCCAGCAATTAATCAGTGTTTATTCACGACGAGGGCTGTTAATTCGTTGGCGAGATGAAAAGTTAACCTATTAAGTCGAATATATTTTGTGCTCGAAGCTTTTTTCACCAGCTCTTCATTTTGTAAAGGTCTGTGCAGGCGTGACGAGGCTTGCTCTAAAATTAATGATGGGGATGATTCTTAAGTGTTTGTTTTTATTCATTGTGGAATATTTAAATATAGAAGCTAAAAGTTTAATTAATTTTCATTTGATAGTAAGAGTAAGAGTAAAGGGGTGTTAAAACAATATTGTAGCACTTTTTTATAGCATTTAAGTGGCAAGCAAACATGCTGCCCATTTGATGGTAAGTATTTGTTGTCACCTATAGACATCGGTAAACAATTTTATATACGAAGGCTTCAAATAGTAGAATATGGTTTCTATTTGATGTTAATCGTTACTTCTACCGGGGACTATGATGGTTGGCGTACATGAAAGTGGCTATGTGAATGTTACCAGAGACTTCCGCCAAAGCACAGGAACCGCTTCACGCTAGAAGTAGGTGTGGCATTGATGATGCCCGATTGAACTCATTCTACCTTAAGAATGGAAAAGGTGGCGTTTAATCCCGAGCTGAATCATAAAGAGCTCTAATACCTTGAAACCTTTACTTAAAATCAAATAGACTGCATTCTATATCATATTAAATAAAGAGCTGCTGGTTTGTTTGTAAGCTCCTTAACGTTCTCCCGAAGACAAATTGCCGCTTCTTAAGAATTAATTTCAAAGAATACTCCTCAGCTCATTTTTCATTGTCATAACGTTTTTTCGCCCACGAATATAACGCTGGGCCTAATTAGCCCTCGATGTTTGTACGCAACTGTTTCTAAGTCCCGTTTATTAATTTATTTGATTTATCATAGCTATGACAAATTGTTGCGCGCCCCTGCCGTTTCTTTATTTGAAATGCTATTTAATGTTAATGGTTGTTTTATTAACGCTAGTTTATTTTATGTAACGTTTTGTTTAAGTGAGTTATTGTATATAGTTTGACGTTTTTTATGAAAGACATTTGTGTCATTATTTTTAATATATTGTTTATATAGTCTCAAGCTTGTTGTTGTGGTTGAGTTTTTCCATATAGATTATTAGTATACGATTAGTAGTATTTGCGTAAAAAAGTAACAGCCTGCCATCTTCACAAAAATGTTTTGTCTTTACGTACTTTAAAGTTTTCTAAACTCATTTATTCTGACTTCACGTTGAACCCCTGTTTGATATGAAATTGGTAAATCAATTGCAGTTGCAGTGATCACTTATCCAGTGGACTACATCGTATCGTTAACCCATTATTGTCCCACTGCTGGGCACGGATCTTCTCTCGGAATGAGAGGGTTATAGGCCATAGTCCACCGTACTGGCCAAGTGCGAATTGGTGGCACCGAAAAGCAGTAATAATTATTTTCTAATACGCACTTTAGACAAATCAGTGGTGCGTGCCTGGCTTTGAATCTCGGACCTCCCGATCGAAGGGCAAGTTTCAACCATTAGGCTATCACTGCTCTACCTGGACTGCTTGCTTGTTTCAATGTAATAAAAAGTAAGTCTTCCCATTGGGGCTTGAATGATTTTTGGTAGACAATAATCGCTCAACGCCTACGTCACTCAGCATATTAGTGACGCCAATCTTTAGTTTTCGATACTAAAAATCGTTCAATGCGCCTAAGAAAGTTTTCAATTAAAAAAATCGCTTCGTTCGCCTAACGAATACCGATGTTTAAAGTACTACCTATATACATACATATGTACATAGAAAGCCTAACCAATCATTCACTTCAAAATTTCTTCGTGGGAATCCGCCTGAAGTAAGTATATCAATGTTTAAAGTGTGTCGTCATGCCATTATTGTCCCACTGCTGGGCACGGGTCTTCACTCACAATGAGAGAGTTATTGGCCATAGTCAACCGCGCTGGCCAAGTGCGAGTTGCTGGACCTCACACACCTCCGAGAACCTTTTTTTTTTTTTAAAGAACTCTCGGGTGTGTAGGTTTCCTCACGATGTTTTCCTTCACCGAAAAGCAGTGATAATTAATTTCTAACACGCACATAATTTAGAAAAATCAGCAGTCTGGGTTTGAACCTTGGACTTCCTGATGGAGAGGGCAAGTTTCAACCATTAGGCTATCACTGTTTAAAGTACATACATAGAAAGCATAAACCTTGTTAGTACTTCCGTAACTGTAATGGCTCCAATTGAGTGAGTAAACACTGCCATAACTCTGCACGCCATAACTCAGCGCTATCGGCCGTTTCTTTGAAATCTTCCTACACAAGCGCTTAATAAATCTCGGTGAACGTAGAGTATAAAAGAGGTCTTTGAAATTGATGTGGTATGTTGTAATTTCATGTTAGGCACAATGGATAGTCCACCAATTCGCAATTGGCCAGCGCGGTGGACTATGGCCTAAAACTTTCTCATTTCGAAAGAAGACCCGTGCCCAGCAGTGGGGCAATAATGGGTTGACGATCACGATAGAGATATTACACGATATATCCGAACTTTAAATTCTATTTATACATTTGATTTCATACATTCGATTACATCGATTTGCAATACCTGCTGATCTATTTTTGCAAGACATGTGCGTCACCTACCAAGAGGCTTTGTCAACAGTCATTGCGCCTGACAAACATATTGGTCACCGCAGTAGTGTTATAATGGAGGACTCTGCTGTCCATGTACTAGATTATGTTCTTTATTACCCTATTACGATATCTACGAGGAGACAAGGAGTCTTATTCAAGAACGAAGCCACATTAACTATAACCCTAAGTGTTATGAGACCTTATTTGAACAAAACATTTGGATACACTTTTATAGAGTTGCGCGAGACTTCGCAATGATTAAGGCATGCTGACCTCGTATGACTTAAGTTCGAGTTTCTCTATCTCTTCTTTACCTTTGTTTATTTAAAATAAACATCATTGCTACCAATACAGGTTTAAACCCACTGCGACAGCATGGTCTTATTACTAATACTAAACATTCTTACCTATACAATAATAATTATGTTAATATGCCACATCCAAATAATCGCACATGTATGTTTTTATCGTCAGTTATCAGTCTCCGACGTCCGAACAATAACCGTTATTATTAACTACTGAAACAATAACTTGAATTTACAACACAATAACCGTTAAATGGAAGGACAAGGTGGATGCGGCACCGCGCGCACACGATAAGCTTCTGATTGTAATTGATGCCTACTACCAGAGTATATGCTTAGAATAGTACCTTACTTACCTTACCCTCTTTGTGGGTACAAATACTGTTCCACGTTGTGTACTTGTGTCGACTTGGCTGATAAGGGATTTAATTCCCAAAAAATATTTACAAGTAGCAGCGTCTCTTAGTCTTCCTCGATTATCGTTCACTCTGTTTTGTTAATTGGGGTTGATTTTCCATGTCAATCCACGAGCAGTTTGCAAGGTGATACGAGTATGGTGCGACACATTTGTACTGCGAGGACTGTTCTGCTTTTGACTATGAAATCCCGCTTTTTTCACTCAAAAAGTTTCTAAATCACGGTTAATAATAAAAAAATTGTCTGTCTGTCTGATTGTCTTTAAACAGAACCCTTGTTCCATATGAAGTAGCCTACAAATGGCTTTGGGCGGCAGTGACAACTTTTCATCAGACTGCATGTTCGTAAGAAAACGTAGAAATTTTAATTTTTATATAAAAAGGGTATGTTGCCAGCACACTTTCACGTGAGGTGACCATCATAGTCCTCGGGAGTAGCAACGCATTTGTGATAGACTTCAAATGGAACGCATGTTTTGTATGAAGTTAATTACAGAAATCCATGGATGACAGTGACCACTTACCATCAGGTGGACTGCATCCTCGTTTGCTACTAAAAAAGACGCTAATTACTATCAAGGGGCACAGAATTTCATACAGTTAAACCTCAAATAGAAAGTAAATTAGTGAACGGCAAGTAATTATGATATTCCAACAAATTACGTAGAGTCCACACCACACGTCATGCCGTCGACACGTCTGGCGGTATGACAGCGCCATTTATAAAACTCAATTACGGCGCGCCCCTAATAATGATAATTGATGAGGAAATTCGCGAGCTTTTTGCGGGAGATCCTTTTCGGCCATATTTCTTACGCGGTGTGCGTTTCCATTGTGACGTGTCACGGTAAAAGATAGATAGATAGATAGATAAAACATTTATTTCATAACTTGTGATACAACACAAAATACATATACAAAACATAGAACAAAAGTTGGTACATACAAAAAACAAACACAAAACAACAAAAAAGTAAAAAAAAAATTAAAGAGAAAGTATTAAAATTGTTTGTCTATAATCTAAATAAAATGTGTTGCAGCAAAAGTACATGAAACAGGAACCGGAGCTCAGTAGAAGCTGAGATTGAACCCAGCACTGATTTTCAGTCCGGACCATTTCCGAACGCAGCTCGGAAGGCACTTGTTGAATCTGACGTACAGACGTCAGTTTCAACAAGTGTCAAACTAAAAACAAAATAAAATATTTTCCGACTTCTACCCATTTTTATTAATCTTTTGTTATAAGCAAGACAAAATGCAAGGATGGGAACTATTTAAAAAGGAAGTGAAGTGAAATGGGTAAAAAGGATGGCTGTAATGTGCAGTAAAATCAAAGTGATGAAGATCAATTGCCATATGTGTGCGATTATTGCAGGAACAACGCCACTCGTTTATTAGCTATTAATAGTAGGTAAGTGGAGCAACAGGTTAATATGTTATTATTTATTGTGCATGAATAGATGACTACAACAAGTATAAGTTAGAAATTATCTAGGCATCTAAGAATGATAATATAGTATAGTATATAGGCATGCGTACACACATACATATACACATATATATGTATATATATATATACACATATATACACTTATATACACATACCCACATATTTGCATATAAATGTAAATTAAATCTAGTTAATTTAATAGTTTTTGCTCATCAAGGAAAAGCATTTTCAATTTATATTTAAATGTATTAATTGTTTTAAGGCTACGAAGAGGTGGTGGCAGATTGTTCCAGCATTTGGTGGCGCTGTATTTGAAACTACCTCTGAAGGCAGCCGAGGAGCCGTGAGGATATAGTAGCTGCCTACAGGCAGCTCTGGGGCTACGCGTCTCATAGTAATCCCTTGCCCATTTTAATTTGTCAAAGAGGTATTTAGGTTCCTTGTTTTTTATGATACCAAATAACAGTGTGGCGAAATGTAAGCGCCTGCGGAAGTCCATCTTAAGTAAACCAGCGTTATTAAGGAATGGAGTAACGTGGGCACGTGGTGGAATTTTAAAGCAAAAACGCGCACACGCATTTTGGACTCGCTGAATTAATTTTTTGGACCGTACTAATAAGCGTGGTTCAAGAAGTGTATCAGCATAGTTGAACTTTGACAGGATGAGACTATCACAAAGATTAATACGCAATGGAACACTAAGACAATCTCGAATGCGATACAAGACCTTTAACCTATAAAAGCAGTTACGAGCAACATCAACGACGTGTCTCTCAAAACGTAGATTCTCGTCCATTAATACACCTAAGTTTCTTGCTTCTGACACTCTATCAATTCGCTCTCCATTAAGTGTAATTAAAGGTCGTTTTGCAGTCACTTTACGTATTTGGGTGGGTGTGCCAAGGATCATATATTTAGTCTTAGTAGGATTTAAGACCAAGGAATTACGTTGAGACCACAAAGATATGCGTTTCAGATCAGAGTTTATCTTGGCTACTGCTATGTCAGAATCACTTGGCTTAAATGAAAAATAGACTTGCAGATCATCTGCGTACAAATGGTACTTACAGTACTCTATTTCATTTATTATGTCTGCACTATATAATATAAAAATCAAAGGACCCAAGATACTTCCTTGCGGAATGCCCCGACTTACTTCTCGCCAGGTGGAAGTGGTGGTTCGACCAGTTGTGCCTTCTTGAAGCTCCACTAGTTGGAAACGATTTTTAAAATATGAGTCAAACCATTTGATTGTTTTAATTCCAATGCCATAATATGCCAACTTGGAAAGCAGTAGGGACACATTTAAAGTGTCAAAGGCACGTGTAAAGTCGAGTAAAGTCAGTATGGTGCTCTCCCCACCTGCCTGTGATGTGATAATGTTATCTACCACATCTATTAAAGCAGTTGCAGTTCCACGACGCCTTCTAAAACCGGATTGAAGCGTAGGAATAATGCTGTTAGATTCCAGATAGTTACTCAACTGGTTGTAGGCTACCTTTTCCATTACTTTGGACAAACACGGCAACATACTTATAGGTCGCAAGTCCTTAATCTCAGCCGGATTATTAATTTTAGGTATAGGTTTTACTAAGGCATGCTTCCATGTATCAGGATAAGTACATGTTTCAAAGGACTTGTTTATTAAATTTGTTATCAATGTGAGACATTCAGGGAGTAGTAGATGCAACATATCCAAAGAAATACCGTCCCACCCTATGGCATTGGATTCTAAGGTGTTTAAGATTGTTCCTAACTCGTGTTCTGAGACCGGTTTAAACTCGAATGAGGCATTAGAGAAACGATGGTATTCATAAAATGTAAGATGCCCTATAGGAATATTGTTGTCTCCCGGTACAGTAAGAAAATGATTATTAATTGCATTGGCATTGTTAAGGTTTGGAGGAAGAGATGTACATTTATTTTTTAATATAACATGTTGCTTGATGTGCTTCCACATTATTTTGGGTTGCTTGATTTTTGAGTTTATATAAAATTTAAAGTAGGCTGCCTTTTCAGAGTTTATAGCTGAGTTAACTACAGATTTTAATTCTTTATAATATAATTTATGAGTATCTAATTTAGTCTTGCGGGCTCGTATTTGGGCCTCGTCGCGTTTTTGCATCAAACATTTTATATTATATGTCACCCAGGGATAGTTGTTTTCTTTAATACGAATTTTTTTTAACGGTGCATGTAAATTAAACGTATCTAGAACTATACTATTAAAAGTCATAACCATATCATTCACATCTGGAAATGATGAGATAACGTCCCACTTGATAGAATTAACAGATTGTTGGAAAAGACTCATATCGATATCCTTTAATGGTCTGACTTCAATATATCTAGCTGTCGGGCGAGGTTTAAGGAAGTTAAGATCACAAGTAATCATAGCATGCCTACTCAAATCTTTGATATGGTCTACTTTTATACGTGATACCGGCGCATCGGCGCACAGTACATCTATAAGAGTTTCGCTAGTATCGGTGAAATGTGTTGGTTCCTCGACGTATTGCAATAAATTATTAGACCTGAGAAAGGCAGAAAACAACTTGACCCCTGCAGTACCTTTACGTAATAAGTCAATATTAAAGTCGCCCAATAGCACTATATGATCGTACCCACCAAAACTGCAAAGCGACTCACTTATCGCATCGAGAAATGTCTGTGCATTTAACCATGGCGGCCTGTAAGCAGTTCCAACTAGAAGTGCTTTGCCGTAGATATTAATACGCAACCACATTTGCTCCACCATGGGGCAGATAGGATGCCGAAGTATTCGCGTCGATAGGTGGTCTCTCAGATAAAAACCTATTCCTCCCCCTCGAGCACGTATTTCGGCCGGCCGAGGAATATGACGCAGTCGGTAACCCGGTATGAAAGGCGCACATCCCTCTTCTCCTGCACGAAGCCATGTTTCGTTGACGGCCATAATATCCACCTCGCGCTGCTTGACAGCCACTATAAACTCTTCATGTCTGTTACCGAGGGAGCCAGGGTTTAGGAAACCAATTGTAAATTTATTTAGGTTAATCATTCTTGTAATAAATAGAAAACAAAGGTTCCGATTAGGACAGAAATAAATAATATTTTATAACATCTTAGAAGTAGAGTAAAATATGGAGCAAATTGAGAATAATCAAACCAGGAATTAAGACTAAGGATTATTAATTGTCTGATGGGGGGCGACATTATAATCTTTATCATGCACTTTATGCTGCAACACATATATTTGTACGTATATAACACAAAGTAAAATATAAAGGGCAACAACAACCAATAAATATAAGCAGACGCCCTAGTAAAATTAAAAGGAAAAAAAATAGTCCTTAGATTAAGACCCCTAAAATATATACATATATAAGATGCATCCATAATAATTTGACATTGTTTAATAAAGTAAATACTTTTAAAAAGCACTGCAACATTTTGTGCTAAAGTTTGTACCAAAATAAAATATACAAAACATGATAAAATATTTGATAATGAGCTTAAACATTTGTTTCTAATATAATTGAATAAAACATGCAAAACTAATAAAAAGAGTTCCCAACGTATTACTTCCCAAAAATCTTATTGATATCAGATTCTGAGCGTATACGGTGTCGTGCCGTGTTGGAATCACGACGCGCAAATATGCACCCATCCCGTGTCCACACGAACCGCCAGCCATTGCGACGTCCCTCTTCGCGAGCCTTGTAAAACAATTGTTTGTTTGTGCGCGTGAGACGTTCATTCAAGTAAAATTTACGAGGCTCAGTTCCTATGTTCATTCCGGTGGTGTCGGCCCCTCGACGCACGCGTGCGGCCTTTAACAAATTATCTCGAACAGAGCGCCGAGCGAGACGGAGAATTATATGTCGCGGTCTTAGGGGTCTATCGGCGCCCACCACGACATCTCGAGGCGCTCCAGTACGCATTACGCAAACCACGTCTCGCTCATCTAATGTAACGCCGATTTTATTGGCCAGTAATGACACGACATGCAACGGGTTTTCGCCTTTTTCCTCGGTCACACCAGATATTTCAATGTCATTGAGCAGGAGTTCTTGATCACGCTCGTTAATTCGGCTAGTCAATTCGGACAGTGACTCTTCCACGCTGGCGCCTGATGAGGACTTTTGCTGTAATGACGCGCGTTGTTCGAGCTCTGTGACCCTGCCTTCAACTACATTAAGCCGAGTGCTAAGTTCGCTGACGTTCGAATTAATTTTGGACATCTCCATGCGAAATGAGACCATCTCTTGAGCAATAGTAGTTAAGCTCTCACGAATCATCCTTATTTCATTGGCTAGGTCGGCACTCGCGTCGCGCCCTCTAGCCGGAGCATCTATCAACGTATCGCTAAAATCATTATCCGTGCTATCGGAGCTAGGTGTCGCCCTCGAGGCGCAAGCGGCGCGAGCGCCTTTTTGCTTACATTCCCGGCACTGCCATTTATTAGGTATTCGGGTATCATTGCTTATATTGACACAAAACCGATGAAACAAGGTTGAACATTTTGAGCACTTTGCCCCATCACTTGTTGACGCGAATCTTCCGCAGGTGCCGCACTTATTCATGTTAGATAGGTACTAAAAGTTTATCAGTGTAGTTGTTATTGTAATAGTACAACGCAACACCAATAGATGTCTCTGTGTTCTATAAATGGATTAATATTAAAAAGTTATGGAAAATTAATTAAATTAAGATTTATAATTGTTTATGATTGAGTTTTAATTATTACACTTAACAGACTAATTACACACGAACCACCGTTGCAAACCAATACAATTCAGTTCTGGCAAACAGTACCGTCACAAACAGCTGTTCTGCGATCAGCTGTTTTAACCTCAGCACACCGATTACACGATTATCACTTTGTACCATATACTTAATAACACAGCACAACTGAACTGTCTTTGCTACTTCCCTATTTATGCAAAAATATTGCCTAATTTTATTTTATTTTTTAGATTATTACAGAAACATAACACACTGTGACAGCCGTCCGAGCTACCCCCATTACACACACTCACGAAATGAAGGATTTCGGAGTTAGGCCGAAACCCTCCTTCGATGGACAGAATGGTCGTGTCTCGAAAAAGGTTAAGTGGACTGTATTTGCGACGATAAAATTGCTACGTGCTATAGTATCTAACGCACTTACCTGCTGCTGATGGACGCAGCCTCATGTATAGGGTATAAGGCACCTTCGACTCACCCTTAGCTCGAGCTAGCTAGTCTTACCTCGCAGTGGTCTACCAGTTACCCTCTACCATCCACTGCCGACACGTTGCGTCGATCTTACAGCACGTTGCACACGAATTTGATTATTACGCGAAAAGAAGGAATTTTACGATTAGTGGCTACTATTCCGGATTATTAACTATAACGACAAAGTTGCGCGAGCGCGCCCGACGAATCCGGAAACTACGACTTTGGCTAAAGCCAACGAAAACGACACAATGAGATTCGAACACATCGAAATCTCCGAAACGACACTACCAAAATGAAGGATTTCGGAGTTAGGCCGAAACCCTCCTTCGATGGACAGAATGGTCGTGTCTCGAAAAAGGTTAAGTGGACTGTATTTGCGACGATAAAATTGCTACGTGCTATAGTATCTAACGCACTTACCTGCTGCTGATGGACGCAGCCTCATGTATAGGGTATAAGGCACCTTCGACTCACCCTTAGCTCGAGCTAGCTAGTCTTACCTCGCAGTGGTCTACCAGTTACCCTCTACCATCCACTGCCGACACGTTGCGTCGATCTTACAGCACGTTGCACACGAATTTGATTATTACGCGAAAAGAAGGAATTTTACGATTAGTGGCTACGATTCCGGATTATTAACGATAACGACAAAGTTGCGCGTGCGCGCCCGACGAATCCGGAACCACGACTTTGGCTAAAGCCAACGAAAACGACACAATGAGATTCGAACACTTCGAAATCTCCGAAACGACTACTTACTACTAACTGTGGACCATAGACAAGTATAGACTATGGACCATAGATCATAGATTATGCTACAAACGACAGATTGTTAATTTATAACTAACGACAAAAGTGAACATACCGCCCACCTAAATACTACGTATTTACGAAAACGAAACTTACTATGCTACGAAAAGGTTGCGTTAAGACGCAAGCTAATTATTAAAAGGTAGAGGACATACTTTAATGACTGGCCTTTTGTACTCGCCAGACACTGTCCTAACACTAACTACTCTACAAATTCCGTCGGATCCTGGATGTAGAGTTGTAATCCTACCTAACTTCCATTCTAGTGGACTTGCTTGCTCGTTTATAAGCAAAACTAAGGTTCCTACTTTAATTTCCGAATTAGTTTTTTCCCATTTTGCCCTCTGCTGTAGTGTATGTAAGTACTCACAATGCCACCGTCTCCAGAAATCCTGATGCATCTTTCTAATCAGCTTCCAGCGCTGAGTAACAGATATATTCTGTTCGACTAGATTCTCCTCTGGAAGCATCGACAAAGGTTCTAATGTAAGGAAATGTCCCGGTGTTAAAGCAGCGAGATCATTTGCGTCAGAACTGAGAGGGATTAATGGACGCGAGTTCAACATCGCTTCTATCTGAGCTAGAATAGTGTAAAACTCTTCAAAAGTTAACCTTTGCTTACCAACGACACGAGAAAGATGAGTTTTTACAGACTTAATTCCAGCTTCAGCTAGCCCATTGAAGTGAGGACTGCCAGGAGGATTAAACGAAAACTTAATTTCCTGACATTCAGAAGCCTTTTTCATTATGGAGCCAAGATAATTGCTAGCACCTACAAAATTACGACCTTGATCAGAGACGATGTTACTACAACGACCACGACGAGCGATAAATCTTTGCAAAGCAGCAAGAAAAGCTTCTGTAGAAAGCTCGGAAGCTAATTCTATATGAACCGCCTTGGTAGAGGTACATACGAATACACAAATATATCCCTTGTAAGTCCTCACACCACGCCCCCGACTAAGAGCGATATCGAACGGTCCACCATAATCGACAGCGACACTAGAAAATGGTTTAATTTGGGAAACACGAAACGAAGGTAAATTTCCCATTAAAGGAACCGAAGTAGGTTTTGGATTAACACGAAAACATTTCATACAACCAGAAATTACTGAACGGATAGCCCGTTTAGGCGATAGAATCCAAAAATCTTGCGAAAGCAAGTTTTGTAGAGTTTGAGCACCGGGATGCATAAACCTCTTATGGTACTCATCAATAACTAAGAATGTCAATCTATGATTGCGAGGTAAAAGAATAGGATGCTTAACGCTGAACACTACATCAGCGTTAGCTAACCGACCGCCCACCCTCAAAATACCCGCGTTATCAACGAAAGGCGACAATTTACGCAAGGGTTTGGGTAACGAATTAGGCGAACCTTTACCTAAACAATCCAATTCAAACGAAAACGAACTAAGTTGAGTTTGCTTCACTAACAACATAAAAGCTTTATGCAACTCAAAGGGCTCTAACGAACCCACAAACTTATCCTTATGGTTTCTCAAATTATGAGCAAAACGAAAACAAAACGACAAAACACGCTTTACTTTTGTAAGCGACGAAAAACGATTCAATAAATCGTCAACGAAATTCACCTTTTCAGGCGACAGAAGGCTAAGAATCCTTTGCTCTTCTTCGATAGAGCCTGTGTCCTGTTCTAACGACAACACCGAAGGCCACTTCTTTTCAGGCTCTACGAGCCATGATGGACCCTTCCACCAAATGGAACAGTCTATGAGATCAGCAAGAAGCATTCCACGAGAACCAAAATCAGCAGCATTCGATAAAGAGCTCACATGTCGCCAATGCTCAGGAGCTACTCTACTTTGAATATGGCTGACTCTATTCGCCACAAACGTTTTCCACTTCGATGGACAAGATTTGATCCAAGCGAGAGTAACTGTAGAGTCAGACCATGCGTAGAGTTCTTTAACTGCATGAAATGGCTTTAAGGCCTCTACCACTGATTCCATTAAACTAGATAATAGGACAGCAGCTAAAAGCTTATTAGGCTAAAAAAATATAAAGAGTATGATTTTCATTCACTGTTTCCGCATTTGTATTAAAATTAACTATCACTGCTTTACGATAAAATCTGGAGGAAAACTACAAATCAAAATTTCTCTAAAAGGAAATTTTCACAGGTGAAGTAGCCAGTGAGGTGACCTAAAACTTCATCTGAGAGAAGACCCATCAGTGTGAAATTTATGACGCTATGAAATCCAATAATGAAGGAAACTTTGTTATAAAGTTAAAGTAGCCAACGAGTATGAAATCCACCTGATGGTAAGTGATAACTGCTGCCGATAAACATCTGTAAGCATCTTAATACAGAATAAGGACGTATCTGAAGTCAGTCACAGATGCATTGCTACTTCGCGGCGATAAACTTATTCCTCAGCCACAAGCACATCGTTCAAAGAAATGCATGAATTGCTTCGGGATAGAAATACGTGTAGCAGTGGTATACATTCTGAGGACGGGTATACTTTCTATCATCTTGCAAACCATCTTTTTACAGCAGTAAAAGTATAGTCAGTGGAAACGCATCCCCGCCCGCGATATTTCTTCATAACGCGCCCCTGTTTAATTTATAAATCGCTTCACGACTGATTAAAAACTCTTTTGAAAAATTTACGAGGACCCGAAGAAAGCCGTCACCGCCATCTCGACTTTTTTCGTCGGCGTAAATTAAAAAACAAATTTAGGGCTTCGATATCGTTTCATGGAGATTAAGGCTTTGTTCGCGTTTGAGGGATATCAAGTAGAGTTCCATTTTCTTCTTCTCTTAACTAGGTAAATCCTGCGCCTCCGTCCGCTTCGGTCATGAATATCTTATTCGATGATCTAGGTAAACAATGTGTATGCCATCAGTGCAATCGAATAGGTAGTTTTTGTGTAAAAGTCTGAGAAACGCACATGTATCCTCACAAACTCGCATTTATAATATATGTATATTTATTTGTATTGTATTAATCTATTTATTAATTTGTATTGACCAATGAAAATAATAATAATATTAGTAATATTGACAAAAAATGTATACTGAAATTGACATTGTATAATATAAAATGAGTATATGTATATAGCGTTGAATACCCACTAAAATTGTGACGATACCACTAAATTTGGGATAAAATATTTATTTATTTATTTATTTTATAATTTTTGTACACAAACAATACATAAAAAACAGACATTATAAACTTAAGTACAAAGGACTACTTATTTCAAGATGAAATTTGTAATGCAATGTGTTAATTATTTTTATAAGCTTAGGTATTTAGATATTATATCAAATTAATTGACTATGGAATGAATCAATATTTTGCATGCTTTATTAAAGCTAAATGTGAGAAAAGTGTTACAACATATGCCAACCTAATTGTACCACATTTAAAGCAAATAAATGAATATGAATATATATTTATATTAGTATTATTATTAATACGACTTATATATATTAGCATTATCGTTATTATTATGTTAAAAAGACTTTAACAAGCTAACGTTCCACGATACATTTATTACATTCAATGTTTTCATCTTTCTTACAGCTTTGCTACTAAATAATTGCTTGGCGCAATCAACAGTATTTTGTTCAATTTGACAGAAACCGTTTTAATTTTCAGCATGCAGTCTACCTGATGGTAAGTGGTCACTGTCACCCATGGACTCATGTAAGCAACTTCAAATAAAACATGGGTTCTATCCAAAATCAATCACAGACGCGTTGGTACTCCGGAGGACTAAGATAGTTGCCTCATAACGAAGTGTGCCGGCAACCACAACCCTTCCATCGAAACTCAAGAACTGCTTGACGCTAGAAATAGATGAGGCGGTGGTACTTCCCCGGTCGAACTACACTGGTTCTACACTCTTTCATGGCATTACAAGATCAACACATACGTTTGTTTTTAATGGTCAACGCTGACGCTATAAGGTAGAGCTATTCCCTTCCTCCTCAGCTTAGAGTGAGAACGTAACCATGCAAATCGTGTCGCGGACGTAAGTTAGTCAGTTTAAGTTTAAGTCTTATAACCGTCGCCGCCTATGGACAGTTATAACCAAATTCATATAGAACATGCAATGATTACGTCCTACCTGAAGTCTTTCACAGACGCGTTGTACTTTTTTTTTTTTGTTTTCGAGGGGGAAGCCTTCCAAAGGTACCCGACGCCGTGGGAGCGACGCAGGGTTATGTGGGATACTTACCGCACTAAAACCCCCCCGGTGGCCGTCCTCGGCGCTGAAAAGGAGGACTCCGGGATCTCGAAACGACTTCAACCGGAATCCTCCGAGCGCGCTGCCCCATCAGGCTCCTCCCAGATGGGCGGCTGGGCCCACCGCTCCGTCTAGTCAGACGCGTTGTACTAGTATCGCACCTATATAACAGTTTATCTATGCCACTGTACCAATGGAAGACTAATATGGTCATCTTATATAAAACTGAGCTGGTAACTGCACCCTCCACTATAACGCAAGCACTCCGTCACGCTAGAAATATGTAGGTAATCAGGGTCGTCTTAGACTATGCTGGGGCCCTTGGACACATAAGAATTCGGGGCCCCCTTCTTTATATTTCAGAAAGGGCCCCGACAACTTTCGTGCAACGAGTAAAGTGTAATGCGCCCGACCATAATATTTTGATATTGAAAAATTATCGGCCCTTCGGGGCCCTCTGAGGATGGGGGCCCTGGGCACTAGCCTTGAGTGCCCTCATGGTAAAGACGCCATTGGGTGTAACAATACCTCTCGTTGGTACAATACTCATTCTACCACCTTAAAGTAAACTACCTACATGATGTACATAGCCAGTTTACAATTCCACTTTAATTTAACATACAACAGTAGACATACGTGCAGTTACTCCATGTTTCTCGTACTACAAGTTCTGTTATCTGAACCGAAGATAAAATACAGCAACACCTTTTAAAACATAAAATTAATAGGCGAAGATAACACTAATAGCTAAAAACCTGCACAATTTATTTTCTTCGGGGTCCGTAGTGAGCAGATAATAATTAAAAACCATTTATGTTATCTGTCATCGAACGGAAAGCCTTCAACTTATTTGCAGTAACTGTAAGTTAGGTTTTTTTAAACAGTCACGTGCAGTATGAATAGGAGGTATACTAATTATATCTACCATATATATTCGAGAACTTTAAATCTTTCTTAGCACGCGTGTTTACGTCCGCACGCACGGCCCGTCTACACGCGTGCCGCTTGCCTCCGTTTCATACTTATGCGTTTGGTACACGGATCTCAGACAAACTGGAGTGAGTGCATTCACGTGTGACGTGGGGTTACACGTGCGGATCTTCGACACACGCGCGACAAGATAAGCGCCCTTACTTCAACGTAACATTGAACGAATTTTTCCAAACTTTTGTGAAATTTGTAGATATTTCGTTGCTTATAAGATCATACTATATACGATCATATTATATATTTTGTGAATAAATAAAATAAATGTGTGCGTGTACTAGCGTACACTCGTAAGAAGTGAAACTTCTTTATGACGTTATTTTTCAAAAAATAATTTACTATATGCAACTTTACAGAAATTGGTTAAATAAAGTTAAATTAGATAAAGTTTAATAAAAGGCTTTTATTAAACTTTATCTAATAATCTAATCTATAATAATCTATCTAATATAACACGTGGTAGGGGTAAGAAAAAGATGGCGCGTAACGGAAAAAAAAGATGGCGCGTAACGAAAAAAAAAAGATGGCGCGTAACGAAAAAATGTTACACTAAATTTTTTCCAACCCCGATAAAGAAGTTTCACTTCAATAAATATATAAAAATAAAATACATATTTACATTTGTTTTACGCTCAAGGCTGATGCAGCGGAGAGTGAGTGGCGCAAATGTTTCAAAGTTAAAGCTATACTGTTTGAAATATTCAGTAATTCAGTAATATTCGAACAGACCTTTGGCATTTGAATGTATGTACATGTCGGCGGGACACCGCGTATTTAAGATAAACACGTTACCGAAAACAATTATTTTAGTTAGTTTCAAGATCGAAAATTGTTTGTTTATTAAATTAGCAAAGATGTTAATTTAGTTTACCCTCCATAAATTTGTTATTGTCACTTCACCCAACTTCTTGTTTAACCGTCGAAGCGAAAAAGATTCTTGTTTAACCGTCGAAGCGATCGGACCTCCTCAAGTGTGAATAAATCGAAGAAGTTTACTCCTGTGTTTTACTTGAAATCTTCAAGAATGGTCAGTAATGAAGACTCTGACCTTCCTGACGTCACGCCCACTTCGTTATATATGATAAAAACTATATAACTTCGACTATAGACTTTGAGTGTAGAAGCCATATCCTTTTAAATAAACGCTAGTCGTTCCTAATTAGTCCTCACAGTCTTTCAAACCTTTAAAATTTAGAAAGCATTTCATACAACTTAAACTATACGTTAACATTTCTGGCAACAAAACACGCAGTTTAGCGAGATCTTTCTGCTCGGAGCGGTAATGACCAGAATTAAGCGGTTTGGAGCGGCTGTCGGCGGATTTATGGTCCCCGGGGCCGGCAACCGCCCATTACGGTGATTTGAGGCCCATCCGTCACTTATGAAGCACATGACTCCATATTACTTATATTATGATAATGTGTGGTTAAATTATGCATTAGGTTTTGTTTTTTTTTGGTAACTTAGTAATTTAATAGCGTTGGTGAATCAGTTTTGGCAGTAGTGGCGGTAATTTGTATGGAATTTCTTAGTATTTTAAATATCTGAACTTGTAAATTGTACGTCCATGGTACGATGATACGCTATTAACTATAACAAAATTGCCAAAGTTTGCAACATTTATTTGATATATTTCATTCGCATCATTAAAACTTTATTGAGCCACTGCTGGGTAAAACGAATAGGCTTACAAGCGTTGTAGTGGTACATACCATATGGGTCTATCGATTCTATCGGTCACTCAGCCTATCGGCTATTGTCGTCAAGCAGACATACTGGATATATTCTAGATTTTGTGGGTAGTGGGTAGATATTGTGGGTAATTTTATCCAAATGCAATCAGCATTTGGATTAAATTTGTCATATAGATTTTCCTGGATTTACATAGAATTTTTACCGCAGTATTCGATGTATTATATACTAGCTGACCCGGTGAACTTCGTTCCGCCTAAATTAAAAAACCGAAAATGATCAATGTTTCTCCATTATATTATGCATTTTATACGTAAAAACATTCCTTTTGAATCACTCTATCTTTTAAAAAAACTGCATTAAAATCCGTAGCGTAGTTCTAAAGATCTAAGCATACATAGGGACAGACAGCGAGAAGCGACTTTGTTTTATACTATGTAGTGATTCGGTCACATCCGAAGCGGTGTTAGAAACCTACTTTTTAATAAAGTTTTATTTAAACAATCCATAATTTTCTGTCTGTTTCAGTGAGAATATACTTTGAAAGAGCGCTCTGCGGTGTAATGACCAGGATTATGTGGTTTGAAGCGGTTGTCGGCGGATTTATGGTCTCGGGGGCTGCGGTAACTGGCCATTACGATGATTTGAGGCGCGTCCGTCGGGCGATGGGTACATTGTTACTCAAACTCTGATTATTAAACTGTGTTAAATGAAATGAAATGAAATGAAATGTCTTTATTTTGTATAGGCCTGCGGGGGCACTTACAAATTGTCAGTTACATTTTTTTTCTTACACTACCACCTGATTACCAAATGATAGTTTGAAATAAAGGAAACGAAACTAACACGTTTCTAAGATTGCGTTTGTTATTCCCTTTTTTGTCTCGCCGATTTAATAATAATAATTTATTTATTCAAGTAACTGGACTCAAAAATTACATTTACAGCATTTTGTCATATGCTTACTCATACAGTGATTAATGTATTGACAATCTAATCGATTATTGATCATTTTCAGTAATGTTGAAGCTTTCCCGGACACGGTGCATCAGAGAGCTGCATTTTTTGCGAATTATAGTGTAAAAACAATTGACACGAATAAAGAAAAATTTAAAAAAAAATTGAAGTATTTTTTTCATCAATGTAAAATGATCATTCTTGTCGTCGAATATTTCAGGTAAATGCGAGAAATGTTTTAGTGCCATAAAAATTGTCACATACGTTTTTTTGACACTACCGCTGGATCGGAACTAGATTTCAGATGCAGCAGGAAATGTGGCAGGTGCTATACTTAATAACTAATCTATGTTAGATTAGTGATACAAATTGATAATTAGGTACATTTTTTTACACTGCTATCGGATTGGAAACCGAACCCAACTGAAAAAAGCCGTCAAGTCAACGACTCAGGTAAAAAGTTGTAGTGCAATACTTGAGTACTATAGCATGAGTAGGTATTATTTATTTATCAAACACATTCTGCATTCCTTCTGCGTAAGCAGTAAGCGCTATTTTAAGAGATATGCTAAAAAAACAACAGTAGCAAAAGCATCTCATCACTTTTAAACTTTTGATCAAATCAACGAAGTCAATTACAGATCAATTATCGCCAATCATAGCCCATGTAACATAAAGATATACAAAGATATGGCTATATATGATATCTGGCTGAACCAAAACTGCTGCAAATTACAGAGTGCGCGGCAGACGGCCATTTCGCTGCCTGTCGTGAACACGGCGAGCGATTGGGGCTATTTACTGTACACGATATCGTACAGCGAGAATAAAAAATGGCTGGCCCAACATTTGCTTTTTTTTCTGACTGAAGTAGCAAACGAGCATGCAGTCCACCTGATGGTAAGTGGTCAGTGCCGCTCATGGACATCTGTAAGCAACTTCATACAGAACATGGGTTCTACCTGAAGTCAATCACAGATGCGTTGCAACTCCCAAGGTTGCCCAATATAAAAGTGTGCCGGCAACCACATCCTTCCATCGAAACGCAAGAACTGCTTCACGCTAGAAATAGGTGTGGCGGTTGTACTTCCCCGATCGGACTACACTGGTTCTACCATCTTGAAACATGTTTTTTCTTCTCTATGAAATAATATAATAATTACGTGAATATGATTTTTCATTTATAAAATTTAAAGGCTAATGAATGTGCTTTTTATCTGATAGTATGTGGTAATTAATTAAACAAACGTAGATGATGACTTTAGATTTATGTTCTGGGTCTGGGTGTTTGTGTATTCGTCTTGTGTGTATCCATGTTACCCACGACACAGGAGAAAATCCTAATGGGCTATGAGTGTAGAAAGTGTGTTTTAAAGTTTTCCCTTTAAAGCAAGAATACACAAATACATTCCTGGTGTCATAAGGTAGATATGGGTATAGCAAGCGTGCCTCCGAAATGGAATATATTATAACATCCGCGACGGCAAAACATGTTGTTAATTCAGGTGCTAACTACCAGTATTGATATTTCATAAGTCTATTTGCATGACAGACTTTACCAACTATTTTGTATGCTTGATAATATTTTTATATGTCTAGAAATTTTGTAAAAGTAACCGAGCGAGGATCTCCAACGGTAAGCGGAGGCCACTGCCGCCTATGGACACTTGTGAACAACCGCAGATGAGATTAGAATCCTAAGATCCACCACAGGCATAATGTATATTACACACTACATACATAATCATACTATCTCTGAGGTATAAGTAGGAAAGCCTCAGATAAGTATGTCGACCTTACTACAGAATGTAGTAAGGTCGACATACTTATACATACACATACACACAATAATACAGCAGGTGTGGCACTGTTACAATTATACAAAAAAGTATGATGATGCAGCTGGAAACCAACGAAAAAGTGTCCACCTAAAGATTTTGTTCAAAGGAAAATATATTTTGACCTATTTCTTATGTTATATATCTCTTCATATACACACATTTACAGTAATTTATGATAATTTCAAAGAAAGTAATTTCGGCTTAATCTACATAATATACTAAGCTTAAGTTCTATTGTAATGATTGAGTATTAAGGTATAATTCCGATATTGGCGACCGCGACCGGCGATTAAGAATGATGCGACTAAACAACATAAGCAACCACATCACGCCACCAACGGTTAAGTGTGAAATAAAATTTCTTTATTTTGTATAAGCATCCATCCATATTCATCTCCCTTATAAGGCACGTTAAGCTCTACATGGTATAGGTACTACTTGCATCTCGCATGGTCTACTGGGCTGGAGCATCACAGAACCGACTTACACTTGACTCTGTACAGAAGCGCATGGTTCGAATCGTCTACGACCCAAGGATCAGCATTCCGTTAGAACCTTTTTTTCTGACCATAGTACAGCCGGTAGAATATAACCGGCTCCCGAAAAACTCTTCGATTTGGTGCTCACATCACCTTTCCTCCATCGCAACAGGCGCCGAATTATTCCTGAAGTGCTTTGACATGGGCCTCTTTAGAAAAAGTGTAAAACGAATTTTATTTAAAGCCTGCGATGCAGTGTGCTACCCCTCTGGTGTTGTTAATGTCCAGGTGGCCCGTTTGCCTCATCGTTAGGTTCTATGAAAAACTTTAGGGGGGTTGTAGCTAGATTTTTTCTACCTCTACCACTGGATCGGGATACGACTTCAACTGAGAAAATCTATTTCTATAAAATACTAGCTGAACCACGCAGGTTCGCTCGCGTTAAAAAAATCGATGTATCGATTGTTCCGTGGGAATAACATATTTTCCCGCAATAAAAACTAGCCTATATGTTAATCTAGAGTATCAGCTAACTCCCTACCAAATATATGAAAATCGCTCCAGCCGTTTTGACGTGAAAATTAACAAACATGCACATTCACAAACTTTCGCCTTTATAATATTTGTATGTAGTATGATTTCATTTTCTACAATCGGTCTTAACATGGGCAATAAAAACTAGTCTCTGGTAAATTATTATAAGCAATGTAAGCGACCAAGTTGCCAGCGACGCCCAAAAGTAGCGCGTTATTTTGTACTTCATATAAACTCTTACGTAACAGCAAGTCGCGCGACCCAGTCGCAGTCGACTATCGCTAACATCGGAATCATACCTTTTACAATAATTTCATTATTAACAATAATCTATGTACTTAACATTGAGTTTAATGCTAATATGTTCTAGTTACAAATAGGATATCATTATTTATATAAATGTACGTGACAATTTTTCTTTTCGCTTATACACTACTATGAGTTAGTACGAGGACTGATCGCGTGATTTGTTGGCTCATCTGATTCTTTTAAATAAATGTATTTAAAACATAAGTGTGGTTTAAAAATGAATTTTGTTAGAGACCATATATTGAGTCACGCTGTAGTTTACTCAAGCTGTATTCATTAATAAATAAAGATTTATCGTCATCAAATTTTGTGGTACTTCGAGTTCTATTATGATAAGTAACATCGTATTACATCATAAAAGCGTGTATTTTTATTCATTTTTTGTTTTGATGAAACAAACAACACGTAATCATGCAACCCGATCTCAGTCTAACAGTAGTGTTATAAGTACCACTTGAAAACGAAGTTAATACGTAATGGCCAAATTTAAAACCTCTTCATAAATACAAGGTAATGTGGTTAGTCTTGTGTTGAATATTAAACCGGATCTACGAGTTCAAACACGTTTAATAAAGCATTAAAAAGTAAAAATGAAATGTGAGGTAATCAGAAGAATATCCCAAGGGACAATAGAGAAGGAAATTAGTGAACTTAATAGAGTTCAAGCTGCAAAACAAGCAATAGAAAATCAAGTTCGGAAAGAGGAAGAAGATTACTTAGTGAAAACTATTGGAGCATTCGGATTATGGCAAGCACTAATTTCTGTGACAGTTGTATTGGGGAGAGTGGTTTCGATGTGGAACATGATGTCTATAGTATTCTTGACACCTGTGACGGAATTTAATTGCGTCGAATTTACCAATAATACTTCTCTTGAATCGAAGAATTGTACTTGCTATGATAACTGTTTGACATATGAATATTCAAGTGTCGTGGAAAAAAATGTGATAATGGAATTCGAAATGATTTGTGAAGATGCGTGGCTTGTGGGTTTTACGCAGTTTATTTTAATGTTCGGCGTGTTTTTAGGAGTACCACTTTTTGGATGGATATCAGATCGGTGAGTTATGAATGTTATTTAAATTGACAAAGAAAACCTGTGTTTCATTAATACAGCATTTCGTAACGTGATCCCATTCATGTAGCCCGCGGATCTTCCTAGAACTTCTCCTAGTGGTCCGACAACTTTATCGTGTTAATTTTTTGTAGTATTTTTTTAATCTGCCAAATTTATTGCGCCGTCAAATTTTTTAAGCGAACGTTTTTGTTTTTGACGTCATATTTCAAGGCTGCCATTACTAGCTACTATGTGATACTACTACTATGTGGTAGTAGAACCAGTTTAGTTCGACCGGGGAAGTACCACCGCTGCACCTATTTCTAGAGTGAAGCATTTCTTGCGTTTTGATAGAAGGGTGTGTTTACCGGCACACTTTCACATGAGGCCACCATCAGGAGTAGCAACGCATCTGTGATTGACTTCAGATAGAACCCATGTTCTGTATGAAGTTGATTACAGATGTCCATGGGCGACAATGACCACTTAACATCAGCTGGGCTGCATGTTCGTTTGCTATTTCAGTTAGATAAAAAAAATGTGATATCACTACAGATAGCTATTATATGATAGGTACTTTTGCCAGAATGTTGACTAAATTATGGTTTAATTTGTAATTAACTTATTACAATTTAAACTCAAAGCTAATTTCTTCAGAATAAATTTCTGAAATTACTTTTATGCGCAATAAAGTTTCTTTTAAAATTACAAATTACATGAATTATAAATTAATTATGTGTGCCGTAAAAGAAAATCTACGGTGATGTTTTATTTTTGATGTTATATATTTCTGGTAATTATTGTTTTCATTTCTTACTTTTTCAGGTTTGGACGGCGCGTAGCCCTATTAGTATCAACGTTAATTAATGCTGTGTTCATGGTATCTTCTTCCTTCTCACCAAATATCACAGTCTTTTGTTTGATCAGATTCGTGATAGGTGTTGCTACCGGTGGAACTCTATTTACGTCTTTGGTTTATGTTATGGAAATTACTGGAAAGCGGTATAGGGAAATAGCTGGAGCGTTTTGTGTATTGCCAGACGGCATAGCTGAAGCGTCATTAGCTGGGTTTGCTTACTTAACAGAGGATTGGAGAAGCTACACACTTAGCTTTGGTATAGCAACATGTATTATATTTGTACTGATGTCATTTGTCCCTGAATCTCCGCGATGGCTGGTGTCAAATGGAAAGGTTGAGGACGCGGTTAAGGTCATTACAAGTGCAGCTAAAAGGTCAGTCACTATCATATTACATTTTACTTTGTCATATTGATTCAAAAGTTTTCCATCAGCGTCGCTTTAATGTTTGTACCTGAAATTGTATGTATACCAGAAAACAAAATTTACTTAAATCATGAATTGGAATGACTATCTCGTAAAATGTTATAACTATAAGAAATATTGTCACTGTTGGTTCTTTTCAACTAAAATAAATTTACATATATGTAGATATAACACTCATACTAATAATAATGAAATATATATTTTCATTTATTTCAGAAATAATTTGGATACCTCAAATATTAAAGCTGATATAACGAAAGTTATAGAAGACATGAATTTACAAATTCAGGGCGTTGGTACAACTACATACTTAGATTTTTTCAAAACCAAAAAGATGAGTGTTTTGACATTATCAGTATGTATTATGTGGTTTGGTCTCGGCATGTGTTTCTACGGCATATACCAATATGTCACCATCATTGGTATGAATCCGTACTTGACAGTCATACTGTTAGGATTGATTCAGGTTAGTAAATTTTATTTTCACTCATTTAGGTGCGTCAGGAAATTTCTATAAATATTTTTATGATAAGATATTTAAGGTATGATTCATTAGCCTCAACTTAGTATGATTCTATATGTTTGTTGTTGCATGTTGTTTATGTTTGTTGCATAATCATATATTTGAGAATGTGCTTCGTTTTTATTGACTTGCGGTGGGGCTATTATCTGTTCATGTCAAATTTAGTAATCAATTTACCTCTAGCTTTTTTAAGAAACTAGAAACTTGACGTTTTAAATATAACTCAAATTCAGTAGATTCAAAAATAAGAACTCATTTTTTTTTTACACTCCGAACACTAAAATGCTTAAAATTCGAGAAATAATTATTTTTATCTCTAATTTTGATAGTTGGCTAAACAATAGGGAGTAGTTTAAATTAGACTATCAGGAAGGTGGCTCGCACATAAATAACCACACTTTATGTTTTCTGTTTAAATAATTTCACATTTTAGTCTGATTTTTTAAACTAAATATGTCAAAGTTTCAATTTTGCTTAACATTTTTTTATTTGAATATATATACGAGTATAGGTCATTCTGTTTTTCA
Organism: Spicauda simplicius; assembly: GCA_949699795.1. NCBI lineage: Eukaryota > Metazoa > Arthropoda > Insecta > Lepidoptera > Hesperiidae > Spicauda > Spicauda simplicius. The sequence goes on from OX453062.1 coordinate 21,038,100, forward strand.
GTTGCCGTTATGTCCACTTGAAATCGTTCTAAACAAGACGTTGGGAAGAAAAATCTCTATAATCGGAGCATCATGCGTGATCGGTATAGCAATGATCTCACTAGCCTTCGTTCCTGATGGACATTGGGTTGGTCATTTGTTAGGTATTATAGGATTTTCTAGTGCATCCGTTGTTTTTGGTGTAGCCTACGTGCAAATGTCAGAGTTATTCCCAACACCGTTACGAAATAAGGGTTATTGTATTTCATCCAGTGGAGCAAGAGTTGGCTCAATGATTGCTCCATTTGTAGCTAATCTGATGCCAAGATGGTTGCCGTCAGTGTGTTTTGGAATAATGCCTTTCGTAACAAGCTTCTGTTGCCTGTTTTTACCTGAGACAAAGGGGCAGAATCTAAAGGACACCATCGATGAATAGCTAAAATTATTTCGACTACATCGTAGGTTACAGTAATTATTATAGCAGTGATCGTATTACTAAGATTGTAATATTTATTTTTATAATGCACGCGATATTGATGTTGGGAGAATATTGTAATTCATTAATATTTTCACAATTCATAATAAATACAAAGTTCTGTCCCTCGAAATGAAATCAATCACAGATGTCCCCATGATGATGAATTACGTAACATTATTATATTTTAATTCTCATTTATTAATTTAGTTTCAGAAATGTACCTACAAATAAACTGTCTTTCAATAAAGATCCATAATAAGTATTATGTAATTATGTTTCTTTTTTAATAAATCTATTTTTTTACAAATAGTTTAAACAACTGTCAAGTTTATTTTTTTCGTTAATTCTGATTATTTGAAATAATCCTTTTTGTCTAGTATGTTTTATTATTTTGTTTTATTTAGGTAGTAAAAATGCAGTTTTTAATAAATGAGTTTGACTACAAGCGATAATTTATTTTAAAAAGTTTATCCTAATTCCTATTATTGTAATTGGTACGTTTTAAGTATAACTTGGAAATATGTTAAAATTAGTATTTTAACATATTTCCAAGATGTCTGATGCGTTATGTGATTCTATTACTAATTATCAACTGTCTCAAAATGATATGAAATTGTAAATTTCACTTATATTCAAAAAATAAAATTGTTGCGCTGACAAGTACTCATGCAGAAGTACTATATGCATTACAATATTCGCAAATGTATTCAATTATAAATCCAGTAGAAATATAAAACCAGTTTTATTTTAAAAATGTCATTATGGCATTTTATTACTCTATTAGTATTTTTTATAACTGCATAATTTGCAAACGTATATTTAAATAACACATTGTGCTTCCATAATATCTAGTAGGTGGTAAATGGGTTTTTTGTACCTTATTAATTTAATTACATCTTTTGTTCTATCATTTTTAATAATAATAATAAACGCCATAAAGTTTTTACTGACGCTTATGTTTAATTATGCGAGTATATCGCGGTAAACCCTATTACATAAAAGTGTACTTTTATTAAATTTAGTACCCGTATTCGCGTAGCCGGATCTCAGACTAACATCATTGTCATAAAGAGTCACTTTAAAATAAAGCAGCATATAATAGCTAATTTAACACCTGTTCAAAGATACAAATATATGTCGTTAGTCTCGCGTTGAAAATCGAACAGACTTCACGACTTCAGTCACGGCAAATAAAGTGTGTCAAAAAGTAAAAATGAAATGTGAGGTAATCAGAAGAATATCCCAGGGGACTATAGAGAAGGAAATTAGTGAACTAAGTAATGTTCCGATTGACAAAAAACAGAAAGTGATAGATCAAGCTGCGAAAGAGGAAGAAGATTACCTAGAGAAAACGATTGGAGCATTTGGATTATGGCAAGCACTAATTTCTGTTACAGTCATACTAGGAAGAGCTGTTTCAATGTGGAACATGATGTCTATAGTATTCCTGACACCTCTCACAGAGTTCAACTGCGTTGAATTCAGTAATAATGTGTCTGAACCGAAGAATAATACTTGCTATGACAATTGTTTAAGATATGAATATTCAAGTGTTATTGGGAAAAATGTTATAGAGGAATTCGATATGATCTGTGAGGATGCTTGGCTTGCGAGTTTCACACAGTTTATTCTAATGTCAGGTGTATTACTGGGAGTGTCACTTTTTGGGTGGATATCAGATCGGTGAGTTATCATTGCAATTTTTGTCATTGTAGGGAATAATGAGATGAGATTCGCGACTGTTAATGCCATATTTCACTCATAATTAATTTGAATCTAAATTTACAGTTATTTTTTTCTATGTAATATTTGTGTATAAAACATTTAGTAATACTCCTGTGTTATGTGTGTTTACGTTCTTTTGAACACATGTAAATAGTATTTACTCAACTGCGTCGTAGAAGAGAACCAATGCCGTTGTTAATTTTATAATATAATTATAGTAATTTCTTATTTTTCAGGTTTGGACGGCGCGTAGCCTCATTACTTTCTACGTTTATGAATGCTGTATTTATGATATCTTTGTCCTTTTCACCAAATGTTACTATCTTTTGTATCATCAGATTTGTGATAGGCGTTTCCACTGGTGGATCCTTGCTTATATGTTTAGTTCAAGTTTTAGAAATAACGGGGAAGCAGTATAGAGAAATAGCAGGAGCATTCTGTGTATTGCCAGACGGCATAGCTGAAGCGTCATTGGCTGCGTTTTCCTATTTAACATGGGATTGGAAGAGCTATACAATGAGCTATGGCGTAGCTACGTGTATTATATTTGTATTGATGGCTTTTGTTCCTGAATCACCGCGGTGGCTAGTGGCGAATGGACGAGTTGATCAGGCAATTGAGGTTATTACTAGTGCAGCTAAAAGGTCAGTCATCAGATAATGTTTTGTTTAATATGTATCAATCCGTATACCAATGTGTTTGCTCTTGCCCAAAATATACTCATAATTTCTTGATACGCCCTTACTTAGAAATGTTTTTGCTTGAAAAACTATAATAACATTTTATGGTTTAAAATTGTAAATTTCTGGTGTTAGTGTAAGTAATGAATTAATTACATAACCAGGCACTTGTGTAGCCTTTGGCTTATGTTTACGTTGATAGTTTCGATTATGTGCGGTCCAACCTTTGCATAAAATATATCATTACAGATCATTGTTTTCATTTTAGAAATAAATTGGATACCTCAAATATTAAAGCCGATATAACCAAAGTTATAGAAGACATGAATTTACAAAACCAGGGTGTTGTTAAAACGTCGTACTTAGATTTTTTCAAAACCAAAAAAATGATTGTTTTGACTTTATCAGTATGTGTCATGTGGTTTGGTCTCGGCATGTGTTTCTACGGAATATACCAATATGTAACAATCATTGGCTTGAATCCATATCTGACAATTGTTACGATAGGAATGATTCAGGTTAGTATATTTTGATATAATTAGCAAATGATAAACAATATAACATAATAACTCAAATAGATATTTTAAGTACAAAATTGTTTGTTATCTCTTTTTTTATGAATATAGCCTTGATTTGGAACCTACTTTCTTTTACCTACATTAAAGTCAACGTCTCTTTCAATGTGAGTGCTTTTATGCACATCAAATAATATGTTTTACATTTTTTGAATATGTAGTTTGCTTAAAATATTGTTTGGTTAAACTTTCAGTTGCCGCTATGCCCACTGGAAATCGTTCTCAACAAGAAATTCGGACGAAAGATTTGTATAATTGGAGCATCATGCGTGGTTGGTCTATCAATGTTCTCATTACTTTTAATCCCTGAAGGACATTGGGTTGGTAATTTATTAGGTATTATAGGGTGTTCGAATGCCAACATTGTCTTCGGTGTAGCGTATGTTCATGTATCAGAATTATTCCCAACACCTTTACGCAATAAGGGATATGGTATGTCGTCTGGTGGTGCGAGAGTTGGTGCGATGGTTGCGCCATTTGTGGCTAATCTGATGCCAAGATGGTTGCCATCAGTGTGTTTTGGAGTAATGGCTTTCGTAACAAGCTTTTGCTGCCTGTTTCTACCTGAGACGAAGGGACAGAATCTAAAAGATACTATCGAATAAGTAATATTGTTTCAAATTCATCATTATGTTCAAATTGCAGTAATTGTGTTCTTGAGGCTGTGATATTTATGTAACACGTTTCTGCTGTTAAAAGAACAGCTGTCTTTGAATTTGAGCTAAAAATTAAAAGACAAGAGTTATTTTTGAAGTCAGTCACAGATGTATCCAAGAAGATGAAGTTAAGATGAAATGCCTCGCCCTAATTCTTTTAAGCCCAATACACTGTCTAGATAGTTTTATGTAATACGATTAGAATAAGTATACATAAAATAAATAATAAGTTCAGATCACTGGTTTAATTCTAATTCCTCTAATAATGCAGTAGATTCAAGATAATTTGATAATCATATCGCATGTTGAAATAAGATATTTGTCAGAATAACTATATAATACTGTGTCCTTAGTAGTCAATACAGATCTAGGACAGATAGAATAAAGGCATTGTAGCACTTTTAATGGTTTGCGTGATAGAACTATTGACCGAGGGGGGAGTATCATCTGCACATTTATCATTAAGTAGTTTGGCGTTTGGCGTTGATCAAAGGCTATGGTTGCTGGATACTTACATGAAAGGAGAACATCTTAGTCCTCGGGGATATCAACGCATTTGTGATTGACTTCAGATAGAACTCCTAGTGGGGGTTATATTGATCGAAGTTGCTTGTAGATATCCATAGACGGCAGTGACCACATACTATCAGGGGGACTACTGTGCTTGTACATACATAGAATAACATTCAGGTATAGTCTTCGAATGGTATTGTCCGAAATTAATATACTTATAAGTTGGCTTATAGGATTAGGTCAGTTATGGTTACGAGTTACGAGCAAAGGATAATTTTAAAATCAGTATTGTAAATATTGGTACTTTATTAAATGCCGTTCAGTAAAAAAGATTATGTTAATCTTAGGACCTACGACATAATGTCGTGACCGTGTCGGATGCGCTAAATGATATTATTGAAACTACAAATTACACTTATTTCAATCGAAAACGGTTACGTGATTATTCAGGTACTCATTAATAAAATACTTATGAAGTACACATTTCGGAAATTGTTTTCACACACAATTAATTAAAAGGAGTTAATTATTAAGAGGTTCTTCTTGGAACAGAAAACAATTATCTAATTGTTTATTAGTTTATTCCGGCTTATCTCCGAACGGTTAAACCAATATTTATGTCCTTATAAGTAACTTTTAAAAAAATAAAATAAAAATACAGTAACGCGTTTAAATAATAAAACCCCAAAACGAAATTGAGCGCCAGCTCATACTACGCGTAAACAGTCGCATTTCCGCCGCTAACGTTCAGTGTTACCAACTCTCAAAAATTAACCCCCTAAAGCCTCCATTCAAAACCCCTAAAATCCCCACAATTTGTTGGAATTCCCCCCATTTCTATCAATTGGTGGTGCCAACCCATTATTGTCCCACGTCTGGGCACGGGTCTTCTCTCAGAATAAGAGAGTTTGGGCCATAGTCCACTGCGCTGGCCAAGTGCGAATTGGTGGATTTCACACACCTCCGAGAACTTTTTTTTTTAAGAACTCTTGGGTGTGTAGGTTTCCTCACGATGTTTTCCTTCACCGAAAAGCAGTGTTAATTAATTTCTAATACGCACATAAATCAGTGGTGCCTGGGTTTGAACCTCGGGCCTCCCGATCGAGAGGGCAATTTTCAACCATTAGGCTATCACTGCTCTTACTTACTAGGTATATAACTGCAGAATTGTAAGGCTAGATATTTTTGCCAAAGCTTGTGACTTGTAACTTGTATGCATATTTAATATTAAACGTATTTGTATGCAATATTGCGTATTTATAATACATTTTAACGATCTATCAAATTTAATTTTTCATGCTCTTATCTTTGTGTGCTCTTATTTCCAATTCACAAGCTAACGATAAAGTATGTGACATAACATTACATTTGATATTCAAATTATGCAAACCGGTTCTTTGTTTAACTATATTCAGTATTAAGGTAATTCCAATTGGTAATGTAGCTACAAGTAAGTCCTAATGTTGTCGAGGTAAATACAAAAACAGTTTCGAATAGAACGTAATTATTGTTGCTGAATGAGCCATGTCTGAATATTCTTTACAAATACACTACACTACAGTCCTGTGGTTAGGTACGCCTGTCGCTTCAACATAAAAAACAAAACAAAGTTGCTATTGAGACACCCGTGTAAAGACAAATGTGTCTTTAGTCTGTCAATTAAAGTTGAACAAGCGCCACGAATACTGTTAACTACACTAAAGCAAGAAGTGAAAATGAAATGTGAAATAATCAGAAGAATATCTCACGGGACGTTGGGGAATGAAATAAATGAACAATGTAATAATCAAACTGAGGTTAAGCAAGACAAAACAGAGAACAAACAATTCGATCTAGTAATAAAAAATCCAGTGACCGATGATGAGGATTACTTAGTCAAAACGATTGGAGCATTCGGATTATGGCAAGCAATATGTTCGATAGCAGTTCTACTCACAAGATTTGTTGCGATGTGGAATATGATGGCCATAGCTTTTCTGACACCAGTTACCGATTTTGAATGTGTTGAGTTTAGCAGTGATGTTCATGCTGAAGTGACGACTAATACTTGTTATGATACTTGTTTGAGATACAACTACTCAAGTATTATGGGAAAGACCATTATCCAAGAATTTGATTTAATTTGCCAGGATGCTTGGCTCGCTAGCTTCACGCAGTCCATTTTGATGTTAGGTTTATTGCTGGGTGTAGCGGTTTTTGGATGGATATCAGATAGGTGAGTCGTTATCCAAATAAAACACTCTATTAAATTTCACATTGATTTTAAGAAGGCAAGTTGTAATAAATTTCGCGCCTCGTAATTATCCGTTAAATTTATCATCATGAAAATCATGACGTACTCAAGTTTTTATAGGTATATAGGTATATTATTAACAAAAGATTGTTAAGTTATTACTAATATTATTTTAAATTATTAGGGTAATTTTGAATTTAAAATCAGGTCTGAAACGCTGGTAGGCATTTCATAGTAAAACTATTTAAGCTACTCAGTTGTTACGGAAGTAGCTTCGTCGCATATAATACAACAATGAATATTTTACGTCTGACTAAGAAAAATATGTTTTGAATACATTTCTTAAACAATTTTTCACCACATTTGTTATGCAAATACTTTGCAAGTAATGTAAAGATGTTGCAAAGTAAATAATTCAATTTTACAATCATATGGCGCTGAGCCAATTGTCTCTTAAATAACAATGTTTTATTAATTTCAGTATTATGACTATTTCTTATTGAAGTGAAACTTCTTTATCGGGGTTGTTGAAGTGAAACAGTGAAACTTATTTATCGGGGTTGAAAAAAAAATAGTGTAACATTTTTTCGTTACGCGCCATCTTTTTCTGTTACGCGCCATCTTTTTTTTCCGTTACGCGCCATCTTTTTCTTATCCCTACCACGCGTGATATTCGATAGATTATTATAGATTAAATTATTAGATAAAGTTTAATAAAAGCCTTTTATTAAACTTTATCTAATTTAACTTTATTTAACCAATTTCTGTAAAATTGCATATAGTAAATTATTTTTTGAAAAATAACGTCATAAAGAAGTTTCACTTCTTACGAGTGTACGCTAGTACACGCACACATTTTTATTTTTACAGGTTTGGCCGGCGCACAGCGTTATTGTTGTCAACATTAATAAATGCAGTATTCATGGTCGCTTTGGCCTTCTCACCAAACCTCCTGATCTATTGTATTATAAGATTTGCGATAGGTGTTGGTACTGGAGGATCTTTGATAATATGTGTAGTTCATGTTCTGGAAATAACCGGAAAAGAGCATAGAGAAGTAGCCGGTGCTCTCTGCCTCATACCAGATGGCATAGCCGAAGCTTCCTTAGCTGGATTCGCTTATTTCACATCAGGCTGGCAAGGTTATTCACTTAGCTATGGAGTAGCTACGTGTATTATATTTGTAATAACTGTTTTTGTTCCTGAATCTCCGCGATGGTTGGTATCAAATGGGAAGGTTGAGGAAGCAATACAAGTTATTACTAGCGCAGCTAAAAGGTCAGTGCCTCCTTCTTGGTTGTCGTCAACCCATTATTGTCCCACTGCTGGGCAAGGGCCTTCTCTCAGAATGAGAGAGTATTAGGCCGTAGTCCACCGCGCTGGCCAAGTGCGAATTGGTGCATTTCACACACCTCCGAACTTTTTTTTTTAAAGATTTCTCGGGTGTGTAGGTTTCTTCACGATGTTTTCCTTCACCGAAAAGCAGTGATAATTAATTTCTAATACGCACATAATTTTAGAAAAGTCAGTGGTGCGTGCCGGGGTTTGAACCTCGGACCTCCCGATCGAGAGGGAAAGTTTCAACCATTAGGCTATCACTGCCTTCTTGGTTACTCTTGCACTAATATTTTTATACTAATTAATTCCTTAAGTATCATCCTTAAACGTGTTGTATGTTTCTTGATAGCCAAAATTTATTCATTAAATTCCATTATCATCGCTCTTATTAATTGACTGTTTGATTAAACGTGAAAATTATTTTATTTCAGAAATAAATTGGATACAACAAATATTAAAGTTAATATAACCAAAGCCGTGGAGGATATGAAATTACTAGATCAGAATACTGTAAAAACGACATACCTAGATTTTTTCAAGAGCAAAGAAATATTTTTTTTGACCTTGACAGTATTTATCATTTGGTTTGCACTCGGCATGTGTTTCTATGGCATATACCAATATGTTACCATTATTGGTACGAATCCGTACTTGACAGTTACTGTGCTGGGATTGGTTCAGGTTAGTGTTGTAGTTATCTACCGTGACTAAATAAAAAAAATATAAATAAATATTTCATTGCTGCTACTTACTTTTGTCACGACCGAAGATATAAAAAATCGTTTCAATGTAGTTTATGATCTGTTGTTACATTTTCTACAACATTATTGTATACTACAACGGCTTATCTCCTGTATAACAATTATTACTCTTTAATTCGGCTTCAAAATATTGCAAGTAGTAGATATTCCGAAATGTTTATTATGATGGCAAACTTAATTCAATACTCCACATGACATCTTTCATCTTTTAATGTATCGTTTAATGTCTGTATCGTGTTAGGATGTTAAATTTAGCTTAATTTAGTAGCCTATAACTAGCTGATCAATAAGACAGCCAAAATGCTATGTCATAATGATGATAATTGGTTTCAAAGTCATGAGAGAACATATAATCATAGTACCAGTCAAAATCTTAACGCATAGGTAATATTTTTCCTGATAGAGATTGTACTACTAGGCACACATTTTTTGTAATTTTTTATTTTTCGTATTTTTCACGACGTATTGTGTGGAATAAAATGTATTAATGTTATGTGTTTGATATATATTACTTCTAATTTATATTTATATACGATTTCAGGTGCCGCTCTGTCCTGTAGGAATCTTCCTCAACAAGACGTTTGGAAGGAAGATATCCACAATAGCAACAACAAGCGTAATTGGTGTATCGATGATAATCCTTATCTTCATCCCCGACGGCCATTGGTTTGGCACATTGTTAGGTGTTGTAGGTTTTGCAAATGCTAACATTGCTTTCGCTGTATCCTATATTTACGTGTCAGAGTTATTTCCAACACCTTTACGTAATATGGGATATGGTATGTCTTCTGGAGGAGCTAAGATCGGTGCAATGATTGCTCCTTTTGTGGCTAATTTGACTCCAAGATGGCTGCCGTCTGTGTTCTTTGGAATAACGCCCTTCATTGCAGCTTTGTGTTGTTTGTTACTTCCTGAGACGAAGGGACACAATTTAAAGGACACTTTAAAAAATTAAGATGCGATCCGTATTTTTTTCCAATTTTTATCTCAACTTTCCGCTTGCCCTATACCATAAATCTCCTAAAAGCAGGCTATTCATCCTTCATGTAGTTTTAGGTACGGACTTTTCTTTATGACTTGATACCTTTTCTTTTTCTTTCAAAATTTACCTGACGCCGTGGGAGCGACGCAGTGTTATGTGGGATTTTTACCGCGCTAAAACCGTCCTCGGCGCTACAAAGAGGACTCCGGGATCTCCGAAGGAACATAACTTGAATCCTCTGGCTGGTTGCCCCATCGGGCTCCTCCCAGAAAGGCGGTTGGGCCCACCGCTCTGTCTAGTCTTTATGACGGTATGCGATTACACATACCGCCGTCCTTCCCGGGTACGCCTGGCTGGACGGTTCAAGCTCCCACTCTAGCCGCCCGCAATCCAAGAAGCGCCTTTAAGTCGCCTCTTACGACAGGCTGGGGATACCGTAACCCTATTCTGATCCCGGACCTACAGGGACTTATGACTTGATACCTAGTTATACAAGTAAATTAGGTATAAGGCCAATTCCAGTGCTATTAATGGTTGTGCTGGTGTGGTGGCTAATGATGTTCCACACGTTTAACAAAATGTATTTCATAAAGCCTTGTAATCGTTATAATTAAAAAGATCTTTGATTTAGACTCCTTTGATTTCCTCGCTTCACTTCTATAAATTCAATTGTCTATGAAAGTAAAAGATAAAATTGTTCATTTTGGTTTGCATATTTTTGTTCTTGTCTACTATATTCTGATTGTAAAACTAAAATAGATTTCTAGGTTAGCATATTGAAAATAAAAATGATAATGAAAATGAAAATTATTATTATGAAAATTATTAACAAAATAGTTCATCTAAATAGTGTCGTACATTCTACTATTACAATAGCGTGCAATGTCATATACACCATATTGTAAACCAACTTATACACTTATACACTTTACTTATAGTATGCGATGATTTAATGGGTGCTGATGTAAGCTTTTATTTTTATTAGCTTCACCTGTATGTTTGTATGTTTGTAACCGACTTCTTTGGGTGCGATTTTGACCCACTTTAAACGGCCAGATTTCGTTCAAACTTTGTAGATTTATTGAGGACCGATGACAATACACTAATTTGATAAAATTATTCCATTTTTTTAATTTGACTAAAAAGTAGAAAATAAATAATAGTTTAAAAAAACTAAAAAACACGCTTTTTATAGAAAACCGAACTAAAAAATAGAAAATAAATTTAAATGAATTTAAATTAAGAAAATAGTGTTAAAAATTTCAATGAATATAAATTAATAATAGTGTGAATAAAAAAAAAATATTTTATTTAAAAAAAAGCGTGGGGTGCATGGTGTCAATGGTTATAGATATTTTATTGACAGATATGAGTAGAGTGATTATCATTTCGATAATACCTTAAAAAGCACCCTACGCTTTTTTTAACACTATTTTCTTAATTTAAATTCATTTAAATTTATTTTCTATTTTTTAGTTCGGTTTTCTATAAAAAGCGTGTTTTTTAGTTTTTTTAAACTATTATTTATTTTATGTTATTAAACCTATTTATAAGATGTTGCTATAAACCATTTGCCGAAATTTCTTTTTTGAACCGCTAACCAGTTAAGCAGTTAACCAACCAGTTAACAACCAAGAACTGCTTTATGCTAGAAATAAGTGTGGCGATGGAACCTCCCGGGTCGAACTACACTGGTACATATTCTGTATTATCTTCCTCTTTGATATAAATATTTAAGAGCTAGATGTAATTATACTAATGTAATGTTCACCAATTCACACTTGGCCAGCGCGGTGAACTATGGTCTATAACTCTCTTATTCTGAGAGAAGACTCGTGCCCAGCAGTGGGACAATTATGGGTTGACGAGAGATTCTAATGTAAAATCATGTTGACACTATTATCCGTGTACCTACCCAACAAAGAAGCAGTATTACTACATTGTTTAATGATACCACCAGACAGTCTATTTTAGCGTTTAGTAAGATTTCACAAAAGGCTAGATGATGATGTTTTCGTAGTGGTTATGCTCTGAAAGACTCTATTCAAAATTTGTATAAATGCAAGATGTTGAGATAACTCCACGACGAGATATATACCACGACGCTATCCCTTGATGAGTTCCGGAAAGTTGTCATAAGCGTTTTGAACTTTGACTATTTGATTGATACTGCATAATTTTTGCAAAAAAACATTTTGGCTGCATTAATCTTGATAACATTGAGTGTGTTTTTTTTGTTATCTGATTGAAGTAGCAAATTAGCATGCAGTCCACTTGATGGTAAGTGGTCACTGTCACCCATGGACATCGGTGAGCAACTTGAAATAGAACATGGGTTGTATCTGAAGTCAATCATAGTTGCGTTGCTACTTCCGAGGACGATGGTCGCCTCATGTACAAGTGTGCCGGCAACCATACCCTTGCATCGAAACGCAAGAAATGCTTCACGTTTGAAATAAAGTAGTTGTGACACTTGGTGAAACCAACGTGCAAGTTGTAGAATGAACTTCCTCCTGAGGTATTCCCGGAGCGCTATGACATGGGGTTCTTGAAGAAAGGTGCGAAAAGAGCTCTCCTTCACAGCCGGCGATGCATTGGCGACTCCTCTGGTGTTGCGAATGTCCATAGGCGACGGTGACTCTTTTCCATCAGGTAGCCCGTCTGCCTTATCGTTAGGTTAAAGTATAAAAAAAACCTGCGCGAGGTGCAGCATCCAGATTTAATTACGAAGTTTAATCGTCGATCGCCGGGAGTAAAAGACTTCCGATCAATCGCTTATAGTATTGCGGTCGAAACGAATGAGGCATACCCTTTTTCTCACACCGCATCCCACTTACGAGCATTCTAATTCGATCAATCCCACTCGGAGCTCAAAGCCGCCGCTCCCTCGTCCGGCGATCAGCGTCACGTCGGATCATTAGCTCGTGATCCAATTTAAGCTGCAAAATGTACTTGCGATTCTCTTTGCAAATTCGCGACTGTGATTTTTGCAACTGTCTGTACCGAGGGTAAAATATTTGTCCAAGTTTTTGCATTAGTAATATTCGTCAAGTTGTAACGGAACTTGCTAAGTTTTTCAGATTGTTTTATTTATTCATATTTTTCACATAACCCTGCGTCGCTCCCACGGCGTGGGGTACCTTTTGAAGTTTTCCCCTCGAAAACAAAAAGATGATTTTTTTTAAATCATTTATTTAAATATTCGTTTGCTACTCGCAAACGAATATTGCAAGATACTTGATATAAGGTAAAAAAAACTTACTATATATATACCAACTTTTAATCTAAGATAAATAATAAAATAAATAAAATAAAATAAAATTAATAAAATAAAATTAAATTAATAAAATCTAAGTAATTCTATAAAATCCATCTGCCTTCCCTTCTGAAAGAAGTTATAATGTTTCATGTACAAAACTTAATTAAACACGCTATACTCAAAGCTCCACGCTAGGATTTTCTCCTGTGTCGTGGGTACCATGGACACACAAAACACGAATACACAAACACTCAGACCCAGAGCATGAATCTAAACTCATCATTCAGATACGAACCCGGGACCTATTGCGCGTCAGACCGGTAAGGTAACCGCTACGCAACGCGGGTCGTCAATTTAATCTTTACTACATTATCTACCGCAAATTATCACGTATTCGACGTATTCGACGACCCGCGTGGCGCAGCGGTTACCGTACCGGACTGACGCGCAATGGGTCCTGGGTTCGATTCCCGGCCAGACAGGTATCTGAATGATGAGTTTAGATTCTTGTTCTGGGTCTGGGTGTTTGTGTATTCGTCTTTGTGTGTGTCCATGGCACCCACGACACAGGAGAAAATCCTACTGTGGGGCTATGAGTGTAGAAAGCGTATCTTTAAATGAAACACATAAGCCAACTTGTCATCAGGATCCCTAATATTACGCGAAAGTACCCCACAATCATATTCCAGCGATAATGGCCCAAAGACGAAATCAGGGCGGTTCTACGCTTTCCTAAACTACAGTACCCCACATTACGGTCTGCGGTAATGGAGTAACAAATCTAGTTCGTGATCCTCCGGGGCCGAGCAATCTTGTGCCCTGCTATTTGGGTCCCTCGATGGGAGATAGGGCTAATACTTGCCTTCTGTCGTTATTGTCCAATGGGAGTTATCAAATTGGCATCTTGATGTTACTGTCTGAAACAACAACGTATTTTCATAGACATTTTATTGCTTAAAAAACATTAAGTGGCGCTATAGTTTCTTGTTGTATACTAAACGAAGTTCAACTCAACGTCCCATTCCGGTATCCACGCCATTCCATATGCAAAACATTCAACATTCCTGCGTGTAAGACGAACACTCTCAAACATTCTCCTCTTCCCAGAATCAGTGTTGAGTACGATCGACTTTGCAGCATGGATAAGGAACTCGACATAATCTTTGATACACAATCTTATTTAAAAAATAAAATTTTAGCACATAAATAAGTGTTGCATAGCATACTGTTTTTAAATTTAATTAATAATCAGCGTTATATAGCATAGATGTTGTTCATGCCTAAAATTGGCGCTCTTACTAACTTGTGTTTGTAAATGTGTCTTTATTAAATGTGTTGTGTATATTGCTGTTGGCATGTAATAAAAAATAAATAAATAAATAGATATATAAGCAACAAAGGACTGTCCTCGCAAGATAGATTAAAGTTTTAAGACCTGTTTAAAATGCTGCAAGCATTTTTCAAAGTAAAATAATGGTTGCCGGCTCTTTTTAATACGAAGCGACTATTTTAGCCATTGGAAGTAGCAACGCATCTCTGATTGATTGCAGATGGAACCCCTGAAGTTACAAATATCGATGGGCTGCAATGACCACTTACTATCCGGCTGATGCCTACCTATGGTTTTGCCACTAAAATCTTATATAGAGCTAGTCACAACAGCAACAGCAGGCATAAATAGAATCTTATCTTATATAGATACTAAAATGTATCGGAGAAATAATTATTTATGCCTTATAACATAGGTACCTACTAGCTGACCCGGCGAACTTCGTTCCGGCTAAAAGTCGAAAATCTAAAATTATCAGTGTTACCCCTCTATATTATGCATGTTTTATACATAGAAACCTTTCTCTTGAATCGCTCTATCTATTACTCTTCTCTATAAACTTTTATGTTTGTTCTACCGGGGAGGTACCACCGCCACGCCTATTTCTAGCGTGAAGCATCTCTTGCATTTCGATGGAAGGGTGTGGTTGCCGGCATATGGGGCGACCATCTCAGTCCTTTGAAGTAGCAACGCATCTGTGATTGACTTCAAATAGAATCTATGTTTTATATGAAGTTGCTTACAGATGTCGCAAGGCGGCAGTGACACTTACCATCAGGTGGGCTGCATGCTCGTTTGCTACTTTAATAATATAAAAATACCTCTTTGTCGTAATCATACAGAAATATTTCCTATCAGAGATGTTTGCTTTAGCCATAAATCTTGTACACTATCGACACATCGATATCATGCGGACTGATCGCCGATTGAGAGGGCGGAGCGACAATCACCGTGATTGTAGTCTTCCATTTGATTGTAGTCTGCGGGAAGGGTCTAAGATAATTCTTGATACAAGGCTCAACAAAGTAAAGCAATAAGGCGTAGGTTAAGAGAAGGATCGTTTTTTTGTGAAAATATTTTGAAACCAGTCTTTTGTAATACTCATTAATTTTTTTTTTGTTCTAGAGGGGGAAACCTTCAAAAGGTACCCGACGCTGTGGGAGCGACGCAGGGTTATGTGGGATTTTTACCGCACTAAAACCCCCCCCGGTGGCCGTCCTCGGCGCTATAAAGAGGATTCTGGGAACTCGGTCCGACCACAACCGGAATCCTCTGAGCGCGTTGCCCCATCGGGCTTCTCCCAGATGGGCGGCTGGGCCCACCGCTCCGTCTAGTCTTTACGACGGTATGCGACCACATATACCGCCGTCTTTCTCGGGATCGCTTGACCAAACGGTTCGAGCTCCCACTCTAGCCTATGTCTAGCGTGAAGCATTTCTTGCGTTTTGATGGAAGGGTGTGGTTGCCGGCACAATTTCACACGAGGCAACCATCATAGTCCTCGGGAGTAGCAACGTATCTGTGATTGACTTCAGATGGAACCCTTGTTCTGTATGAAGTATTAGAAATTAATTATCTTTGTTTTTTCGTGAAGGAAAACATCGTGAGGAAACCTACACACCCGAGAGTTCTTTAAAAAAAAGTTCTCGGAGGTGTGTGAAGTCCACCAAGTTGCACTTGGCCAGCTCGGTGGACTATGACTATATACAACACCTGTGCCCAGCAGTGGGACATATAAATTCAATGACCATACATAAGTCATACAGGCTGTTATTCAATTTCGTCAGCTTAGCTTATATTAGCATATCAAAGATGGGATCGTGATATGCAATCGGAGGCATCACACGTACATCCAGGCGTTAATCTATTAGATGCACGTAGCAACAATGCAGTCCCCGGAGCCTTGTGATCTTAGATGTGTATCAGTTCCGGCGTGTGTGTGGCCAGCTGACAACCCTTAGGGGTTGTCGACGAAACGCTTTTTACGATTTTATGTCTCTTTCGTCGGTTCTTGTCATGTACCTATATTACTCGCTTCGTATGCCTTCAGCTTTAATTCTATTTGTGTTGTCTTTAATCTATATATTAATACGTGAAGCAAAAACTTGTGACGAATTTTTAAGTAATATACCGCGGACGGATTAGTATGAAATTTTGCACGATTATAGTAGACGTAGAGAAGGATCGCAGAATGTTAATATTTCTTTCAAATAATGCACATAACATACATAAAATCAACTAAAACACATTACACACACTACCGTGCATATGTCACGAACACATAAATAATAAACGAAATAGAACATTCATACCCGTATTCAAGAACAATACTTTCATAAGTAATGAAACAATACTATGCAAAGAGCGATACTATCCTGTGCGTTCGTCATCTCCAGCCATCTAATTCATAAACGAAACTCAAGTAATACTTTGCTATGAGGTGCCATAGCGTTGGTTCGACTCTGTAATTGGTCCATTTGTTGTAGCTGCATTCACTCTAGACTTTTTGACAACACTGACAAATCATTATTATTGCGTTACTCGGTAACTTGTAACCAAGTTACGTAAACAACGACCAACCGCGAGTCGGACTCGAGCACTAAGGGTTTCGTATATTTCATACATTATCTGTAAAAAAACATTTAAAAAATACGTTGGTTGTATGAGAGCCCCCGTAAATACTTATTTTTATTTCGTCTTTAGTATTTGTTGTTATAGCGGCAACAGAAATTCACCATCTGTGAAAATTTCAACTGTCACGGTTTATTACAGTTCGTTAGATACAGCCCAGACAGATAGACGGACAGACGGCCTGACGAACAGCGGAGACTTAAGTAATAGGGTTTTGGTTTTACACTTTGGTTACGGAACCATAATAAACGATGCTATGCGTTCCATAAAATAGCTCGACGGCTACTTTACCTATGCGTCGATTTTGACAAACGCATAGCGTTGGATTTTGCTTAAGTATTGTCTATGAAATAATTTTACCCATCCTATGCGTTAGCTAACACTATGAGGCCACATCGTATTGTTTGTGAATACGGGTGTCAATGTCTTACTATGAAAACACATATCGTCAGAAATGTCAGTGTTTTCGTCAGAATACCCGCTATTTTAAATGCGGCTTAGCTAATTAAACCTCTTTTTATATTTTACGGATGATTCTAATATAATGTTTATTAATTGAGAAATATTTGTGCTACTTTGGACAATATGAAGTTTAGTTTATGTTAAATTAAGGCCGAATTTCCGACATTCTGACCGTTGCGACGGGTGACTAGTATATTTTATTTTATAATTGTTTTTTTCTCGTCAACCCATTATTGTCCCACTGCTGAGCACGGGTCTTCTATCGGAATGAGAGAGTTATAGGCCATAGTCCACAAGCGCTGGCCAAGTAATTATAATTGTTTACTTTGCCCATAATCGTACAGTGCATTTCTTGTTTCTATATTTTTTTGGCGATAACAAATAGTATAGAGCATGCGAACCATCTAATGGTAAATGGCCTTTAAACTCCAAGATACAAACAAACAACCGCTTTAAACAAACGCTTTCTACACGCATAGCCCCACACTAGGATTTTCTCCGTTGTGAAAATGGAAACACAACGCATTGTATCTCACGAGTAATACATATATAAATTAGATTGTTTAATGCGATTGCCAAGTCAATCTATTTATTTAAAACGTTAAAGGTTTTTATTATTGATAAGTTCACTATAAGATGTTGATAGGTTAGAATATTACGTCGTCCCTGTAGCCTCGGGGTCAGAATAGGGCTACGGTATCCCCTGCCTGTCGTAAGAGGCGACTAAAAGGGGCTTCCGGGGTTGCAGACGGCTAGAGTGGGAGCTCGAACCGTTCGGTCAGGCAATCCCGGGAAGGACGGCGGTATGTGTGGTTGCATACCGTCGTAAAGACTAGACGGGAGGAGCCCGATGGGGCAGCGCACTCGGAGGATTCCGGTTGAAGTCGTTTCGAGATCCCGGAGTCCTCCTTTTCAGCGCCGAGGACGGCCACCGGGGGGGTTTTAATGCAGTAAAAATCCCACATAACCCTGCGTCGCTCCCACGGCGTCGGGTGCCTTTGAAAGATTTCCCCCTCGAAAACAAAAAAAAAAGGTTAGAATATTACGTAACACGTTAAGACAGAAAGTCCCTTAAGCAGGGACTGAATAAATTAATAATCGACTTGATATTACGAGGATCTCACAACTTTTTTCGGTAGAACAACTGAGTTGCGAGACTTGGATTTTTTTTTAAGTATTGATTGTTATTGCATCTCATTTCTTTTTGTAGATAGCCAGCAATACGTTTTTTCCCGTCAAACGTCTCTAAGTAATTATGTAATTTCGGGCAATTTACTTCGCTTACTACTGCCATCCATGCTATTTTATTCTGTTGACCATTTATAAGTTACCTTTGTACAAAATCGTATCTAGGTACCTGCATTTTTCTACTTTTTTTTTAACATTGAAATAGCAACATGAACATCTGTAAGGAATTTCGTATATAACCAGGGTTCAATCCGAAGTCAATCACATACACGTTGCTACTCCCGAGGACTAATATGATTGCCTCATATAAAATGGTACCGGCAACTATACCCATCGATCTAAACACAGGAGCTGCTTTACAATATAAAGAGGTGTGGCGATGGTACCTCCCAGGTCGTACCATTGTTCTACCATCATTATTTCATGATATTATACATATATACGGACACACTAGTTAATTAACTACCAATATAACTTTGTAATTCTATATATTTATAACATGAAATTACAAAGTTACTTATGCAGTTGACGTATATATGAAACTGGACGGAAATTTAAAAATATTTCAGTTTTTCCTTAATTCATACACCAAACACTATTTGTATTCTAAATTTGAAGCTTCTATATTTGCTAGAAGTGCCTTAGATTTTCGATGATCTGTCAGTGAGTGAGTGTGTGAGTGACAAAATAAGGAACTTTGACTCGTTATATCTCTTAAACTACTGGTTAAAATTAAATGAAATTTGAACTATACCGTGTTAATACAATGCCTTCTTGTCTATTAAAAATTTGATCTTCTACTTTTATCCAGAACTAAGTTATAGGGGGTTGAAAGTGGCCCGAATTGCTTCGAGAAAAGTATGGTAACGGCCGTGCCGCTTTTTTGCTTAACTTGGCGGGGGCACTGCCGTGCCTCCAGATGTTGGCAAGCGTGTAACATCCTAGGCTACATCTTACTTAACATCAGGTAAGATCGTGGCCAAACGTTGACCTTTAATAAGTTAAAAAAGAATCAACCCCAAATAAAACCAGTCTTACGTCAAATTTTCAACAGTCATGTTGCTCTGATGTCTAAGTTAAACGCAAAAGCATGTCTTTTTTTCCCATGTTTACAGCATGATTAATAAGTTCTAAATTTTCAATTATATTTTGGGCGAGTACATTTTTGTTTCGACAGCGGTGCCACCACCGCGTTAACAGTAAATTAAAACAGAATTTATATTACATAATTAACATAGTTCAGTGACAATTAAATACCTGTGCTGCCACCTAGGTGGTTTATAAGTGTCAGAAAAAATACAGCATTTAAATTCAGAATGGCGCGCTCGGCCGGTGGTCTTAGCGATTGTTATTCAGGACATTATGCAGGCGTCGGTACCGATTGGTATGGACGTAGCGATTAAGCAAATTTAATATTGTTTGTTAATGAATGGACGCCGATTTTAGGATCGTGTGATAGACGGCTGATCGTTCATTGATATGATTGAATGAAATTTAAATCAAGCAGTGTTACAGGAAGAGTGTCACAAATATAAAACAAATCATAAATAAATATGTGAATTTATATTTGTGCGTAAGTACATACTTCATACATACATACATAGTAATAAAACATCTTATATTTTAACCGAGCAAATAAAAATAACGTAAAAGTAAATAATTGTATAAATTACTTTAAAATGCTATGTTTAAAAATAAAATGACTTAATACATAAGGTTTTCTACACATGTGATGCAATGTTGTATATTCCAAGTGTGCATAAATACCAGATTCAAAAGAAAAATCATTTATCATTCAGATTTCCGCTTAGTCAAAGATTGAGCCTAGAACCTGTGTTAGACTGGTACGATCACTCGTAATCCACCCCAGACGATCTTTTAAGAGTTCCCTTACACAACTCACAACTCACAACTAAACTTGAACACTTAATGTATGTAGAGTTTTGTACTATGTTTTGTAAGTTTGAGGTAGCAAACGAGCATGCAGTCCACCTGATGGTAAGTGGTCACTGCCGCGTCACTCTTGTAAACAACTTCATATAGAACATGAAGTTCTATCTAAAGTCGATCAGTGTAGTTCGACCGGGGAAGTACCACCGCCACACCTATTTCTAGCGTGAAGCATTTCTTGCGATTCTATAGAAGGGTTGGTTGCCGACACAATTTCACATAAGGCGACTAGCATAGTTCTCGGGAGTAGCAACGCACCTGTGATTGACTTCAGATTGAATCCATGTTCTGTATGAAGTTGATTACAGATGTCCATGGGCGGCAGTGACCACTTACCATCTAATGGATTGCATGCTCGTTTGCTACATCAGTCAGATAAAAAAAATACTCCATGTAAAGTTTCTTATATGCTCATAGACGTCAGTGATCACGTACCTTCATGGACGTGTTTGTCACTTCCTTAATTAATAACATCCTCAAATCCCCCAAAACAGGTCGTCCTCGTCAACCCATTATTGTCCCACTGCTGGGCACGGTTCTTCACTCAGAATGAGAGAGTTTAGGCCATAGTCCACCGCGCTGGCCAAGTGCGAATTGGTGGACTTCACACACCTCCGAGAATATTTTTTTTTTTATAAAGAACTCTCGGGTATGTAGGTTTCCTCACGATGTTTTCCTTTACCAAAAAGCAGTGATAATTAATATATAATACGCACATAAATCAGTGGTGCGTGCCTGGGTTTGAACCTCGGACCTCCCGATTGAGAGGGCAAGTTTCAACCATTAGGCTATCACTGCTCTATCAAAACAGGTACTACAATTAAAATAACAGTGGTCCCCTGAGTGCGGTCTCAAACTTTTCACATGATTATTCAAGCAATGGGGCAGTAACAGTACATTACGTCTTCATACATACATGCAGCATTAGAATTACTGAATTAAACCGCCATGGACGACAAGACCCCATTTATCGAGGTGTCTGACCGTGCGATAGTTTATGCAGACGATACGCGATATTATCGCCGTGCTAATGAATACTATTTATGGTATTTTTGTGTTAGAAATAATAATATTTTATTGAACAATAAGATTGTACATAATATAGACGTATTTATTATAACAACCACATAGTATACAGATAGTGACGAGATTACTACTAAAATAACATAAGTACAGTAAAGTCCCTATATCTACTACTATATCAAAATGTCGTTTAGCCAGAGTTGTTTGAGAAATTACCTGCCATGGCCCATCACTAGTTTTGGGGTTATTGTATATTGGGGTTATTATATATTTATAAAGGTTTTGTTTATTTTTTATAGGATTGAAGCAAACGACCATGCAGTCCACCTGCTGGTAAGTGGTCACTGCCGCCCATGGACGTCTGTAATCGACTTCATACAGAACATGGGTTTCATCTGAAGTCTATCACAGATGCGTTGCTACTCCCGAGGACTGTGATGGTCGCCTCATGTGAATAAAGCATTGTAGGTTCTTCTCTTACAATTTTTTTCTTTTCTTAATTCTATTTTCCCGTGTTTGTGTCAATCAAAGCGTGCCATTAAACATGAATTTAGCTCCTAATCACCGAATTGAAGAAACTGCTTTACGATAGTAGATGTGGCGATGCACTACACGAAACCTTACTTTCAATATAATTAATATGCACACATAAGAAAAAGTGTTGAAAGTTCATCTCTTGAGATGAGACGCACTAAGGAAACCGAGCAATTTTAATCCGTATAACGAAACGATTACACGGTGTGCTTTTCACTAATCAACCCGTTACTATTCGGAGAGGGTCTGCTGGACCCAATAATCGTGTAGAGAGTCGTTAGGCTGACGTCCGGGGAATTTTTACTGCGGTCCTCCGTGACCGAACATTGACGGGTTTATTGCGACGCACTATCTTTGTAGGGCTGGTGGAGGGTTAGATTTTTTTATGTATACTAGCTTTTACCCGCGACTTCGCTCGCGTTGAAGCTCTTAAGTAAATAAATATCAAAGATACATAGAATTAATACAATGCGATTTTTTTGTCTGATTGAAGTAGCAAATGAGCATACAGTCCACCTGATGGTAAGAGGTCACTGCCGCCCATAGACATCTGTAATCAACTTCATACAAAACTTGAATTCTATCTGAAGTTAATCACAGATGCGTTGTTACTCCCGAGGACTATGATGATCGCCTCATGTGAAATTGTGCCGGCAACCACACCCTTCTATCGAAACGCAAGAAATGCTTCACGCTAGAAATAGGTGTGGCAGTGGTACTTCCCCGATTGAAAAATGGATTAATTGAATATAGATCATTGTATGAAGAGGAGACAGGTATCGATCTCAAAATTTAGTTAGATACTTGTAACTACTCCCAGTTATGATAAAATATTGTGTAGAGAATTAATTAAGTGGCGAATTTTTTATTACATATGCCCATGGACGGCAGCTGCTATTTATCAACGATGCATCCTAGTATTTTTTTCTTGCATTTCGATGGAAGGGTGTTGTTACCGGCACACTTTTATATGAGCCGACCATCATAGTCCTCGGGAATAGTAACGCATCTGTAATTGACTTCAGATAGAACCTATGTTCTATATGAAGTTGATTATAGATTTATGAGCGGCAGTGACCACTTACCATCAGGTGGACTGCATGCTCGTTTGCTACTTCAACCTTATAAAAAAAGATAAACTATTGTGCAACGAATTAAAAAGTGGCGAATAGTTGATTACAAATGCAGAAGAACGGCAGCCACTCATCATCGATGCATCCTATTATTAATATATTCTAATCATTTGTACATTTGCCTAAATTTAGCAGCCCTACAGCATTTCGGATTCACATCGAATATGTTTTCGGACAACACACATAACCATGTCCCGCCGTGGCGCTGCGTGCAAATTGCTGTCAATACCCACGGTCTATCGTTCGTATGATGTAAACAACTGATTGGGATGCTTTGTATGCTTGTTTGCTCATTGCTATCAATCATTGGAGAGATTTAGTGTTGATTTGCATTCATATTTTGTATGTGATGAGATTTCTAAAGGCTGCCGATGTTCAATTAAAAGCAGTGATAGCCTAATGATTGAAACTTAGAATCGAATTTCAAGCACGCACCACATATTTTTCAGAATTATGTTATGTGGGATATTAGAAATTAATAAAGTAAAGAAACACGCCACGAAACCTACATATATGAGAAATCTTTAAAGGAAATAAAGGTTCTTAAATGTATGTAAAGTCCAAGTTCGCAATTGGAAAGGAGGTCTGAGGTTCAACTCCAGACACGCACCACTGATTTTACGGCCTTAAACTCTCTCATTTCGAGAGAAGACCCGTGCCCAGCAGTGGGACAATAATGGGCTGATGAGAGTGGTATTTAGAGGCACAAACTTCCGTGGATTCATTCTGGAGCCACACAGTCACACCTTATTAAACAACAGTAGGTATTGTTAACTGTTGCACCCTGTAGTTCCGGGACTAGAATAGGGCTACGGCATCCCCTGCCTGTCGTAAGAGGCGACTAAAAGGGGCTTCCGGGGTTACGAGCGGCTAGAGTGGGAGCTCGAACCGTTCAGTCAGGTGATCCCGGGAAGGACGGCGGTACGTGTGGTCGCATACCGTCGTAAAGACTAGACGGAGCGGTGGGCCCAGCCGCCCATCTGGGAGGAGCCCGATGGGGCAACGCGCTCAGAGGATTCTGGTTGAAGTCGTTTCGAGATTCCGGAGTCCTCCTTTTTAGCGCCGAGAACGGCCACCGGGGGGGTTTTAGTGCGGTAAAAATCCCACATAACCCTGCGTCGCTCCCACGGCGTCGGGTACCTTTTGAAGGTTTCCCCCTCGACAACAAAAAAAAAAGGTATTGTTAACTGTTGTGTTCTGATTTAAAGAGTGTCATAAGGTAGATATACTTATTCGAGTTTCTTTAAATTATGGAAATGAACTAAAATGTCTCTATTTTGTATAGGCCTACACTATCATTGAAAGGTTGTCGTTAGAATAAATCACCAAATGACAAAACTAGATCTGAATAAATATTATCTGGAAAATCTCGTGTCAAGCTTTTCAAATCAAGCGTGTAGGTTTAATGGTAACAAAGTTATTTTTTTAATATAATTTTAATACAAAGTGGGGTTTTATGTGATAATAATTCAAAAATGTTACTTGTTTTAATACAAGTGGAAAAGCAAACGAGTACGCAGTCCATGGTAAGTGGTCTCTACCACCCATGGACATCTGCAAGTATCTGAAAAAAGAACAGAAAAGAAAAATAGGTTTATTCAAGATAACTACAGCACATAGGTACAACTATAGTAGACCAAATTTAATAATTAAAACTTATATTATAAAGGGAAATGTTATAGAACGACCAAAATTCGACCGAAAATAATAAATAGTTTTAACTCTAAACTGAATTTATATATCTCATCATGTACTCGAGTATATGAGAACGATTTGTTCCACAAAGGACAAAGGTCCTAGCTGAAATCTATCAGACACTCCCGAGGACTAAATAGGCGCTTGAAACATAAGAGAGCCGAATTCTATTCCTGCCAGACCACCAACAAAAGAGCTCGCCAGAACAGAACATTACACTAATGCAATCCAAACAGTTACCGAAAATAAACATTAGGAGTTGTAAATTAGTGTTTTAGATGCAATAAAATAAATTATCCCCGCGTCTATTGACGTATTTGTGGACTATAAAATGGCTGGGAGTGGCGGCATGTCGCTCTGTTTATTGAGAAATCTGTGCTACACGGGTTGTTTTGTTGCAAGACAATTTTCTGGCTTGGAAGTAAAATATTGTAGGTGATTCGAAAGTGACATCGAAAATGAATAAATATGGTTATTGAATAACCATATTTATTTATTTTTAGGTTCTATCACTTCTATCACTTTCTATCACATTCTATCTATCACTATCACATTCTATCACTTAGGTTATTCAATTTTTTTAATTTAAATCAAATATTTTAAGCATTGCATTCAAAACATATGAAAATGAGCACAAAGTTTTGTAAACTAAAGGAATTATTTTGAAATTCTAGTTCACTAGCAGCCGTTGTTTATCTTATAGTAAGGAACGAAACCAAAAGTCCTATCTCAATTACTATAAACTATATCACTAAACTCCGATCTCAATTACGCAATTAAGATCTCAATCAATAGATTGACAGTTCACAGGCATACACATATTGTGAGGGTGATATCCAAATCAATAATGATATCCAAAATGCGCCTGATCCACGCTGAATGAAGCCTATATCTGAAAGTCAACTGCTACCCAGAAATTTGACAGTAACGGGTTGATAACTAAATATATAATCACTGACGTCTAACAATTAAATGAATAAATAAATAAATCGCAATTTAGACTTTCTTCATATAGTAAACATTAAATATAAATAAACTTCAAATAAAGAGATTTGAGATCTCAAAACCACCTCGTGTGCTCCCACAAATGGTAATACGACCCCGATAATCTGGGCAGTTCATAAAACAGCTGTAAAAGTGACGCTAGGTTTTACACCCGTCGTGATCGACGCAACCAACTGGCTAGCTCATAAACTTCCATTGTAATTTATTGCTATGTTACAGCGCTGATTATTTATGGTCACCAGATAAGACAACTCGTGTGTGATCAAATGAGCGAAGTAATTTAGTCGTAAGTAAACCAGCGCAGTCAGCGCGGTGGACCATGGCCTAAACTCTCTCATTCTGGGAGAAGACCCGTGCCCAGCAGTGGGCCAATAATGGGATGATGCGAAACCAGCGTGCAGACCACATGAAGGCAAGTGGCTGCTGCCGCTCATGAACTTCTGTAAACAATTGTATAGAACAGGGGTTCTATCTGAAGTCAGATAAAGATGTGTTGATACTCCCAACGATTATGATTGTCGCCTAATATTAAAGCGAACCGGCAACCACATCCTTCCACTGAAACGCAATAGGTGTAACGGTGGTACCGTTAGCATTTTTTTCTGTTTCGATAGAAGGCTGTGGTTGCCGGCACACTTTCACATGAAGCGAACATCATAGTCCTCGGGAGTAGCAACGCATATTTGATTGACTTCAGATGGAACCCAGTTCTGTATATAGCTGATTAAAGATGTCCATGGGCGGCAGTGACCTCTTACCATCAGGTGGACTGCATGCTCGTTTGCTACTTCAGTCCGAAAAAAATCCTCTCCGATCGAATTACACTAGTTCTACTACCGAGCGAACCACGCAACGTCGCTTCAATCGTCTAACTCATAAACTTCTATTGTAATTTATTGCTATACTATAGCGCTGATTATTTATAGTCACCAGATAAGAATAGGACAATTTGTGTGTGATTTTAGATCAAATGAGCAAAGTACAGCTACTTTAGTCCACATAAATAATGACGAAATTATTTTTGAGCCATTGATGAGAAGTGCCGATAGGGAATCGATTATACACATACTTTTCAAATATATTTTTAATGGCATATATTATAAAGGCGAAAGTTTGTGAGTGTGTATGTTTGTTACTTCTGCACGTCTAAACGCCTGGAGCGATTTTCATAAAATTTGGTAGGGAGTTAGCTGACACTCTGGATGAACATATAGGCTTTTAGGAAAATACCTATTCGAAATAAAATTTTGGTCACGTGCGTGATGCGTCCCACAGATTAGGTTCCGTACCATCAAATTTTCAGATTTTTATGCTCATCTTGCAAGTACTATTTGTATTTAGTCGTCGACGTTAAACCATTATTGTCCCACTGCTGGGCACGGGTCTTCTCTCAAAATGAACAAGTTTTAGGCCATAGTCCACCGCGCTGGTTAAGTCCGAATTGGTAGACTTCATACACATCCGAGAAGTTTTTTCTTTTAAGAACTCACCCAGTTTCAAAGGTTTCCTCACGAAGTTTTCCTTCACCGTAAATCAGTGATAAATAATTTCTACTGCGCACATAATTTTAGAAAAATCGTGTCTGGGATTTGAACCTTGGATTTCCCGATCGAGAGGGCAATTTCAACCATTATTTCATCATCGTCCTTTATTATATTTCTCATCAACCTATATTGGCCCACTGCTGGGCACGGGTCTTTTCTCAGAATGCGAGAGTTATTCTATTTATTTCTTTATAAATATTTATAAAGTCCATAAATAACTCTTGACCGACTTCCGAAAGGAAAGAACTCATTTATTCGCGTATATATTTTTTCTTATGAACTATTGTGTTACGTTAAGAATTTATCAACAAATTAAACTTACTTTCCTTGGGCAGATAAACACGTATGTCCACAAAAGGCAATACACATTAAAATACCAGTAGACAGAGCCATACAATTAGCGTAGCAACAAATCACCGATCCATTAGCGACGAGACTTGACGCAAGACGGGATTGCCGGGATCGGACGTCCCGCGGGATGTTACACCACTATAATTAGGGTTTCCACGCGATTGAGTTGTTTAGGCCTTAAAATAGATAAACTATTAGAGAATAATATGTAAAGAAATTGAGAATAACAATTGAAAATGTATCTCCATCACAATGTAAATCTCACATATCTTTTCTGAGGTTTTTTAGGTTTGTTTTGTTTTATTTAGATTACAGTTTTAATAGTTTATTTTGTTTATATATTACAATTATGTCGTATTCAGTATTGTTTATTTTGTTGCACCTATATACTTAACTTAAAAAAAATAAATGAAAAGGGAAACAGAGTGCCTAATTGCTATTTTTTTTCATAGAATAACTTTAAATAAATTTTTAATAATTGCGTGAAGGCATTTTGCTTAAGCTTAAGTGTTTGAATTTATATCTGCAATTTGATTTACCCATTTGGTGGATTAATCGGTTTTTAACCGACTTCAAAAAGGAGAAGGTTCTCAATTCGGCCGGTATATATATATATATATTTTAACTCCTAGAGTTCTCTTTACTATAATACAACTAAACTAAAATTTTAGGAATTGCAAGCAGGCCGTACACATAATAGTACGTTAAATTCAAGATCATAAGCTAACATAAGAAAAAATACCGTTAAGAAAAATAATAAAAAAAGTAATAAATATGAGCACACGTACTTAGTTTTTTTATTCTATAAATATATATTCCCCAGAATATATATTATTGACCCAGGTTGAAACCCAGGCACGCACCACTGATTTAGGTACCTATGTGCGTATTAGAAATTAACTATCACTGCTTTTCGGCGAAGGAAAACCAACACACCCGAGAGATCTTTAAAAAAAAAGTTCTCGGAGGTTTGTGAAGTCCACCAATTCGTATTTGGCCAGCGCGGTGGACTATGGCCTAAAACTCTCTTATTCTGAGAGAAGACCCGTGCCCAGCAGTGGGACAAAAAAATGGTTTGACGAGGATATCCTAACCTAAGTTATATCCTACGGCGTAAACAATTGTCTCCGGTCGTTAAAATCGCCAGTAGTTATTCAATTTGTCAAACGGAATAGCTCGCAACCCTACATGATACAGGATCAAGATGTCTTCGGAGAGCACTCTAGACTCGCTCTAGACGCCATAAAATTGATGACCTTTCCCGAATAAAAAGTGCGATGTATACATGTATAGGAAAGATTCTATACTTCCTTTTAGCTGTATTTTATGCAGATCTTCTAAGTTAACGAAAACATAGTATAGTATCTTAATTAGATGTCAGTTGCTTATCTTCCTTATGCTCAAATTATCGTAAACTAACCTATAGTCTAAATAATAGTTTCTGGACGCTAAAACGGCAAGTTGTTATATATTATGCAATTTTTCAAACGGAATAGCTCGCAACTCTACAGGATACGGAATTAAGATGTTCCCGGGGACCGTTCTAGATGGACGCCATATGATTGATGAAGTTTCCCGAATTAAAAGTGAAATGTATATTATTTTCTTGAACTTGTAACCGATTACTTAGTATAGTTTTGTAATTAATTGTTAGTTAGTTAGCTACCTTCATATACTATTTAGGTTTTTGGTTGGCCAACTCACTTTTATATAATGATATAAGGCTTTTAGTTCTTGGGAGTATCAACGCAACTGTGTTTGACTTCTCATATAAACTTACATTCTAACCTAAACTATGTCCTACAGTGAATATAATTGTCCGTGGTCGTTTAAACGGCCAGTAGTTATGTATTATGCAATTTGTCAAACGGATTAGCTCGCAACCCTATAGGATATGGGATCAAGATGTCCCCGGGGACCGCTCTAGATGGACGACATACAATTGATGAGCTTTCCCGATTAAAAACTACGATATAATTATACAATATATAAGAAAGATTATGAACTTTCTTTTAGTTGTATTTGTAGTTTGTGGCGAGATCTTATTACAGGAGAAAAAATATATGACGGAGGGGGTGGTTCGTTTTCGCTCATCGTATCAGGATAACCTACTGTGGGCTCTGATAGGGAATGTTAACACGAGAATAAATTGCAGACTTGATTTTAACACACAGTATATTGCCGAATTAAACTTGTTACAATCACTGAATTAATCAAACTAAATTAAGTAGGCAAGTAATCGTAGCACTAAGACGGCGGGATGATTTTAGAGTTGTCTGCTTCGGCCGACCGTCAACGATAGACTGAGGTGTCGGCCATTAAACTGGTACAACCCTAACTTCATCGAACGCCACTAGATGGCGCTGGCGTCCCGGTGTTGCCACAATACCGCCATTTCCGACATATAGATTAAGAATAAGTTATCAGTTGGTTATCCACCTATGCTCAATATATTCTAACGTAACCTATATCCTACAGTCTAAATAACTGTCTCCGGCCGTTAAACTGGCTAGTTATGTATTATGCAATTTTTCAAACGGAATAGCTCGCAACCCTGCAGGATACGGGATCAAGATGTCCCCGGGGACCGCTCTAGACGGACGCCATACAATTGATGAGCTTTCCCGAATAAAAAGTGCGATGTATGCATGTATAAGAAAGACCGTACACTTTCAAGTAGTTGTACGATTTCATACTAACGATGACTTCATATGGAACCCATTTTCTGTATGAAGTTGATTACAGATGTCCATGGGCGGCAGTAACCACTTACCATCAGGTTGACTGTATGCTCGTATGCTACTTCAGCCAGATAAAAAAGAAAAAAAAAACTCACAATAAAGTTATCTAATTTCTAAGGAATCGTTACGCAATCTGTAAGCGATTTGACGAACATGTAGTCCATCAGGTGGACTGCATGTTCTTACAAATATATAAAAAGTCAGTTTAAGTCTGAGTACCCTTGATCTCTTTAAAACATTAATTGTACGTGAAAACGTACAACGATTGAAAGGGTGAAAACTCTTCATTGTTGTTTAGAAAATATTAACAATGATTGTTTTGAAAATATATAATAAAGTAGTGCCTACTAAGGGTACAGGTTGCTAATATAATTGATGTCTGCATGCGTGGTTTGCACTGACACGTATTATGATTATCTGAATCAAAATTGTATGTTAAATGACATTTTATTTGATCCTCATTTCAAATTTCAAAATTGTTGAGTTTCACATAAATGTGTCCATTTAGTGTCACTAGCTAATCCTTCAGACAGAATAAACGTTGTAAATTGCGCCGACAAAATACGATTCGCATATGAAATGTCAGAAAATAAATTCATTTACACGTACATCTGCCGAAAATAACTCATACAGATTCATCGACTCGAAAGCGTATATTCAAAAAAGCGGATGAAATATCTGTTGCATTTCAGTGAGCTCAAAAGAATTTTCAAACGAATTTCCAGCTCACTCCGATTTAAATTTGCCGTCACTACAAAAATTACGTTCACAATAACCGTATAAAATAAAAACATATCGCCGAAGGTCGTCCGTCATCGCGTCGAATAAAATTTCATAAAACGCACCAGTGAAATAAACGTACGATTCAAAAGAATAATGTTGCCAGAAATAAACTGTCACCCGCTTTGTACGTAATAAAGTGGTCGAAACGAATTAATCCCCCATTCCTTATAATTGTGACAATAACATATTGTTAGCCGAGTCTGGATGCGATTAACCTAGCTAAAGAATCTTTATTTATTGTCGTACAATCTCCCCTAAAGCTAGGAAACTATTTTGAAACGTGTACATACTATTTTCGTTTTTATACAAAGGAGTGTTGACTCAGAATCGTTTGAGACGATCAAATTTTCGTGGCCGTGTTGTCATGTGTACTCAATATAAACTAAAGTTTTTATAGCTTCCACACGACAATATTTCAGGCTCAAAGCGGCTATTATTGAAAGCTGCTATGAGTTTTTCAACGTGTTTGCCCCACAAACAGGCGCGACTAACCGCTGAGACATTAAGATATATGCGTGGCAATTAAGAAGCTGAAAAAACCGGAGCGACTCGCCGGCGCACAAATGTCGCGAACTATCATCGCATGGGAGCTTCGGATCGAAAATAACGATTCTTTTACGCGATGTAATGATATAGAGCTGCTTGTTCACGTATGGGTACATTTTATAATTTTCGGTGAAAGTTAATTTATAAAGTTGCTAAAAATGGTTAAAACGTACTTTTTATTGTAAATTTGCATATAGATGACAGAAGAAACCAATTCGTATCAGATACATATACATAGAACGAACGAAAGAGACTGAACTCAATATTTTGGCAAATCGAGTTAAAATATTTGAAACTACACCTAGTAACGTGTAGTACCATGTCGTGTTGCGAGTTAATAAATGAAGATTTCGTGCCAAAAAAATCCCTAGTTTTATCACCTTTTGATAACCAGGAACTACTTAAATATACTATACATATAAAATCCTTCGTCTTGAATGGCTGACGGATCAACGCACAGCCTAAACCGCTGATCGTAGAGACGTGAAACTTAGAGGGTATGTTCTTTGTATGACGTAGGGTTCAGATATGCAGGAATCTTCCTAAATTGTACCCCCAAAGGAGTTAAATAGGGGATGAAAGCTTGTGCGAATACAATTTTTTTCCACAATGCCCAAACATTGTATAAAGTCCCTTTTATCTCCACCCATATCATCATCTCTATACAGTTCCCGGTGACTGCAGCGTGACATATCGACAAACAGATGGTGGCAGCGGCGGCGTCACAACATCCACTAATTTATGCCCTCCTTAACGCCCTCCCACCTATTAGTTGCACGCAGTATATTTCACGCGGTTCATAATGGTGGCCACGCTCGCGTAGTAGATGAGACATTTAAACTTTAACTAAAGTGTATGAAACTTTTGACTCTTAATCTCGCTTGCGACTTATCTCTCCTAAAGTTGATATTTTGAATGTAATTAATAAAGATTTTACTGTTTAGGTTTTTTAAATAATGCAAAGGGATGAAAATAGAGTTCATAAGAATAATAATAAAAATGTTTTTGAATATACTGTCCGCGTAATTATAATGTGTATGTAGGTGTTAGCGTTACAATCAGGTTTGAAGCAAGATCGTAGAGTAACCTTTAGGCCTTCCTTGTTACTGGAAATAAAAATCTTTTTCAAAATAATGACGTAAGAAAATATCGTTTCAAAATTAAAACTCGAGTACTAAACTACGTGGAGTTATTATGTCAAAATTATAGCATATATTCTTTATCCCATTTAAAACGCTAGTTACGGTCATCCTACAGCTGTAAGTTTCCCCAGCTGAGTTATCGGATGAAGCTGCTTTTTATTTCTGGAACGCATCGCGACTAACGGCCCGACGGCTTTCATCTTGTAAATGTTATTAATCGACATGGCTCCCGGACGTGTCGAAGGCGTACCACGAAACCTTGAACAAGTCTACAACATTAATATGAATAGCATCCATTGCGTGTTGCCTTACTATTGTATTGTTACACAATAAGAAACAAGCAGCGGTGTATATAACGCAGTAATGTTAAGAGAGCTGTAGTGTTCCATAGGGAGCGATTTTAGGTCCCAATGTTTATGTTCGCTTTGTCCGTACGACGCGCAATCAGTCATGTCCAGACAAAAAGGTCGGCTTTGTTGCTGTGCACGTTTTGTACAATTTGAATTATCGCCATAAAACAGACGATCTTGAATAATTGCTAATACATCGTCTGGCGATTCAACCGAGGAATCGCATTAGCATCACAGTTACTGACAATTAGCTCAATGTATAGTCATTTGTTCTTAGCGGACCATTGAAGATCATTCATAAAACTGAACATCAATTACGAGACTTAACTGAGTACATTAACCTCTTTTCTAAAGCTATTGAGAAATCAGGACTTGTTGTAGGGTAGTTAATATTGATTAATGGTTATTTTTGCCTTCAAATAAGTGTATAGGCACAATAAATATAAAATCTTTGTTATTTTTGGTAATGGTGGTAAGATTTCTTTATCTTAACTTTATAATTAATAACGCCATAATTCAAGTTTTTATCATAAAATATTTGGGCTATTCATTTTAATAGCATTTCAATTCTGACACCATGACTGATAGCCTTTCTACTGTTTGTTTCGTTCAGTGCAAACATGCAATATAAATAACTGAAAGTGATTTATTATTATAGATATAATTTATCCTTATAAATTGATAATTCTAGATCGATAAAATAGAATATAGATTTCACAAAACTTATCTAGAAATTACCAGTTGGCAAATC
The DNA here is from genome assembly GCA_949699795.1 of Spicauda simplicius. Lineage (NCBI taxonomy): Eukaryota > Metazoa > Arthropoda > Insecta > Lepidoptera > Hesperiidae > Spicauda > Spicauda simplicius. The sequence goes on from OX453062.1 coordinate 21,072,438, forward strand.
GAGATCAAGTCTTGATCTCAGATTTCGTTGAGCTTAATAAATATGCTAAAATCTTACGAGCACTTGTATTGGTCCTTCATCAAATGCAGGCTTCACTTTAAGAATCTTCACCTTCCAATCAACCCGTCCCATTGAAGCGAATCTCCGTCCGTGTGGCGCGATCCGCATCTGGCCCCGGCATCGGAGTGGCAGCTCTAATTGACAGTAATCAATTCCCGCTTTCAATATTCCTTCATCTAGGATTTTTCTCTCTCGTTTTTATACCGTCTCGGCTGAAATTTATCGCTCAATTAGTCTTGTTTAATAGCCGCATGCCGCGCTGATGTCTGCTTCTCGCGCCTTTAAGGGCTGCGACTGAATTTTTTTAGATCGTCACGTTTCCCTGTCATGCTTAATGTTCCTAATTTGTCGTATGATGCCGTGTTTAGATCAGGTTGGGATTGGGAGAGATGCGTTTGTATTTTTACTTGTTGTGTATGTTTGTTCGAAGTCAAGTTAAGTATGTCATTAATATTCAATAGACTTAAAATTGACTTGAAAAGGTTCAATCACTTACACTTTTAACATAGTAGAAAAGAAACTTGATTTAGTTAGTATTTTTTCATGTTTATTACCTTAATGGCATGAATATTAATAGTAATTTACCTTCAAATATGAAACAAAATAATACAAAGCTAAATGGTTGGGGAAAATAAGAAACCTTTAGAATTAGAGGACTAACCGTGTCTATGAGATCAATGATGATCAAATGTCACGAGACAACATAAGATGATATGTCACAAGATGATAAAAAATAACTGACGAAGAAAAGAATATAACAAGTTCCCTTCCTGCAAAGATCGCCAGCCCTGTCGGTTGGGAAGACGCAGAGAAATGGGATTAAATTAATTGTCGCATCAGTCAGGAGGGCGTCGGGGTGTTTTTTATTAGTCGAGTGCCTCCCCCTCCCGCGCCGCGCTGAGTAAATCACGTGGAGCCATCGCCTAAGAAACTTACTGCGCACAAAAATAGCGTAAACATGTAATTGAAATAATTAATTTTATTTAAGGATTTATGAAGTAAACGGGCAGGTAATCTGTCCGATATATATTCCATATAATAAAGCTTAGATTTTTTCTTATCAAAATGCGGATAGAGTTAGAGTTAAACAACCTTAAACGATTAAATGAGCAAAAAAAACTATTACAGGTTCATATGTGTAGTGAACTACTGTAAGCTCATAGGTATTGTCATAATAATAATACTTTCAATAGGAGGAGTCCTATGTACAGGACGTTCAAAATAATTAGTTACGTATAAATTATTAGTATTTACATTTTTTTATTTACATTTACATTGAATTAGAAAGTGGTGACTGCTACCCTAAGGATAGAGATCAAGTGTTTTATCTGAAATCAATCACAGATGAGTTGCTACTACCGAGGACTCAAATGGTCGCCTCACATAAAAGCAAGCCAGTAGCTGCACGGTTCCACTGAAGGTTGTTTTACCACTTTGAATATATTTTTACGTCTTAAGAAGTGTAACTCCGAAAAATATGCCGTATCCATAATTTGGTCTCATTTAGTGCATCTTTACGCCTCGCCCGCCCGATTTGTTCGCGCTTTGATCTCTGCCTCGATTTATCGAGATTATTTTTAACGCCGAACGCCCATCACTAGCCCGCTAGTGACGTTCGACTCGATATACAGATTTAGATTAGTGACGGGCCTCGTAAATTACGTGCAAACGGACAAGACAAGTAATTTTGTTTTCCCTATGTGCAAACGTAGATGAATATTTAGGTTCGAAAGATTTAGAAATAAAATTAGCAGCATTCGGTTTTACTTATAAGCCGCAAATTTGAAAGATTTTACAGCCTTCTAGGGGATTCAAAAGTGGCAGAACACTTTGTAGTTTGTAGGATATTAGTAGTAGTAGTAGTCTGGAAATACCACCACTACTCCTGTATCTGCCTGCTAACGGGAACGTTATGCGCTGCTGTGTTCTGATCTGAAGAGTGTGGAAACATCTATAAATTAATACGTGAAGCAAAAACATGTGATTTGTTTTTAAGATGCTTGCCGCAGGCGGAGGTGTATGAAATTATGCACGGTTATAGTTGATGTACAGAAGGATTGCGCAATGCTGTTTTTTTTCAATAATGCATAAAACATACATAAAACCAATCTCAAACACATTACACTCACAACATTTGACACAAACAAATACATAATAAACGAAATAGAACATTCAATGTCTTACTATGAAAATACATAATGTCAAAAATGTCAGATGTTTTTGTCAAAATACCCGCTATTGCTTTTAAATACAGCTTAGTTAATAAACCTCTTTTTACCTTGGTACGTTCAAAATAACTTTAAAATTATTACAATTTATTTAAATTACAGAAATATTATGCTACTTTGGACAATATGAAGTTTAGTTTTTTAATTTAAATTACGGTCGAATTTCGACGGTTGTGACGGGTGACGTGACTAATACACACAAAAGCATTCCAGCTTAGTCCTCAGGGGACACATCTGTGTCTAACCTCAGTTAAGACTCATCTTATCGGGTTGATTATAAATGTCCATGGGCTGCAGTGGCCTCTTACCACCAACCACTTACCATCAGGTGGACTGCATGCTCATTTGCATTTTTTTTTTTTTTTTTTATTTGACTGAAATAGCAAACGAGCATGCAGTCCACCTGATGGTAAGTGGTCACTGCCGCCCATGGACATCTGTAATCTACTTCATACAGAACATGGGTTCCATCTGAAGTCAATCACAGATACGTTGCTACTCCCGAGGACTATGATGGTCGCCTCATGTGAAAGTGTGCCGGCAACCACACCCTTCTATCGAAACGCAAGAAATGCTTCACGCTAGAAATAAGTGTGGCGGTGGTACTTCCCCGGTCGAACTACACTGGTTCTACCACCTTCAAAAAAAATACATACACAAAAAAATTACATATAAAAAAAAGTGTGGCACTCGGTAACTACCGCGGTAAAGCTATTGCATGGCATTTTTATCAACTTATGCAATTATGATTATTTACTTATGTATGCAGTATTTTTTTTATAGATTCAAGTTTTTTTTCTTTGATACTATATACTTTCTCACAAACAGTTGCTTACATATTCGTCCGATTTCGGTGAAAGTGACGCGGCAACCACAGCTTTCCTGCAAAATGCAAGAACAGTTAGAAGTTAGAAAAGAGCGTGAGTCGAGTTAGAAAAAGGGGTGGCGCCGGTATCTTTCTGGTCGATCCAGTGCTGGATTAGCCACATAGCAAGAGTAGCAAATACTACGGGCCCCACGACTAGAGGGGCCCCGCGGCCCAACACCTACCTGATATTTATATTTTACTATCATTGCTATCCTAAAAATCTTAAACTGAAAGAAGATATAGAAAGTGTCATCTATAAATTTTCCCAGATTAAATTCAGAAATGTTTACTAGTAACAATTTTGTTTTTTTTAAAACCCTTACTGAAGGCAAACTATAGGCCTCCTGTCAGAATTTGCTACAGGCCCCGCGCTGGCTTAATCCGGCACTGGGTCGATCCTGATTCATTGTATGACCTGGTGGTACGTAGGTACACGAACATAGTTTTTGTATAAAAAAACAGAGCCCAAAACATTTTTTTAATCATTGTCTGTCGTAGAGAGGACGACATTAACTCCATATCCACTCCACATCCATTCCACCATAAATATGGGATCATTATAACGGTACTACCGTTCGGGTAAATATAACACAAGACTCTTCCCAAGATATAAGATGTAGAACAAACAATAAAAGCGAAGAGCATCCATATATCACACTTGTCCGCCCAAATCCGGATGAAACTGCTTCGAAACTAAACTTCCTCTGATTAGGCTTATAATAATTAACTATGCCGGATATCCTATCACGATTTCATTCATTTTCATTCGCCTTATATCAAAACAACAAGGTTTAAAATCGCGAAACTGAGTGATTTGTTATATTTGCAGCTATCGGGTTCTGACACGTGTTTATTAGCGGTTATAATGACACTATTGTTTGTGGAATAAGGTTGCGTTTTGTGTGATTCCATGGTACTGTGCGTTGTGATATGTTAGTTTTGAGGGTAGGTCTAATTTGTGCGGTAGTTAGCGGTAGGCCGGCTAAACGGCAATATTTCAGTTGGCGTGTTTGTACAGCCTGTTTGCACTCTTGTTAGGAGGATTGGCTCCTGTGTATTTATTTGTGGGATCAGTGTGATGTATGCGAGAGGGATTATCTGTACTAGCGTCAGTTGGAAATTGTTTTGGTGACTCGTGGGGTGTTAGGTTATGATAGGTAACGCTTATGTGTGGGTCTCTGTTAGTTTACGATACTCTCGTTAACGCATTATTGTCTCTTCTCAGAATGAAAACGTTTTAAGGCGTAGTGTTTTTTTTTGAGGGGGAAACCTTCAAAAGGTACCCGACGCCGTGGGAGCGACGCAGGGTTATGTGGGATTTTTACCGCACTAAAACCCCCCCGGTGGCCGTCCTCGGCGCTGAAAAGGAGGACTCCGGGATCTCGAAACGACTTCAACCGGAATCCTCCGAGCGCGTTGCCCCATCGGGCTCCTCCCAGATGGGCGGCTGGGCCCACCGCTCCGTCTAGTCTTTACGATGGTATGCGACCTCACATACCGCCGTCCTTCCCGGGATTGCCTGACCGAACGGTTCGATCTCCCACTCTAGCCGTCTGCAACCCTGGAAGCCCCTTTTAGTCGCCTCTTACGACAGGCCCCCTGCATGCCGTAGCCCTATTCTGATCCCGGAACTACAGGACGAAGGGGGCGTAGTCTACTGCGCTAAGTAATTGCTGTTTATAGACTTACGCACCTTTGAAAACTAATTTTGGAGAACTATTAACTGTAGATGTTTTTCGAGATGCTTTCTTTCACCGTAAGCCGAAATTTTTAATTCTAATGGTATTCTAATATTCACATTGTCGTCAACCCATTATTGTCACATTGCTGGGCACAGGTCTTCTCTCGGCATGAGAGAGTTATATGCCACTGCGCTGGCCAAGTGCGAATTGGTGGACTTCACCACACCTCCGAGATGTTTTTTTAAAGAACTCTCGGGTGTGTAGGTTTCCTTACGACGTTTTCCTTCACCGAAAAGTAGTGATAATTTATGTCTAATACACATATAAATCAGTAGTGCGTGCCTGGGTTTGAACCTCGGACCTCCCGTTCGAGAGGGCAAGTTTCAGCCATTAGACTATCACTGCTCTTATTCACATAATTTACAAAATTACAGGGATGCGTGCCTGGGGATCCAATCTTGGATCCTCGATTGAGAGGCTGTGTTTCCACCATTAAGCCATTACTGGTCTACGATACATCTAGTAGTTTAAAACTTTCCTTCTCTATGAAGAAATATAATGTGGAATCCTAACGATGATCTAATGATGATGTTGATGATTTGAAATCAAAACATTTAAAAACGCGTATTGAACATTTAATTTTCTAAGAAGGAAGCATTTTTTTTAAATCCGTGGTATTCTTGATGCTAAGGATACTAACCTATTATTTTGGGCAGGGAAAGCTTGTATTTAGTATATATTATATCAACGTGGGAAAGCAAACTTTTCGTATCTCAAAAAATTACGAATTTAATGTACATGATCAAATATACTAATACTAGTCAACCCGGCGAACTTCGTTACTCCTAAAAGTCAAAAGTCTAAAATCATCCATGTTCCACCACTATGTTGTGCATGTATTATACATGAAAACCTTCCTCTTGAATCACTGTATCTATTAAAAAAACTGCATTAAAATCCGTAGCGTAGTGTTAAAGATCTAAGCGTACAAAAGGACAGACAGCGGGAAGCGACTTTGTTTAATATTATGTAGTGATTTTTATTTTATTTTATTAGGAAAACATACAGTATTTAGATAACGAAATATCGCTTAATAAATAACATACAACATACCATTTATCTGTTTGTTATTTATATGATGATACACATAATAATTACATACATAATACTACCAGTAGTAGACAGTATAAATTAAAAGCCATGCATTTCTTAATAGTTTTTCTTTGTTATAGCATTTTTAGATTTATTTTTTATTTTTTATTTTTTTATCTGACTGAAGTAGCAAACGAGCATGCAGTCCACCTGATGGTAAGTGGTCACTGCCGCCCATGGACATCTGTAATTAACTACATACAGAACATGGGTTCCGTCTGAAGTCAATCACAGATGTGTTGCTACTCCCGAGGACTATGATGGTCGCCTCATGTGAAAGTGTGCCGGCAACCACACCCTTCGAACGAAACGCAAGAAATGCTTCACACTACACTGGTTCTACCACCTTCAAAAAAAAAAAACAATAAAAAAACAAGATAAAACAAGATTGCTTTCCGGCGTTGGTATATACAAAATTTAAAAATATAAAAATCCTTCACACTTTGCTTTCTATCTACATCTCATTACCCCATCCCGTCTTACTGTCATAATGAATATATTTAAATCAGCAACTGCACTGTCAATCCGGTGGGCGGGTTAATTCGCCGCAACTCGCTATGCGCGCCGGAAATGGTGCGGATAAATCACGCTTCGCCCGGGGGAGTTGTACCGTACGCAGAAAAATCTGGATTTTTTGTAAGATTGAAGTAGTAAATAAGTGTGAAGTCCTTCTGAGGGTAGGTTGTGTTGTATTGTGCGCAAAAAAGTAGTTTTTTTTCTATGTAAGATTAAGGCATCAGCAACTGCTCTGTCAATCCGATAGGTAAGTTAATTCGCCACAACTCGCTTTGCGCGCCGGAAATGGTGCGGATAAATCACGCTTCGCCCGGGGGAGTTGTACCGTACGCAGAAAAATCTGGATTTTCTGTAAGATTGAAGTAGTAAATAAGTGTGAAGTCCTTCTGAGGGAAGGTGGAGTTGTACTGTGTGCAAAAAAGATGTTGTTTTTTTATGTAAGATTAAAGCATCAGCAACTGCTCTGCCAATCCGATAGGTAAGTTAATTCACCGCAACTCACTATGCGCGCCGGAAATGGTGCGGATAAATCACGCTTCGCCCGAGGGAGTTCTACCGTACGCAGAAAAATCTGGATTTTTGTAAGATTGAAGTAGTAAATAAGTGTGAAGTCCTTCTGAGGGAAGGTGGAGTTGTACTGTGTGCAAAAAAGATGTTGTTTTTTTTATGTAAGATTAAAGCATCAGCAACTGCTCTGCCAATCCGATAGGTAAGTTAATTCACCGCAACTCGCTATGCGCGCCGGAAATGGTGCGGATAAATTACACTTTGCTCGGGGTAGTGGGGTACTATCCGCAGTAAAATTTAGATTATTATTAATAAACAAGTCTACTTTGAATTTAAAATTATTATTTGTATATTAGTGGGTACAATGAATCATATTATTAATACATAATTTACATTCACTTTCGAATTAAATAAACCGTTAAGACGTAACAGTTAAGAAGTAAAACGTCAAATATCTTCTAAATATTGACTTTCCTGTATTTATCTTTGTCAATGTCTGTCTCTATCTCTTTTAATCTTGATATAAGTGTGATTCATCAATCCGTTAGTATTCAAAACATCAGGTAATTCACCGCAGCGCTAAACAGCCGCCGCGGTGGAAATGACGCGGATAAATCACAGAGAACTTCGCCCGGGGAGCGTGTACCGTGCGTAAAAAAGATTAAAGAAATATTTTTTACATTACACTGCATTAGTGGGCATACATTTATATACTATGGAAGTGTTTTTGCGTCTGAAAAAAGACAAATTTTTAAAAATAGCTGGAGTAGAATATTTTAAGAAAAATATACCTATCAACTAGTGTTGCCCAAATGCAAGAACAAGACGAGACTTAGCCAGTCTTGGTCTTGGTCTTGCGCCAATACACCTGATCTTGGTCTTGGTCTTGGTCTTGCGCTCCCAGTCTTGGTCTTGGTCTTGGTCTTGCAGCAAGAGTCTTGCAAGTCTTGCAATTACCTATTAGTCTATTACTATTTATTAAAGTTTACTTTAAATCTTACAAAAAACGTATTAGAATTGGAACATTGTGAGCTTGAATTAACATAGCCATAGTAAAGATCAAGCAGATTAATAAATAACTGAAGATTTGATAAGAAATTCGAAAAATCAACTGACCTATATGTCGTTTTCCATGGAAGTAACTGTTTCTTAATAAACATTTATGATTTATAAGCTTAAATTTGCTAAAACATGTAAAAAAAACAATCAACTTAAGTAATTAGTTTAAAACCATATAAGTAATCGATATTATAATATATACTTACTAGAATGAATTAATATGACATCTACTACCTATCCTTACCATTTTATCCCAATCATAATACTACTTGCGTGATCAGTATAATGTATTCATTTTCATTCTAAGCACTCTGAAACTTATTTATTCTTTGGAACACCTGTAGGTACTCTTAAAATTCGAAATTATTTTGCATGAGTATACCTACGCCCTATGGCGGCAATCAAATAGTGTCAAATGTTATGATTTCGGCGTGGCGGCAACGATTGTTTTAGATTTCAAAAGAAGCCGTCGGCGCGTGTATCATAACCATGTACTTCCGAAAAGCGGCAAATTTCTTTGAGAAGTAAGTACAAAACCTTTGATGCCGCATTATTAAAGTGCCGATGGTTAAAACATAACTATGCATGCACTCAGTTTGATTTTAATAGATATTTTTTTATTCGCTATGTTTATGGTATTAGTCGTAATGCGCATAGGTCCAGTTCTTCATATTCTTTGATACAGTTTTTTGCGTCTCATAGAATTCCTGAGCGTACCTACCTATACACCGAACTGTTACACCTAACTACTCAGTGAAATAGCGCTAAGTCCTAGCTGCAAGACGCAAGAGTCTTGCAGGCTATGTCTTGTTCTTGCTCAAGTCTTGCACGGTCAGTCTTGGTCTTGGTCTTGCTAAAAATACGCGGTCTTGTTCTTGGTCTTGGTCTTGCAAAAACGCAAGAACAAGACCAAGACTGCAAGACCAAGACTGAATTTGGGCAACACTACTATCAACAAGCAAGGGGTTCCAATTCGTGAGTTCAGTTATTATCAGCTCAATTTTACGCATTTTTTTGTGGTTGTACGGCAATTGACAGTATGCGGTTTTCTTGTTTTTTATTGCTCCTGTCTACTCTGCCTGCAGTCTTTTTCTCAAATCATGCCCTTAAATGCAATTTGTTAACTGAAATAGAAATATAGGTGGGCATTTTTGGAAACTACGAAATAAATATTTAATACCAAGAATAAACAGAATAGAATAAATAAAAATAACTTGAACTTTAAGATTTCCTTATTAAATATTTTAGTACTTTATCTGCCGACTGTACCCGTCTGTAAACTCGGCGTATTCATTAGTCGGGCCATTAATTATTTTTTGTTGATCCCTGCGCGCCGCGGCTGTCCCTTACAACGCTTTACAGTTTCATTCAAATTGCCTCAAATTGCCATAACATGGAGGCGTGACGTCAGCTGCTAACATCTTTCCAACGATCACCCTTTTGAGGTCTACTCATGAGTATTACTACTGAGTAACATAACCACTCCATTCATTAAATCATTTCTACATTTACTTAAAAGTTATATTACGTAAGAATGTTACAAAAATGTAAAGAAACATATAGGCATCCACCCATCCATATAACAATCAGCCCTGCTGAACATAGACTCAGAGCAGTGATAGCCTAATGGTTGAAACTTACCCTCTCAATCGGGAGGTCTGACGTTCAAACCTAGACACGCACCACTGACTTATGTGCGTATTAGAAATTAATTATCACTGCTTTTCGGTGAAGGAAAACATCGTGAGGAAACCTACACACCCGAGAGTTCTATAAAAAAAGTTCGCGGAGGTGTGTGAAGTAAACCAATTCGCACTTGGCCAGCGCGCTGGACTATGGCCATTATCAGTACTCATCCGCTGTATTATACACGTACCTACCTGTTATAAAAAACCTGTCTCTCGAGTCAATCTATTTATTAAAAAAACTGTATTAAAATCCGTAGCAAAGTTTTAAAGATCTAAGCATACATAGGGACAGACAGCGCGAAGCGACTTTGTTTTATACAATGTAGTGATATAATATATTTGTATACATATTATGTATCAATTTAGTGTCAATTAGACTTAAGGGTGGGATAGATTAACTCTTAAATCAATGCAAGTTCAAAATATATTAACTGTGAACCTTATCACCAAAACCAACGACTGAGACATGGCGGATACGTAGACAATTTAAGAACTTTATCGCTTATTTAAACATGAAGCTACATTTCCATAAACCGTCATACGCGTACCAATAAAATAGCGTAAATATAATAAATCAGGTGTAAATAGCAGATTTAGTTGCGTACAGAGGGCCCATTACTTGTTTATTTGTCCGCTCCAATGAGCCCCACATTCAAATAGTTCATTAGGCAACGCAACGCATATACAGCCCTTTGTATGCGAGTAGCATTTGGCACTTTGTTTAACTGCTACTTGTTTGAACTTGTACGACACACGGCTCGTTAGAATGGACAACTTTATTAAATATATTTTTTAAATATGAAATGTGGTATGGTAGGTGGCAACTGCTGCCCAAGGACATCTTCGATCAACCTCAGATCAGATCAGACTTATCTGAGCTTAGACTGATATCATAAAATATCAGCGAAAGTTTAAAAAACCAGGTGTAAACAGCAGATTTAGTTGCGTACAGAGGGCCCATTATTTGTTTATTTGTCCGCTCCAATGAGCCCCACATTCAAATAGTTCATTAGGCAACGCAACGCATATACAGCCCTTTGTATGCGAGAAGCATTTGCTACTTTGTTTAACTGCTACTTGTTTGAACGTGTACGACACACGGTTCGTTGGAATGGACAACTTTATCAAATATATATTTTTAACGTGAAATGTGGTGTGGTATGTGCCCAACTGCTACCCAAGGACATCTTAAATCAACCCCAGATCAGACTTACCCGAGCTTAGAGTGATGTAATAAAATATCAGCGTAAGTATATTAAATCAGATGTAAACAGCGGAATTAGGTTCGGTAGTTCAGTAAGACCCCTTCGGGCTATCGTTTTACGCTGTTGTTCCTTAATACTAGCCAAACATAACATCAGTATGTAGTAATATGTAGCTGTCAGTCTGCAAATCACTGCGTGACGTGGATGTATACGAGCAGCTCGCAATGGGAACGGAAAGTCGTTAGCGCAGGCGCAAGGCCGCCACTGGCGATGTGGTGCGGGTGCGTTAGTTTTGAAACGTGGCTGAAGTTATTTTGTTTTGATTTATGAACAAAATTAGAACCGTTAAAAACGACTGAGAAAATCTAATTTTGCTTTTATATTAGCAAAGTAAAAGCACTGCTGTGGTTTTTGGCAGTTACGAAAAGAAAATACACTTCTTTCACGAGATATCCCAAATTAGTTTTTAACACAGTAAGACATTAATGCTACCTGTGGTTAAATAGATAATAATTAGATACTATAATATAGATAATAGATAAAAAATACATTCACACTCACATTTTTTGTACATTTATTACTCCTTGAAATTATATATATATATATATATATATATATATATATATATATATATATATATATATATATATATATATATATATATATATAGCCTTCTTAATAAATGGCCTTCTTTATGTTATTGATGTATCAAACGAGTATGCAGTCATATGATGGTAAATGGCCACTGATAACAACGTCATATAAAATAAGGATTCTCTGTAAAGCCAATGACAAATGAGTGGCATTTCTTAGGACTAAGATTGTTTGTAGTAGACAGTAGACAGTGTAGACTGTAGTTCCGGGACCAGAATAGGGCTACGGTATCTCCTGCCTGTCGTAAGAGGCGACTAAAAGTGATTGTGGGCGGCTAGAATGGAAGGTCAAACCGTCGAGCCAAGCGACCCAGGTTGTGACGATGGCATGTGTGGTCGCATGCCATCATCAACACCAGGAGATACGGTGACCTCAAATGCTCATTGGGGAAGAGCCCGAAAGGGGCATTGCGCTCGGAGGACTCTGGTTGTGTTCCGTTGGAGATCCCGGAGTTCTCAAAGCGCTGAGGACGGCCACCGGACGGGTTTTAGTGAGGTTAAAAATCCCACATAACCCAGCGTTGCTCCCACGGCGTGTACCTTTTGAAGGTTTACCCCTCAATAACAAAAAGACTAATATTGTCGCTTCATAAATGATAAGTCAACCACACCTTTTCCCCGAAACATGAGACACAATAACTGCTTCACGCTAGAAGTAGGCTAGTAGCCGTGGTACCTCTTCAGTCGAGCATATTCGTTCTATAACCTTGCTTTATGTAAACACAGATACTTCATCCCAGCTAGACGCCATTCATTAAACTTAAGTGTTGTCTCAAACATGAAATATGCATTTGTAAGGCAAATAAAACTCAAGTTACAACCGACTTCCACATAAGTGGGCTTTCGGCCGTAAAACGTAAAACATACAACCTACAACACAGGGCGTGTATACCCGTCCATAAAAATTTCAGTTTTTTTTTATTGAAGTAGCAAACGAGCATGCAGTCCACCTGATGGTAAGTGGTCAATGCCGGCCATGAACATCTGTAAGCAACTACATTCAGAACATGGGTTCCATCTGAAGTCAACCACAGAGGCGTTGCTATTCCCGAGGACTATGATGGTAGCCTCATGTGAAAATGTGCCGGCAACCACACCCTTCCATCAAAACGCAAGAACTGCTTCACGCTAGAAATAGGTGTGGCAATGGTACTTCCCCGGTCGAACTACACTGGTTCTACCACCTTTTATCAGTTAGATTTCAGGTCTTTTTTTGTACATAAAAAAAATGTATGAGTGTTTGTATCCATAAATCTCGAATCATACTTCATCAACTGTCTTGAATTTTTCACACAACGTTGTATAAGATTGCGTATATAAGATTTTATTTTGAAATTGTTACAAAAAAGGTGTATAAGATACAAGATAAAGAGTTAGACGCTTTTTGGCTAGTCTCAATACGCAAAGATCGAATCGGAGTGTCATAAAAGGAAGGTAAGGACTTTTGTGACTGACTGTACGGTCAAGTGGCCATTTCCTGACCGTTCGATGTTACGGAAGTGATAAATATCCATCAAATTTAAATGACTTTGTCTTTCAAGCGCCTTTCAATTGAAGCTCAGTTAAGTGGTGTTTCATTTCAATAGATTTCGAAGAAGTGTCATATCTATACAGGATGGTCCCACTTTTAGTAGGACATAAATGTTTCTATTATAATATCTTTTCACTTTTTATACAGCATGCTGTATTGTAAATTGGTGTGTTCACACATTTTGTTTTCGTTGTTATGTATACTGCATGTTTTGATAGGTATTCAATCCTTATTTTTTTATTTATACGCGTAGCATCCTCAGAGTGAAATTGTTTAATATTCTTGCTTGATAGTACAATAAAAATTATATATATATTTGATTAAAGGTTTTATAGATCCCATGAATAGCTATAATCTATTACAATAAAAGAATAAAAAGTGAAAAGAAATGTGGCTTCATTTGGTTATAGTTCTATTTTACAGCCTCAGGAAGGCCTATTCCGTGTATGTTGGTTATAACTAGTATTCTTGCTATGTGTGTTTTCTTATGATATTCTTCATAAAATCGAATGTTTGTCTGTATGTCCTCTGTAGAATCGTAAACTATTCATTTGATCATGTGATGATCTTTAGCAAAGGTTCGATTGAGCTCGCCAAGGTTTCCGGTGTACTTTTTTTGTGACGACGTAGCAACGCGCGCAGGGTACAGCTAATTATTCTAATATAAACAGTCCCCGATAGGATTAGAAGCCCGCCTGAGACCAACCACAGATGCATAGATATACCTGAAGACTAAGGTAGAACGCGCCAGACAAATATGTCCCCCATCCCAACTAGGTACTATGTTACGTTAACAACTTAAAAATTAAAAACATTTTCAAGGATAGACTAGAATTGAGCTTATATTATTCATACTACTTTAAACTAATTAAAAACAATATTTAAATACCCATCTTATTACGACAACAATAATGGGTGCTGCATTTGCAAATAATAGAAGCGCCATCTGGTTGCATTACACCGACATTGAAATACAGATAAAAAACAACACTAATTGACAGCTTACACTCGGACACGTGACATGTGTCAAATGTCCCGAGTTCCAATTTTAAAAATAATAAACTGGAAACAAGCATGACCGTTGTATGCGATTATATTGTCACTATTTTATTTTTTTGTCGTTTTACTGTTTTCGATAGGTGTACATTTTAAATAAAATATTGACGATTTAATTGAACTAGTTTGTCCGATGGTAAAAATTCAAACATTAAACGAATCTTATTGATCAAAAAGTTAAATTTGTATGCATGTTATATTGATAAAAAGTGCGTTTTAATTAAGTTTGTATGTATGTTATATTGATACAACTTAAATCACTTCAACAGTACCCTTAGTATAAGTTTATTATATCTTTCAAGCATTGTAGTTAGTTGTTTTTGCTCATACATAAAAGGCTTTCGTTTTCGTTTCCAAAAACAAACATATTTTTGTTTCGAAGAATCATATATCTCATTTTACTCATATAACTCGTACTAATTTCGAATAAAATTGCATATTTAACGTAAAATTGATAACTCTTGATGTGTACTGTTATTTATACCAAGCTGCGATACTACACTTTTGTAGTGAACAAGTAATCCCCGAACAAGTTGGAACGTTCCGCTAAACATTTCCATGGGAGATACGGGCCATTAAAAATTCCCCGCAAAACGCTTGTTTAAAACAACAATCATCAATAACTTGAGCGCTGTCTATTATGTAAATCGGGCGCGAGTTATAAATTATGTATGGGCTTGTAGGCAAGGTACTGACAGCGTTCGCGACCTGGTAAATACGGTCAAGTGTGAGTTGGGGTCGTGGAATACTTCAGTAAAGAGGTAATATTACTATAACATTTATAGCAGTTTGTTAGGGTTAGGTGGGTTTGTGCAGTAATCATACGAAATAGACAGGGTAATTATAGTGTTAAGATACCGTGAGCTATATCGCGAAACAGCGGAATAGTATTTTCTCTTTATAATTAAAATTTGAATGTCTAGATCAACTTCATACAGAACATAGGTTCTATCTGAAGTCAATCTCAGATGCGTTGCTACTCCCGAGGACTATGATGGTCGCCTCATATAAAACTGTGCCGGCAAGCACACCCTTCCATCGAAACGCAAGAAATGTTTTACACAAAAAATAGTTGAGGCGGTGGTACTTCCACCGTCGAACTACACTAGTTCTACCACATTGATTTTTGTTTTATATTTTTTAATAATATGGCAGTAGCAAACTGAAACTTTCAATTAAATTCGCACCGTCCTATGTTCTAGTCGAAGCTATTGCACAAAGTGGACAATAAAGTCGTAAATTGGCGCTGTCAGTCGAGTACTGAGTGACAGCGAGTTTTATAGGACATAGCGAAGAGCTAGATAGTCAAGTGATCGATCACACCAGTAAGTGCAGGCGATGGTCAATCATAGCGAATCAAAAGTTTATAGTTTCGTTTACTTAAAAATTATAAAATTTCTTCGTGAATATATCGTGGTTATTCGCAGTTTAGGGATTCGCCCAGGAAAGCCTGTACAAGATTGCGATTAAAAATCTTGGCCTGACTGGCTGAATCATCCTGGGAGAGCCTACAATAGTGAGAGACATGCAGATTGGACAGTAGTTTCTTATTTCGAAACGCTACCAATTTTAAGTAAACCATGAATATGAATATCTTACAAATAATAAGTCATCTAATTCACCGCATTTGGTACTGTGTGTTGTTTGACGATAATTTGAAATTAGGTATTTTAAAAAGATCGATCTTTTGTGTGAATGAAGTTAAAATAAACAAAATGTATTAAATGATCATAAACCGCGATGTAGTTAATACACCAAGCTTATCATTTTAGGTTCATATTTGGAATAAACAGTAGGTATCTTGAACCTAAGTTTAATGAAAGAGTGCGGTTATTCAGGCGAAGCAGCGAAATGCACCAATACAAACTCCACGGTTTTGCTAAGTTCGTTTTTGTGCACAGTGGTTTAGTGACGCGGTTACTGGACAAAACGAACACGACAGAACATATCGTAAATTGGCCGGCGTGTGAGCGACAAGGCCCGCACTGATTAATATACTGCGTGCGAGTGCATACGAAACGGCGAGGCTTTTAAAATGCTCGCTGCACAGTGCTTCGAATTTACAATGCTTTTGGAAAGTTTGACGAGGTTAAATTATGGATTTGTGTCTTGTTTTTGTTGGACAATGTACCCATATTTCGTACCTTGGTGTTGTTGAAGGGAAACATCAAAAATCTTAAGAGGAAATGCAGTGGACTGATCACTAATGTGATTAATTCTTCATTATTGTGTGTAAAGTCTAGCAGACATGTTAAAATCAAATGGCCTTAAAAAGGCAAAATATATAAATGAAAACGACAAAGACTGCTAAGATTATTGTTGGATCTTCTCAATTGAAGTCGTGTTCCATTGGTAGTGTCAAAATACTTTGTAGGTGCCCCGTAAGCCTATGGAAAAATAACTTCGTTTCAAACTCGTGAAAAGTGTATATTTGACTAGTGTATTGAACATAGTTGAAGTTACTGTTTTTGAGAAATGATCCATGTTCAGCAATCGGACCAATTCTGGTTTGAAAAGATGTAAAAAGGAAAGTCATAGAGTTTTAACATAGCCGTTAGAGACTACATTAAATCGAATATTTTATATAGCGTACCTGTGCCGTTTTACTGGTCCTAGTATCGTATCATCAACCCATTATTGTCCTACTGCTGGGCACGAGTCGGAATGACAGAGTTTTGAACCTCGGACCTCCCGATTGAGAGGCCAAGTTTCAACCATTAGGCTATCACTGCTCTCTGATACTAGTATATATTTCGTAACTACAGATACCATTTTTTTATGTTTTCGAGGGGGAAACCTTCAAAAGGTACCCGACGCCGTGGGAGCGACGCAGGATTATGTAGAATTTTTACGGCACTAAAACCTCCCTGGTGGCCGTCCTCAGCGCTACAAAGAGGACTCCGGGATCTCCAAAGGAACGCAACTGGAATACAGATACCAAAAGCTTAACGTGCCCTTAGAATGCATACGCTATTAATAAATGCTAAACTTCTGAAGCAGTCAGATGAAAAAACGTGTTTTATGTTAGCGTAAAATATTTTATAATGCTGTACAGAGATTTTACAAACTTAGAAAGTTTGACGAGACTGAATTATGACCGGCGTCTTCACATCTTATATCGTTTTGATATATTGCACTTGAGATTGGAACAAAAGTAGCAATCTTTATGCGCTGCGCTTCTTTAGCAAACTTGCCGACTGCCTGATAAGGCTTGGTGATAAATGTGTGGTGCCTGGGGCATTTTTTTCTTTGGTTATATAGCTTTACCTTAAGATAATTATTACACGACAAGATATCAATACTACATGTACTACAGTATATATGTGCGTACAGATGAAAATCTTTTTTTTTTATAAAAAAGTAAGCAACTTCAAATGGAACGTGGGTTCTATCTGAAATCAATCACAGGAGCGTTGTTACTCCCGAGGACTATGACGGTCGCCTCATATAAAAGTGTGCCGGCAACCACATCCTTCCATCGAAACGCATAAAAATGCTTCATTCTAGAAATAGGTGTGGTGGTGGCACTTCCCCGGTTGAACTACACTGGTTCTACCACCTGTAGTACTTAATCACGAGTTAAACTGATAAATAGAAGCAGACACACAACAACTCATGTTAATGTTAATTAAAGGAAGTAAGATAAAAACAGTTATACAAAAATGTAGAACTGTTTTTAAAAAAGTGTCACGCAATTACACAAGTTTAATAACAAAAAACCGGTCAAGTGAGAGTGGCATTCGCTCCCGAAGGGTTCCGTCCCATTTTCGCTAAAATATGGCAAACAAATCATGTTTGTTGAATGGAAGTCAATATGGCTCCACTTGGCATTACTGTAGCGTGTAGATTAAGCAAAAATAACGTGTTGGTTGTATGAAAACCCCCTTTAATATGTATTGGAACGAAGTTCCTTACCGCGCGTTGTGAAAGGGGGCTAGACGGAAAAAATTCTTACGAAAAGTTGTCACGACACTTTTTGGTATAGTAAGCTACTGTAAGCTGTGCGGCCTGCGCATGTTTCACTGTTTGTCTCTTTCTCTCTCTCTTATAGAAAGCAAGCCAGATATTTTCATTTCTATTTCGCATTGAACAGTGTGGTGTCGCGACGATTATTATAACTTCGTTCCATCCGGGTGTCCCTTGACACCTCTCAAGTTTTTTTTTATTCTGTTTTTAGTCTCGCTGAGTTAATATGGGACCTGGGGGTAAAACTGAACGATTGAAATTTTAGACTTAAGTCAGCCGTTTTCTTTTTATGGATGACTTGATTCTCCACGTCATGAAGGTATTGTACGTGTATGACCATGTCAATTTAATAAAAAATGGCTATCTTAGCCTACAATGTCCATTTTACGATTTTACCCCATGTCCGATATTACCCCAACGCACCTTATTTGTAGAGCAGTGATAGCCTAATGGTTGAAGAGCAGTGATAGCCTAATGGTTGAAACTTGCCCTCTCGATCGGGAGGTCCGAAGTTCAAACCCAGGCACGCACCAATGATTTATGTGCGTATTAGAAATTAATTATTACTGCTTTTCGGTGAAGGAAAACATCGTGAGGAAACCTACACACCCGAGAGTTCTTAAAAAAAAAAAGTTCTCGGAGGTGTCTGAAGTCCACCAATTCGCACTTGGCCAGTGCGGTGGTCTATGGTCTAAACTCTCACATTCTGGGAGAAGACCCGTGCCTAGCAGTGGGCCAATAATGGGTTGATGCGACCTTATTTGTTGTTGTAGCGGCAACAGAAATACATCAGTGGAAATTTCAACTGTCTTGCTACCACGATTCATGAGATACAGCCTGGTGACGGACAGACAGACGGACAGCGGAGTCTTAGTAATATGGTTCCGTTTTCCTATGGGCTTGGAACACTAAAAATGAATTAACGATCAGACAGGAATCGAAACAGTTATTGGAACCAAATTAATAACGGCTCCGATGGAAGTAAATTAGACATGGCGATCGACAGCCGACGACATGTCAGTGTCTGCGGCGACAGCGCTCTGAGTGATTAATGCCCGACAACCGACAATGGGTGGGTCGAGAGCGCACTGCGAGAGAAGTAGTTTTTTCATTGTTTTCTATTATTGTTTTGTATTTTTTTTTGGATTGGAAATAGGTATTAGCTGTTTGAAGGACGTATAGCGATTACATAATTAAAACTTCGTTATGACGCTTTTGAATGACAGAAAAAAGAAAATTTGTAAAAGGTTGGGTGTTTGCTTTTATTTAGGCCTCGTAGTATGCAAATGGATAAATCAACAACTCAACAAAAAATACTGTAATTGTAATTTTTTAAATTTAATTTAATTTCACCCTATTTAGAAGTTTGTATAAAAATAGTAACATAGCGGTCTATACTTGCTTTAATTTGATACCTATTTTGTTGAAAACGGACGTCCGAGTTTATCATGATTATTTCGTCTGTAATTAACCTAAAATAACATTTTATTTAAAAAGCTTTAAATAAATGTTATAAAGTTTGCGGGCTATATGACCTTCAACAAGTTTTGTTACTCTACCAATTGCTGGATGAATTCACAACTAACTTTTATGGAAAACATCAAAATTGAGACTCATATATAACTTCGTAAACACGACAAAGTTATTAGTTGAGCTAAAAATTATAAGAAATGGACTTAAAAAGATTAATGGAACGTACCTTGAAACAAATGCGTGGCATTCCATTATTGCAACTTTCTGTGTACTAAAGATTGCGGATGCTACTAATCACACTTGAGATGCGCGGGCGCAGTCAGATGTTAAAGGACAACGGTGTCCGGGATTACCCGGTGTCCGTAATAACCCCACTCTACTCTCAGAAACTCTACATCCCTACTAATATTATAAATGTGAAAGTAACTCTGTCTGTCTGTCTGTCTGTCTGTCTGTCTGTCTGTCTGTCTGTCTGTCTGCTACTTATTCACGCCTAAACAACTGAACTGATCTTTATGAAATTGGGTACACAGACAATGTTGACATCGAGAAAGGACATAGGCTGCTTTTTATCGAAAAAAATGGGTTGAAAGCGTTAAAATCGGGCATTAATGTTTGTATGGGAGTTCGTTTTCGACAAAGTCTCATATTGACAAGTCCGTCAAGGGGTACGATAGACTTACTTGAAACCTTATCTATATAATAGAACATAAAAAAACATTGATTTCGAGTCGACAACATATATCCGTAAAATTCGGATTGTCGTGGATTTTGATAAATTCTAATACAAATGACATGACAGTAGCCATAATGGCCGCCCGGACGCCAACATGTCATGTCACCAATATGGCTACGGATGAATTCTGAATTCATTAAAAAAAAATACGTTTAAATTTGTAACTATCAAATAACTTAAAAATAGATGTGATTTAAATTGATTTTAATTTACCCATAGTTTATGAATTTATAAAACAAAAATGTATTTATAATACGAAAGATACAATTACGAATAATTTCCGATAAGTTACATAATAAGTATGCAAGGGCGGTATGATGGCGCTTCATACTATTATAGTAAAAACGATAATCGAAACCAATAATTCAAAGGAATTAAATTTTTTAACATTGTTTTAAAATAAAATTATCGACTCTATTTGTCACTCCATGTTCAACTGTTTATTTTACTTAATTGCCAACAGCAAATAAAAAATAGATATACTAAGAACTTTATTGTTCCAATCATCGCAATTTTCGATCTCTTCCTTTTATTATTTTACAACATTACACCCTATCCAAACAAGGAAGGAAGTGGACTGTCTAACTATAATGTTAGTCAACAATATGTTTCATATAATAAAATACAGTAAGTTCGAAAAACCCACGTAATTAAATTATGTTTCAAAAATAAACTACTACAATATTTAAAACATTTGCACATTGTTACTTAAATAGTTTCATAACTATTATTGCATAAATAAAGTTATGTTATTGACCATACCCGTACATTCTTAGCGAAAATAAATATTATGGACAAAATACAATTGATAGTTTTTTATGCAAAATACTAACATTATAAAGTCGATCAGTATCTAAATAAGGTATAACAATTATATCATGAATTATTATTATAAAGAAGCTTTTGCAACTTTTGTGATAAATAATTGAATGAATATTGAAGCATGGTTGATGAACACTTGGCTCTAATAACAAACGAGCAAGGTCAACATTATTGTTCTTTTTATATTTATGATATGTTCATTATAAATAATGTTATAGAAAACATGCACTTAATCAACATATTTTAAATTAATTTTAGAATAACAAAGTGTGTCAAAATAAGCCAAAATAGATGATGTTCTTAACTCATAAGTATGTGAAATTCGCATCTGTTATTAAAATCGTGATAGCCGTGTGGTGCCAAGTCGGGCGGATTAGAAATGCGAGGTCTGGGGTTCGAATCCAGTTGTCTTATGTACATTATTATTATTATCTGTAGTTTTCATAAATACTAATTTTAGTATTATTTTTTTTATAACCAGCTCATTTTTAAATATTATTTAGTATCGAAAATGCAAAGCTTTCGCCCGCCTGGGAATCAATGTGTCACAAAGTTTATATGAAATTAATAGAGGCTTAACCTCTGTCAGGTAAAAGTACAAAATAATTTGGATTTACCTTGCCGACAAATTCAAATTTTAATGTAATGAACCAAAAACAAGGCTTAATAAAGATAAACTATAAATATACCTGAGTGCCGCTTAAATGTTAGTAGAACCAAAATTAGTTTACGTATCATTGATACTATCATTAGATTTTTAGTTTTAGTTAGATGCACTACGGGGGACCGGGTAAAACGTTTTTAATAAATTTACTATTAGCGAAAAATATAAGATCTGATAGAAAAATAGCTATTGACGTGGCGTCGTCCAGCGTTGCGCCCACACTTTTAAAAAGCGGTCATAATGCCTGCCTATTCGCCTTTGAGCGTCCACTCAAGATTTGTAGCAACGATTTCTCTAACATTTTTAATATTTCAAATCAAAGGAATACTGGAAATTCGAGGCAGGATTGTTATTTGACTATTTGGGATGAAGATTCTGTAGATACAGCCATCGAGATCGAAGACATTATCCAACAAAAATTTTGGATTCATTCAATCCGATCCGCCTCCCGATACTCCTCCACGCAAACTTTTTTTTTTAATAAAAATACGCTTTCTACACTCAATAAAATAGAAAATTTCTACAATTTCAATTTCTACAATAGCCCCACACTAGGATTTTTTCCTGTGTCGTGGGTACCATGGACACACAAGGCGTATATAGAAACACCCAGACCCAGAACATTAATCTATTCAGATTTCTGTCTGGCCGGGAATCGAGCCGGGTGTGGTAGCTGCTCCGCAACGCGGGTCGTCAAGGTTGTCAAATTAATGTTAAAAGTAGGTTCACCTATATGTAATCTTACTCAGAAATTTAAAAGGACCAAAATTACTTAAAATAGTATTTTTCAATTCATAAAAGTTAAAATCCATCTTTAAAATCGATGCGCTTTGGTTTAAATGTGGAGGCGTTGTTTGAAAAGATGTATTCCGATATTGTTAATGTGACCACTAAGACTGTAAATTGGTTCAAAAAAGGGGTTTACGATATTCTGATTCGTCTTATTTTCATAACATTTTACATAACAATATGCACCTGTGTTTGTCCGGGTAATCCTTGACCGGCTAAACCGATGTTTACGGGTTTTCACTATAGAAAATGTTATGGAACAACATGTAGACTACTTTTATCGTAGAATTCCCACTGAGTGGAGATTTGCGCAGGAAAAACTTTGCGATACATTGATTTGCACGCGGGCGTAGCCGCGGGTACAGCTAGTATAATTATAACTCTTCACATAGTATATAATGAATTAACGATCAGACAGGAATCGAAACAGTTACTATTCTCTCTCTCCCCTACGCTCAGAAAACATTATCAGTTAAAAAAAAATACAGACGAATTGATAACCTCCTCCTTTTTGGAAGTCGGTTAAAAAAGCGTTGCAAAAGGCGCTCCGGCTCTCGGCCTACGCCGGTCTCGTTTTACAATTCACAAAAACATCACCATTATTTCGCTAGTGTCAACGTTTATTTATCGTTGGCTATCCGCCGGAATTTCTAATTGGCTCAAATGACCCTGTCAGTAATGAGAACGTTTCGGATTCTGGCTTTACATGATCGTTTCAAGTCTGACATAAGAGGATTTGGATTGAATATATATTGAGTAATTTAGTTTAATTGTTTTTGTTCCAATGTCGATTTGCCTGTAGGTGGTGTGTGGTCGAACTTTTATTTTGTTTATGTGGATTTGAGTTTTGGTTAAAGGTTAGGTTTTAAAGGTTAGGTTTGCGTTTCCGTGGATGTAGTTGCCGGCCCACTTTTATATGAAGCGACATCTTAGTCTTTAGGACTTGTAGAAGTTGTAACGCATATGTTATTGACGTTACATATTATAAAATATGTCATTGACGACCCGCGTGGCGGAGCGGTTACCGTATCGGTGTGACGCGCAATGGGTCCCGGGTTCGATTCCCGGCCAGACAGGTATCTGAATGATGAGTTTAGATTCATGTTCTGGGTCTGGGTGTTTGTGTATTCGTCTTGTGTGTGTCCATGGTACCCACGACACAGGAGAAAATCCTACTGTGGGGCTATGAGTGTAGAAAGCGTGTATTATTATTATTTACTAGCTGAACCCGCAGCTTCGCCCGCGTTAAAAAAGTCGATGTATCGATTGTCCCGTGGGAATAAGATATTTTCCCACAGTAAAAAGTAGCCTTTACGTTAATCCAGAGTATAAGATAACTCCCTCCCAAATTTTATGAATATCGCTCCAGCCGTTTAGACGTGAAGAAGTAACAATTATACACACTTTCGTCTTTATAATATTAGTATGATCCTTAAGAATAATTTGTTTTACATGAGTCAATAGCGGTTGTAACCAGTGAGGTAGTAGGTTTGACCAACGTCATGTTAGAAACCTAATCGTAATTATTAGATATGGTTTATAGTACATATGCATGAGATGTATATCTAAAAATACATTACTATTAAGCCAATAGAGATTGACAGTTTTTTTTAAACGTTTCACACTCATAGCCCCACAGTATTTTCTCCTGTGTCGTGGGTGCCATGAACACACACAAAGACGAATACACAAACACCCAGACCCAGAACAAGAATCTAAACTCATCATTCAAATACTGTCTGGCCGGGTATCGAAACCGGGTCCCACTGTGCGTCAGCCCGGTATGGTAACCGCTCGGCCACGCGGGGCGTCAGAAAATCAATCAGTCATTAGAAATCTAATCGTAATTATTAGATATGGTCTATGGTACATAAGCATGAGATGTATATCTAAAAATACATTACTATTAAGCCAATAGAGACAGATGGGTAGTAAGACAGTCCAATAGATGGCTAACGTATTAATAATAGACATTATCCATTGGACGAACCTTTAACACGAACACAGTAACCGTCCCGGCAAAGCGACAGTTATTTTTATGAAAAATTTAAAGTTTAGTACATAAAGGAGTTTTACGGCAATGCCCGCGGTCCCCGACGGGACCCGTTCCGCCAAATTCATGGACATAACCGTTTCCCTTTCGCAAAATATAAAAATTTAGCACCGCTCAGTGGCTGTGCTGCTGAGTTATTGAGCTGGCAGCGGTGCTCGAACTTTTGAACTATAGGTAAGTTTGGACTATAGGTAAATTTCGAATATGTGTTGGAAATCATATTACTGTTCAGGATTTGTTTTTGGGGAAGGAAACATTTTAAAGAAAAAAGAAACAAGGAAAATTGAGTATCTAATCTAGATTTTCTATATAACATTTTAAGCTATTGCATAACTTTTATTACGGGCTTTGAACGCGGCGACCGAATCAAGAAATTCCGTAACGAAAAAACTTAACACTCCCCACTTCGCGTCCGAACGTTCGCTTAACGTGTATATGGTACGACAGTATGAAGCTCTCACGGATCGAGACGAGCTGCTCGGAAATCGGTTAAATATGTAAGCAGTTGTTTGTGAGAAAGTATATTGTATCAAAGAGAAGAAACTTGAATTAATATAAAAGAAAAAATACTGCGTAAATACATAATTATAATTGCATTAGTTTATAAAAATGCTCTACAATAGATTTACCGCGGCAGACCCCGAGTGCCGTACGTTTTTTTAATGCTAGCAACCAATATTTAGTCTATTTAAAGATAAGTGGCAATTGCCTTTGGACATCTTTAATAACTCTTTAATATGCATCTATAATGATCCCATACAGGAATCTCTAATTCTGGTTGACGTCCTTCTCGAACTCAACCAGAGTCGACTCCTTAATAGAAAGTGTGGTGGATAGTGGGTGTTTGACTCTAGAGAGCAGTGATAGCCTAATGGTTGAAACTTGTCCTCTCGATCGGGAGGTCCGAGGTTCAAACCAAGGCACGCACCACTGATTTATGTGCGTATTATAAATTAATTATCACTGCTTTTCGGTGAAGGAAAACATCGTGAGGAAACCTACACACCCGAGAGTTCTTAAAAAAAAAAAGTTCTCGGAGGTGTGTGAAGTCCACCAATTCGCACTTGGCCAGCGCGGTGGACTATGGCCTAAACTTTCTCATTCTGAGAGAAGACCCGTGCCCAGCAGTGGGACAATAATGGGTTGATGGGGACTCTAGAAAGACGAGATACATCTAGATAGATATATCGAAGTAGGACAGCAAACTTGTCCTATCACAAAAAATGCAAGTTTACACTAGAGCCAAAACACGATTTTAAAAACTTATATTTTTACATGTGCTATTATTTTATTTCGTAAAATATTAAAAGATAATTGAAAAACGATTATATCGAATCTATGGAATTCACCTATTATCTAGTGTAATCCATACTAATAATACATAAATATAACCACCCTGTTAGTGTTGCTTTGAATAAGATCACTTCCTGTCGTCGCGTGTATGTAATAGCAGTTATAGTATTTTTAATGAAAGCAATGTAGTTTTAACACCTTGTTAAAAATAGCCTTGATTTGAAATGTTATCCATACTAATATTATAAATGTGAAAGTGTATTTGTTCCTCTTTCACGTCGCCACATATCTATTATATGATATGGTTTATATGTTAGGAGATAGGAGAACAGAGAGTGACGTAGTCTCCTTTTTACCGCGCTCTCTCTTTCCCGTGAGAATATTGATGTTTTGTACGTCGATACATATTTAGTAGTTTCAGGCTGTAAATAGATGACGTTAGTAAAATTCATTTGCAAGTTCTGAATCACGCTATCAAATGCCAATGTTAATTCCCTTTGACCGTGCGGGCGGATCCGCGGGTAAGAGTTAGTTGATCATATAATTTTAACTTAACTTTGTATTTAATATAAAGAAAGAATCGAAAATCATGAAAATAAACTAGCATCAGAGCTAATGAGACCGAGGATCATCTTCTCGCGACTCAAAAGGAAATCTCCACTGGACTTATGCTGACAACGCATTTCTACAAATAATAAATTTAGAAGGCTAGGTCAATGGACTTAGACCGAAAATGATAATTAATTTATAATATAACTATTGCTGAATGTTTTTTAATAACAGATTGCATTATAATCAGTAAGTAAAAAAAAAACTTTGTATTTATTCGAGCTACGACGACTTCACTTTCCAGCGTCGATATAGTTTGAGAGCCGGTGGATACCGAAGGCTACATCGCGTTTTATTTCGATGTTCGATCCGTAATGAGAATTTATAGCATAAGTTCTCAGCGGTTAATGTGACCATTGAAGCATTTGGCAGTAAATAATTTGTGATCAGTGGATATAATTTAATGATAGTTTTGCATGTCTGTATACCACATATTTTTGCAAAAAAAAAGGAGAACTGACGATAACTTATAATACAAATCTTTATGATATATCTGCATTTTAAATCGCATCAAACCAATGTTACTGAATTGCATATAATTTGTAATCTGTTTTTTTATAATATATAAGAAGCAAACGGGCATGCAGTTCTTTATGAAAAGTGGCTACTGCTTCCCATGGGCATTTGTAATCAACCCCAGATAAGATCAGAGCCTTACTTAAGCTTGGGCACAGATACATTACAGTCTTTGGGAACCATGTTGGAATAGTCTTTATTTAATTAAAATTCGTCAACTTTTTTTAAAGTTATTACAATTTAAAGTTATGCTACATATTCCCTTCGAAGGATGGCGGTATGTGTGATCGCATATCGTCGTCCTAACTGGAGTCCTCTGAGCTCATTGCCCTATCGGAGGAGCCCGATGGGGCAATGAGCTCAGAGGACTCCAGTTGCGTTCCTTTGGAGATCCCGGAGTCCTCTTTGTAACGCCAAGAACGGCCATCAGGGGGGGGGGGGGCGTTAGTGCGGTATAAATCCCACACAACCCTGCGTCGCTTTCACGGCGTCGAGTACCTTTAAAGGTTTCCCCCTCGAAAAACAGGTATAACCACCAGTAGATCATATAAAGTAAAAGGTTTGATTTTCGGTCAAAGAGGTAAAATATATATTCTTGGATTAAGTTGTTACGCTTGTCTATGTATTTACACGTATAAAAGGGTTAGATTTAGATACATAAACATCAATTTAAGTTGGTGTACAAAAATACTATATTTTTACTATATTTAGTATTTAATAATTTTTGTACAATTTGATCTAAGTACTTAAATTATAGATCATAGAGCTAGACTTTTTAAGTCCACAGTACAATACCGGTAGATCTTATAACTTATACCGGTAGCTAATATAGCCTGAGAATTTAAGGCCAAAACAAGTTTACTAAGTAAATGTTATATCCGTATCACAAATCACAGATGAACCCTCAAGTGAGTGTATCGGCGCAGCTAAACAATTACTGAAGCTAACTCGACCGTAACATAACGCGGTAAGCGGCGTATTAATACACTGCGCTGTACGCTGGGGTTGACGATGGTGCCTTCACATGGAAGACGTGTTTAAGGTTGTATTGCAGCGGTTTTATTTGTGAGATTATGAACGTGTTTCAAACCCAGGCACGCACCACTGATTTTTCTAAATTGCGTATTAGAAAATAATTATCACTGCATTTCGGTGTAGGAAAACATCGTGAGGAAACCTACACACCCAAGAGTTCTTTAAAAAAAAGTTCTCGGAGGTGTGTGAAGTCCACCAATTCGCAGTTGGCCAGCGCGGTAGACTATGGCCTATAACTCTCTCATTCTGAGAGAAGACCCGTGCCGAGCAGTGGGACAATAATGGGTTGACGACGACAAATGTGTTTTGAAAGTGGTGGAAATCACCGCAGTTCGATCGCATAATACTTTCACGACAGTCATTTATACCTCAATAGTCAGAGAGAAAATGTGAGCTTTCGTTTTATGCATTAAAAATTATGGTCCTGTGAGTTATTATGGTATTCGCGAGAAATTAGTATTCACAAAATGTGTCTGAGACCGGCTTTTGGTAGTACCGTAATCCAATTTGGGTTTGAGTTTGGGCATAGCCAAACAAAACTGTACATTACGTTTGCTATTTTGGTTTTCGTAAAAAAAAATTGATTTAAAAAGAAACACCATGAAAATAGATCTATATTTTTGGGATTACTGTACAATATTTATACAATATTTTTGGGATTACGGTAGCTCTTTATAATGGCCTCAGGATTTTCCTAAGCACGAAACAAGTCTGTTTACTAAGTAAATGTTATATCTGTATCACAAACCACAGATGAACCCTCAAGTGTATCGGCGCAGCTAAACAATTACTGAAGCTAACTCGACCGTAACATAACGCGGAATGCGGCGTATTAATACGCTGTACTGTACGCTGGGGTTGGATGGAGTTTCCATACGGACGGCGGTTTTGTGGTTAAATTGCAGCGGTTTTACATGTTGTTCTGTTTGTGAGATTATGACTGTGGTAAATGGTGGTGGAAATCACCGCAGAAGTATCGCGAAACATCACCAGCATAGTCATTTATGCCAGAGTATTTGCTATTTTGATTTTACAAAACAATCTTATTTTAGACCAAAGCTTCTAATTACATGTCTATGAGTCACTCTAGGTAAGATATTACTAAAATTTAATTTTTTTGCGAAAACGGAGATTCTATATCTGATTCGGTGTATGTCACTTTCTAAATTTAAATTGCACCATGCAAAGGGATTTCGCGTGAAACTTAGAGAGGTTTTACAGCGATTTGACGGTATTTACGGCGGTGTAATTGACTTTCGGTGTAAGAAGATTTGACTAATCTTCTTTCTTTCTTTCTTTCTTTCATTCTAAATCGATAGCAAGTATGCATATTTGTTTGCTACATCAAAGAAACCAAATGAAATTTCTTAATCGCTACATTAGACTTAAAATTTAGCATGCAAATCCTTTTTGTATAACATTTAAGTGGCAAACGAGCATGTATTCCACTTGGCAGTAAGTGATCACTGTTGCTCATAAATATCTGTAAGCAACTTCAACCAGAACAAGGGTTTAATCTGAGGTGAATCACCGATGCGTTTCTGCTCCCGAGAACCAACATGGTCGCCTCATATAAAAGAGAGCCGGCAACCATACCCATCCACTGAAACGCAAGAACTGCTTCTCGCTAGAAATAGGTGTGCTTGCACCTTACTACACAAATTGACCTAGCGTGTATACGCCGCCCATGTGAAGACGCCTTACTCTATCGGCTCTATAACTTAAACTGCAGCGTGTGGACGTTTTCATCTTAAGTTTTATGGTGGTAGAACCAGTGTAGTTCAACCGGGGAAGTACCACCGCCACACCTATTTCTAGCGTGAAGCATTTCTTGCGTTTCGATAGAAGGGTGTGGTTGCCGGCACACTTTCACATGAGGCGACCATCATAGTCCTCGAGAGTAGCAACACATCTATGATTGGCTTCAGATGGAACCCATGTTCTGTATGAAATTGATTACAGATCTCCATGAGCGTCAGTGGCCACTTACCATCATGCAGACTGCATGCTCGTTTGCCACTTCAGTCAGATTAAAAAAAAATACACCACGACTAGAGAGGTAAACGTGTAACGTTAAAACGTGTAAACGTTGTTCGTGTGAAGCGGCCTTACTCTATCGGCTGTATTAACGGCGTATCATCGAGATAGGCCGGCTCGTTCCCGTTTATGGACGCGCTCTAAACAGCGGCCATCAATTTTATATGCAATATTCTAACCTTATCGCTGTTTACGGCGGAAAAATGTGCGACGTGTTATTTATAGCGGCAGTAGCGAATGCTGACGGTCGCAATATTTAAACAATGTTTTATGACGTCGAATTTATGTGAGGCAATTGGTGTGCATGTGTGTGGAATAGGTGTGTATATATGTGCCTATATCCAAGTATTTGTATTTTAAAAGGTTACGAATTTTTGTACCGATATATGTGGCCTGTATTTTGTCTTCACGAATGTAATTGTTGTTAACCAGTTATGAAAAAGTTTTTTGGAATAATAATGCTTTTTACATTCAAAGTTCTACATAGGAATTTATGCTATTGATACTATTGGCATTTATAATGACGAATATTCAAACATTCTCAAACAAATATAAATCTATTGTTCAAGTATCTGTCTGGCCGAGGATCGAACCCACCGATCGTAAGAGCGGTTCGATAATCACTTTGCCACGCGGGTCGTCGCTTTATATAGCTTAGTGAGGAGATTCTCAAAGTGGTTCTAAATTCTAAATTAGGGAGTATTTTTTATCAATAAAATTGTTACCTATCATTTTTAAAGTAAAATGGCTATGCGAATCTACAGTGTCAGTTAATTTTGAAAGAGTCTCTCCTTAAACAGTTTGGGAATTCCTGGCTTATTGTATATATAGTAACATACTGTATAAATAATTCAAATTAAATAGTTCAGCAATATAAATAGCTAATTAGGTTAACACTGTTCTCTTTCACATTCTCTCTAAACAATGTTTCATCAGGACACGTCACAGAGAGCAAAAATAAAAATAATCAGCGATGACGGAAAGAGGACATAAACGAGTATAATTGTCAGTTTATGTAAATCGCCGCTGTAAGCTGACAACTGACAGAGACAGCTGTCAGCCAATACAATGCAATTAGCGCGCGAGTTGAAATGAGCAATATTGGGACTTTGTTTTATTATTCTTTGTTCTCGATTAAACAATGCTGTGCATGAATACGATCTTATATTTTATATTAAAACATTTTGTTATGTAATTGTATTCTTTCAATTAAATTGCATGTATAAGTTATTGAATATTATAGTTAGCGAAGATTATTATTAAACTAATGATTGTCGATTTAAGTAAATCGCCGTTTAATCTGACACCTGACAGAGACAGCTGTCAGACAATACAACGCAATTAGCGCCGGAGTTGACATGACCAATATCGGACCTTTTTGTTCTTTGTTTTTTATTGTTAGTTATTATTATTTTTTGTTCTTCATAATTCAATGATATGCATGAATATGAACTCATATTTTATATTATAATCTTACGCTATGTAATTAATTGTATTTGATTAATTAAAGTACATGAATTAAATATGAAACATTATAGTTAGCGAACATTATTGTTAACTAATAGTTTAAATGAGCAATATAGGAACTTTTTATTCTTTGTTCTACATTATTCATTTAATATACTATAGTGTAACTTTAACTATATTAAACATTTTGCTTCGAAATTGTATTTAGTACGGGGATAAACATTATAGATAGCGAAGGCGTTATTGTTACCTAATAATTATCAGTTTAGCAAATCGTAAGTTGACAACTGACAGCGACAGCTTTCGTCCAATACAACGCAATTAGCGCTCGAGATTAAATGAAAAATATTGGAACTATTTATTCTTTGTTTTTATTATTCTTTGTTCTTCATTTAATGTATAATGTGACCTCACATTTTATGTTAAAACCTTTTGTAATGTAATGGCATTGATTGATTAAAGTACATGGATAAATGAATATGTGTGGCAATTTATAGTTAGCTAACATCATTGTTAGAATAATGCGTAACACAATTAAATATATAGTCTATTGTTCAAGCAATAAAAAACATTAAATTTGATGGCTGCCTGGAGTGGTCACCATATCTCTCACTCTATCTGATACGCAATGGGTTCTAGTTTCAATTTCTGGTTAGATACATATCTAAAAAAAATATGAAGAGATTTCTGTTCTGGGTCTGGGTGTTTTTGTTTCCGTATTATGTGTGTTTATGACCAAGGAGAAAATCTTAGTATTCTTGGGTGTGCAAAGAGTTATAGAGTTATTTAGTGTCCAAATAACACTATAAAACAAAATATTAAATAAAGATCATAGCATATGTCACAAGCGAACAGGCTTACAGCTTTAATTGCCAGTCGCAAGATGAATGTAAATCGCGCTTGGCGGGTGTCAGCGCTGACAGCCGCCCGCTAGCAACCGACAGTGCCACTCCGGGCAATTTGCGAGCAAGAAACCAGCCATGTTTATAGTTATTGTGTATAATGTGGTCGGTTTGCAATTTAGCACATGACAAGTTTTTACTAGTCCGGTTAGCATTTTAGAATTTGTTAGTTTTGCCTAGTACCGAGTCTCAGATAGGAAGTACAAATATTTTGAAACATTTAATATCTAATTGTTAACTAAACAGGGAGTTTATCTTACTTATTTATAAATTAACGGCTGTTTTATAAATTTGATAGCGTAATGGGTTATGTCTATGGTATATGGGCACAGTTCATATTATTAATATGTAAGTACATGAAAGAGAATTGCCATAATAAGACTTAATAAGTATACATATAATGTTAATGTAAATCGCGCTTGGCTGGTGTCAGCGCTTACAGCCACCCGCTGGCAACTGACAGAACCGCTTCGGGCAATTTGCGAGCAAGAAACCGACCATGTTGTTAGTTACTGTGTATAATGTGATCGATTTGTTGCAATTTAGCACGTGGCAAGTTTTTACTAGGTTAGCATTTTAGAATTGTTTAGACTTGCCTAGAACTGTTTTTAATATAGGAAGATTTTTAAAATAAATTATATTTCGTTAATAGAACGGGGGAGCTTTTTTACTTATTGAAAAATTTACCACTGTTTTATGTGTTTGATAGCATAATGGATTATGTCTATGGTACGAGTATTTGGGCACCGTTAGTAATATTACATTTAACACAGAATTGCCATAATTAATATTAGTAAGTATATATGTACCTACGTATATACTTACTAATATTAATTCATTCAAAGTAAATGTTAATTCCCTTAGATTAACAAGATACAAATTATAAAGTTAAAGACTTATAATTATTAGGACTATTGTACTTATATTGTTCCTAAAACAAATAAAAAAAAACTGATAATTAATCTCTTCATCCATTTAGAAATTACAATGTCAAAGACATACACACAGGTTAAACTTAAATTGTGTATTCGTCTTTGTGTGTGTCCATGGCACCCACGACACAGGAGAAAGGTCTAGTGTGGGGCTATAAGTGTAGAAAGCATCGTTTTTAAGTATTAGACTAATTTGGAAAGTATTGAAAATAAAATCAGAGAATGAAAATGAGAGAATGAGAGTTTTTATCACCATGTAGCGTACTAACATTTTTCTTTCCTTATTTTATGCTTCAAAATAGAAATTAATTGCAATGGAATAAATATTTCTGCACTTGAATAAGGCGTCTTTTCACTTTTTATGTGTTGTTGTTGATATTTACTTAAATTTCACATTCAGACCAATATTCAATTATTATATTATACAATCCAATTATTATTAAAAATAGTTTATTTTTTGAAGACATTAAGACGCTAAAGATAAAACACGCTGCCAGTACTAATGTTCGATCTTCTTTAATTTTTCTGTGTATTTCTTCCTTAATTAACCTTATTTGTGATAGCTTAAAGAGAGGATATCAGATCAGGACTATTGACTTCGAATCAATCATTTACTTACACAAGTCCATAACACTACGTTATAAACGAAAGTCACAACTGAAGTTTAATTGTCAGCTGCGAGATTTATGTAAATTGGCGCTTGGCGGCCGTCAGCGCTGACACTCGCCCACTGACAGCGCTGACAACTGACAGCTCGCCGCTCGGGCAATTTGCGATGAGAAATATTGTGTTAATTTCCTTTTTTTCTGAGTCACCCTTGTCTGGAAAATCGATTGTTTTATCTGTTAAATAAAAACAAAGAAGTTATTGTGTTATTTACCTATTATAAGTACAATTAGTATTAGTGTTAAAATATTTTATTTTATTAAATTAAATTTAGCACCCGTATAAAGTAGGTAATACTCTATGATTGCCTTGTACATGTATGATTAATAGTGTCCTCACAATATTGTCTAAAAGTACCTATCTTCGATTCCATTCTTGAATCCAAAAAACAACCTCATATTGACCTATCGACGGTCATATATAGAAAAGCGATGATTACATCATTCTCTATCTGTTGTCAACCTATTATTGTCCCACTGCTGGGCACGGGTATCCTCTCAGACTGAGAGAGTAATAGGCCATAGTTCATCGCGCTGGCTAAGTGCGAATTGGTGGACTTCACACACCTCCGAGACTTTTCTTAATGAACTCTTGCGTGTGTAAGTTTCCTTACATTTTTTTCTTCGCCGAAAAGCAGTGATATTTAATTGCTAATACGCACATAATATTTAGAAATAAAATATTTGTATTTGTATTTGTATTTGTAGAAAAATCTGTGGGTTGGATCCTCGGACCTCCCGATCGAGAGGGCAAATTTCAACCATTAGGCTATCACTGCTCTCATTTTCTATCTACTAGAACTTAATGTATTATTTTAGTACTTTGCGTCTAACCTAAACAAGCTTCACAACATTTTTATACAGCACGTATTGTAGTAAAGGTTATCAACAATATAACATAAAATAAACGAATATTGGGGTAAAGAGTACCGACTACAAATAAAGACTAGACATTTTGAGAGTTTTGATTATCAAGACAATATTGATTGTAATAAGTCCAAGAACATTTACTTATATAAAAGGTGACTGAATAACTGATTGACCGAGTCACTACTTTCAGTAGTAACGCGTGTAATCACGGATTGTCACCGTTTGTAGCACTAATTATAAGTATTAGTTTTTTCCTTCTCAGTTATGTTATTATGTTTAAGTAGTCCAGTATTTTGCTTTTATCAAAACTTATGCATGAAAATAGTTACATAATGTAATGTATATATTTTTTCTGGTTCTCGAAGTATTTTTCGATATCCATATTGATATGATTTATTACATTAGATTATATTTATTACATTTCATCTTACAAAGACGCTGAAGACGTATATAAAGACTGCTCATGTATTAAAATCCCTCAAACCGCTTGGGCTGTATAGCACGACAAAAGAAGGTTTGTGCCTACTTGTCCATAAATACATACACGCGCGCTCGCTTTCTACACTCATAGCCCCACACTAGGATTTTCTCTTGTGTCGTGGGTAACATGGACACACACAAGACGAATACACAAACACTCAGACCCAGAACTCATCATTCGGATACCTGTCTGGCCGAGAATCGAACCCAGAATCCGAGCGTGTTATACCGGTATGGTAACCGCTCCGCCATCGTATCGTCAAACATACATAAATTCACCCATACATAGCCTCGAGAAACATTACCGTCCTGACGCTGTCAAATAAAAACCATACACTCAGCCGTATCTGCTGACGCTACTTACCCTAACGACCGCGTCCTTCATATTTTGAATACTTACGCGAGTTATAAGAATTTACGCATCACTTAGGCGTGCGTAATGGCCTGTATAAAATCTTATGACCACTCCGCTCTTATGTATTGACTTTTACGTCCGCTCCGGGGGCAGGTCGATCCAATATGGATGTTTAGTGCCGGAATAAATGGAATGTTGCGAAATAAAAGGGATTTTGTTGAATTGTTGCTCTGGTGCAGAGGTGAAAGTGTATGAATAGGTTTTAAGGTGCAGTAAAAGTAAATTCACTTGTGAATTGTTTAGTGAGATTTTGACGGAAAGATGTCGGTATCTATATAGTAATACGTGAAGCAAAAACTTGTGGTTCATTTGTAAGATACTTTCCGCAAGCGGAAGAGTATGAAATTACGCACGGTTATAGTTGATGTACAGAAGGATTGCGCAATGCTAATCTTTTTTTCAAATAATGCATAAATCATACTAAAAACACATCACACACACTATCTTGCATTTGATACAAACACATACATAATAAACGAAATAGAACATTCAATGTTTATAAAGCCTGGTGACAGACATACAGACGGACAGCTGTGTATTAGTAATAGGGTCCTGTTTCTACCCTTTGAGTACGGAGTCCTGAAAAATGGTAAAATACATATTTTATTATTGGCCTATTTACTATCTACAAACTGAAACGACGTAAATAATAATTTATGTTATATGTTACTACTCGTCAAGGCGTTTGGGCTGTAGTGCTTGCCAAAGAAATGGACATGCATACGGGTTCTGATTGCGACATTTATAAAATTGATGTACACAATGTAAAAGGTACATCAATAGTTTAAATTGTTTTCATGGTCGGTAGGTAAGTACATAAATATGTCATAGACAATAAAAAATGGAGCGTTACAATGTACGAACACAGATAACATTTTGTTACTGACTATAAATTAATAAAAAACAAAACACAGACTATAAATCAATTGACAAGAATGACATGTTTACTGACAAACCATTAAAATAGTTTAAAACAAATTCGTATCGACTGATTACGTACAACAGATAAAATAAATAATAAAGGGAATCTATTAACGATAAATCAGGAGGAGGGACGCGATTGAGTAATAAATATCAATGAGTTTAATGTTCCCGCGCAACACGCGATAACTGTCAAACGCGTCGCCATGTTGGCAGCCATCTTGATTTATGACGTTCTGTTGTGAACTGTCAATAGGTTGCGCGTTAAATGAAAGATCGATAATAGTTGTGGAGTAGGAATATTCCTACTATTATTATTTTGTCTATTATTTCTCTACTTTCCTTTAGCATTAGGGTGTCTATAAT
This sequence comes from Spicauda simplicius, assembly GCA_949699795.1. Lineage (NCBI taxonomy): Eukaryota > Metazoa > Arthropoda > Insecta > Lepidoptera > Hesperiidae > Spicauda > Spicauda simplicius. The sequence goes on from OX453062.1 coordinate 21,109,654, forward strand.
TTCGTACATCTGGAAGAAGCTATCGGTACACAATGTTACTTCGACTAATGACCGTAAGAATACCATATTTCTATGTGACACAATTCTTGTGTTCCAGTTGAAGTGTGGTGGTTGTTGTTGGTTGTAGCAACACATCTGTGATTAATTTTACGTAGAACTGCAGTTTTGTATTACGTTGTTTTATAAAACGCTTACTATCAGGTGCACTGCATGCTCGTTTGCTACTTTAATCTGATAAGACGTACTTTTGTATATAACGGAACATATTTTATGGGAGCTAAAACGTTCTTATTTCTTTTTATTTTACTGTTTCTTTGTTTAATAATAATATTGTCTTGTTCAAACTTCGTAGCTCTTCGCAAGAAGGTTGCGTAATGGACGGCGCATGTATTGCGACGCTCAGCCAATTGATTCTATGGCTTCTGTGGAATTTGATGGTGTTTGATATTCCATGGAAGGATAGTTTATGGGCTGATTTATATGGAGACATAGGTTTGTATTATTTATAGGAATGTTCACTCGTATTGTTGACTACTTTCTATCTACCTTTGCCGGTTTGCCTTTATACTAGGGTTATTTTTAAAAATAACTAGTCGTAGCTATCATTTTATAGTAATAATATAATTGATAAATCAACTAAAAACTTATTACACACACACTACCTTGTATTTGACACAAACACTTACATAATAACGAAATAGAACATTCAATGTCTTACTCTGAAAACACATAACATCAAAAATGTCAGATGTATTTGTAAAAATATCTATATATTAATACTACTATAATAATACAATATATAATTGATGTAGATGTAGATTGAGCAATGGAATTGAAGGATTTTTCAAATAATGCATAAAACATACATACAATCAACTAAAAACCATTACGCTCACTACCTTGCATTTGAGACAAAGACATTCATAATAAACGAAATAGAACATTCAATGTCTTAGAATTTTCTCCTGTGTCGTTGGTGCCATGGACAAACATAAAGACAAATACATTAACACCCAGACCCGAAACAAGGATCTAAACTCATCATTCAGATACCCGGCTGAATTAAATCCGGAACCCACTGCGTGTATGACCGCTATGACAATCACTTCGCCACGCATGTTGCCTAAAGTTTAAACTTCTATAAAGACTCTATTTCAATTTCGATAACGAATTGTTGGCCCTTCTGGCGTTTCAAATGTCCATGGTGGCAGTGACTACTATCATCAGGTACCCCGTCAGTCTTATCGTTAGGTTTAAGTGTAAAAAGATGGACTGTATGCACTATTGGTACTTAATACTATTCTTGTTTCGACCCTGACTCCAGGTTTCAGATTCCCGGAGTACAACCAGTGTAGTTCGACCAGGAAGGTACTACCGGTATAGTTATTTCTGACATAAAGCAGTTCTTGCGTTTCGGTGGAGTGGTGTGGTTGCTGGTTCACTTTTACATGAAAAGACCATCTTAGTGCTCAGTAACTACGCGCTTGTGATTGACTTCTTGCTTGAACACTTACCTACTATAATGGACTGCATGCTCGGTTTCTACATCAATCGGATAAAAAAAAAGATTTAATTCTTCAGTCAAGAAAACATCGAAGTGATAATTTTAGATACATAATCTAAGTGTATTAGTAGGCTGAAGTGGCAATGGGCAGGCCACATCGTTCGTAGGACAGATAACCGATGGGGTAGAAGAGTCCTCGAATTGAGACCACTTGAACTTGAGACGCCCCCCGACCCGGTGAACTGATGACCTGAAGAAGACGGCGGGTAACCGCTGGATTCAGATGGCTCAGGACCGGTCGAAGTGGCGCAGATTAGGGGAGGCCTATGTCCAGCAGTGGACTTTCAAAGGCTGATGGATGGATGGATGGATGGAATCTAAGTGTGACTAATGTAATATTTTAGTTAGTGTGAAACGGATATATTTAAATGATGATTGTGTAATGATCATGATGACTGACGATTGCTCTATGCTAGCAATGCCTTGGCGGCTCCTCTGGTATTACAATTTTAAATGCCCTCAGACCAAAAACGATAGACTCTGCCTCGAGCAAATGCCAACGAAGTAAGTCATTATCACCAAACTTTTTAAGGTCGTCGGTTAAATGAGGAGGAGGCCGTCCTACATTACATCTACCGATTTGTTGTCTCCATTCGCGAACTCATCAGCCGTGTTGTCGCCGTTGGTCACCGGTTCTATAATATGATACACTTCGAATATTAAATTGTGTCACTATTCTTGATTCCCGAATGAATCGTGGCCATTGGGGGGTATAACGTAGGTATTCTTCAAACTAGCGTTTCTTTAGCGTTTGATGGATGTAGACGTAGCACAGACAGTTTGATCTGCAGTCATCGGTTGTGTAAAAACTTCAATAGAATGGAATTAGACGGAGACATACTACAGTTGTAGATATTTGATAAAAAAAAACCGCTGTTGTGAAGTCCAATTAGGGCTATTGGACAGCGCATTAACAGATCACATTAGCTCTACATCCATGACGTTAAAATGCCTCTTAGTACTCACAAGTGCCACTGGTTCAAGGCAAAGTTTCGCTGCTTTTTTTCCAATTTTTCATATACAAAGGTTAACTCGACGGGCCCCTAGAACAAAATCGTATATGAAAAATTACCAATTTACAATAATCTTTCTTCCGGGCGGCTTTTTTTTACCTGGGGAAATCTTCATGGATCCCATTTCACCCGGGGGAGCAATAGGGGTATGTCGTACTCTTACCGACTAAAACTCCGTGGCGTTCTTCTGGCCATTCTTTGCCGGGGCACGAGAACCTAACCTAATAAGTTAGGTTGGGTTAAGACCCGCGGCAAGCCACTTGCTAAAAAAACTACATTAATTAAAAATAACTATTCCGCAGTTCAAGGATTTGTACTTGAAAATTATTACACACGATACTATGGCAATAAATAAAATTATTTACAAGCGTAATGTGGTGTCACGACACCGATATTTCACGATCGTAAATATAATTGTGATGAATGCTAATTGCGATTTATCGATGTTTTTAATTTTATCGATATAAATTATTGTTATTGTTATATCTTTGATTGTTCTTTGTTGTTTCCAGGATACAGATTTAAATTAAAAATGTATTTGTTTTATTAAAGTATCATCTTTTTATTTCTGTTTATATGTTAAACATCTTTACATTTAGTAACATTTCATATAAATCACTTAAATTTTATAATTTGAAATTAATTATCTAAAATGGCGGTACTAAGTGACATAGTAATAAAAGTATGTAGAATATAAGTACCTACCTGAAAAACGTTATTTTTTATTTTAATGAATTTAAGTAGGTACCAGCTAATCCCTGTACTTGAAAATAACAACTTTAAATTGCAATTTTTTTTGCACATATATGCAATACCAATCAGAACTTTCTTTTACATTATATGCACCTAATAATTTTAAAAAGGTATAATTAATTAAAGTTACATTAAGAAATAAATTATATTACATTAACCTCGACCACCAATTCGCACTTGGCCAGCGCGGTGGACTATGGCCTAAACTCTCTCTTTCTGAGAGAAGACCCGTGCCCAGCAGTGGGACAATAATGGGTTGACGACGACATTAACCTCTTACATTAAAATAATAATAACATAATCGGTACATTAGAATGTACATTAGAAGAGCATAGATGCTCTTAATAGATTAACAAAGGGTCAATCTATTAATAAAAACACAAGTTTTAATTATTTAAAGAAAATCAAATTTTAGTAGAGAAAAGCTTTTAAATCATAAAAGAAACTGCTTTGACGCGGTCGCGGCCATCCATCAATGTCCCTATGAATATGAACGCTGTCAGGGCGCAATGGGAAGTCGTTACAAAGTTTGACTTTGTCAGTTTGTGACGGCTTTCATTGATAGTATTTTTTGTATTAATTTTTTTTTTAAAGATATACTAGAAAATATTATACATTACTAGTAGTTTCAAATTGTAAGAAAAGGTAAAGTAATACGGATATGAATTACACCCTCCTTTTCTTTCTTTTTTATATTCTACTAAGTTGTACGTCATACTACATACAACTTAGTAGAATTGCATAAGAAAATATATATAACAAAAAGTAATAGCAATAAATACGATTAACAATTGTTTAACACATAAATTTTAAACACTAAATTGTACGCTCTTAACATATTAACAAACGGTCAGTATATCTATTAAAATACAAGTCTAAATTCCTTAAAGAAAATCAAATTTTAGTAGGGAAAACCTTTTACATCATAAAAGAAAATGCCTTGACGCGGTCGCGGCCATCCATCAATGTCCCTATGAATATGAACGCTGTCAGGGCGCAATGGGAAGTCGTTACAAAGTTTGACTTTGTCAGTTTGTGACGGCTTTCATTGATAGTATTTTTCAATTCATTTTTTTTAAAGATATACTAAGAAAATATTGATTCTATTGCTTTTTTATACATTACTAGTAGTTTCAAATTGTAAGAAAAAGAAAAGAAATACAGCTATGAATTACACCCTCCTCTTTTTTATTTTTTAAATTCTACTAAGTTGTACACAATATGACGTATAAGCGTTATAGTACGTAATTGTATAAGAAAATATATATCTTAAAAAGTAATAGCAAAAAATACGATTAACAATTGTTTAACACATAAATTATAAACACTCATACTCAAATTATAAGCTGTACGCTCTTATGAGATTAACAAACGGTCAGTATACCTATTAAACATACATGTATAAATTCCGTAAAGAAAATAAAATTTTCTGTAGAGAAAAGCTTTTAAATCACAGTAGGAAGTTCTTTGACGCGGTCGCGGCCATCCATCAATGTCCCTATGAATACGGACGCTGTCAGGGCACAATGGGAAGTCGTTAGAAAGTTTGACGTCGTCAGTTTGTGACGGCTTTCATTGATAGTATTTTTCAATACATTTTTTTTAAAGATATACTAAGAAAATATTGATTCTATTGCGTTTTTATACATTACTAGTAGTTTCAAATTGTAAGAAAAGGTAAGAAATGCCGATATGAATTACACTCTCCTTTTCTTTCTTTTTTAAATTCCGCTAAGTTGTACGTCATGCTACGTACAACTTATTAGAATTGCATAAGAAAATATATATAACAAAAAGTAATAGCAATAAATACGATTAACAATTGTTTAACACATAAATTATAAACGCTTATTTGTATGCTCTTAACAGATTAACAAACGGTCACTATCTCTATTAAAAATACAAGTATAATTTCCTTAAAGAAAATCAAATTTTAGTTGGGAAACGCTTTTAAATCATAAAAGAAACTGCTTTGACGCGGTCGCGGCCATCCATCAATGTCCCTATGAATGAGAACGCTGTCAGGGCGCAATGGGAAGTCGTTAGAAAGTTTGACGTCGTCAGTTTGTTCTGACGGCTTTAATTGATATTATTTTTCAATTTAGACGGTTTGCTGGTAGCATGCTATGAGTTTTGAAATCCTTTGTTTATTTTATAATATTTATTAAATTACATTTTTATACATTACTGGTTCCAAATTGTAAAAAGGAAAAGAAATATGAAGAAGAAATATAACCTTTTTTTCAATTTAGACGTTTTTCAGCCATAATTACCATGATAATACTATGCGTGCATCTCGATCATAATTTATTTGTATGCCAAATATAAGTGATATTCCACCACGAGTTTTTGCCTAAAAGAGTAACAAACAAAACTTTGAAAAAAAACTTTAATAAGAAAAAAACGTGCGGCACTTGGGGACTGCCGCGGTAAAGCTATTGCATAGCATTTTTTTATCAACTTATCCAACTTATCCAACTTAACCAATTGTAATTATTTATTTGTTTATGTATGCAGTATTTTTTTTTTGATATTTTATACTTTCTCACAAACAGCTGCTTACATATTCGTCCGATTTCCGAACAGCTCATCTCGATCCGTGCGAGTTTCGTACTTTCGTACGATATACATACACGTTAAGCGAACGGTCGGCCGCACTACGTGGTAGGCGGAGTGGATTAGGTCTTTTTCGTTACGGAAAGTCTTCATTCGGTCGCCGCGCTCAAACCTCGTGATAAAAGCTATACACTAGCTTAAACAATAGATTAAAAATGAATAGCAAATAAAATTAGTTGAAAACTTATTAGAGAAGACCTACCTATGTTTAGTATTGGACCTCAAAAGGCCAAATGATAGTACACATAGGTAAGTATCAAGCGGATATCGTCGCTATAATATATGTATACATTTTATTTTATTCTAATTTAACACTTTGTATACGACAATTTAATAGACAGGATAGAACAGACAACGACTATGTTAAATTTACGACGAAATAAAAACTGGTGAGCGATCAAAACTTTAATTACCCTCTTCTATACTATCAAATTACAGTCGTAGAAACAACAAAATACAAGCACCATGCAATATATGCAATTTTGTGTCGTCTCAATTTAACCACACAGTTTAAATCCCTTTGAAGGCACATGTCTCGTTATTCTTCTTAAAATGATACAAAGTTTAATCAACATTCAACTTTATTTGTACATAATAAAGAGGAAAGGACGCGCCTTCGTGAATTGAACCATTTTACAGGTATAGGGCATTAGATAAATATAAACTCAGTTTATTACCGCATCATTAACTGAGTCACATTAACTATTTATTGTTTCTGGTAAAACCTATGAAGGCTTCACTTTGCTTTGGTACTTTGGATTTTGTGTTTGCGTACGGGTTAATCATCTGTTCAGCGCATTACAATTTTTTAGGAGGATTGCAGTGCCCAGTAGGACTCCATTGTGAAGGCGGGGTTGTTATTGGGTTGGATTTTGTGTTGATACAGATGTTCATAATTTATTTATTTATAATTAGCACGTTTGACTGACAACTAATTATACTAATTATTATAATATAGATAAATTAAATAATTAGAATTAATTACATTATACATTTCAATTAATTACTCAGGAATTCATTTCTCAATACTACAATTTGATTAAATCGTCTTCCATTCATCTGTAAAAATCAAAATGATGAGCTGTTCTCACCATAGGTCAGAAGTGAAAAGTGATGGGTTGAAAATGAACGAGGTCTTTAAGAGCTTAGGTACGTGAGGCACCTCTGTGTATTTGCTGTAAGTAAGAATCCTTGACTGTCCATCAATTCGCCAACTTGGCCAGCGCGGTGGACTATGGCCTATAACTCTCTCATTCTGAGAGAAAACCCGTGTCCAGCAGTGGGACAATAATGGATTGTACTCCAAGAATGCTTAAGATTACGTTATTACACCTTGTTGTAGCTATCAAATAGCCACTCTGATAGACTGCCATGGACCTCAAAAGCAAATTCATGTACAACGCTTATGTGAAGTCAACCACATATGAAGTCCCAAGAACTAAGATGGTGCTCTCAAATTACAGTGAGCTATCAACTATATCCTTCTACCAAAATGTAAAAACTTCGTGCGAGAAATAAGTTATACCTCTGGTCGAACTATACTCGCCCTATTAACTAGCTTACATTTAGTGCGACAATTTTTTTTTATATAAGATTGAAGTAGCAAACGTGCATGCAGTCCACCTGATGGTAAGTGGTCACTGCCGCCCATGGACGTCTGTAAGCAACTTCATACAGAACGTGGGATCTATCTATTTATTTATTTTCTTGGTAATCCAACAGCGTTACACTTAATGATAAGAAGAATGGGATACAATGTTTTGCATACAATATGGCCAAAAATGGATTACGCTAATAACAATTATAAGTTAAACTTAAACAAATCAAACTTAACCTACTTACAACAATCTTAATAATCTATCTGAAGTCAATCACAAATGCGTTGCTACTCCCGAGGACTAAGACGGTCGGCTGATAGAAAAGTTTGCCGGCAACCACATCCTTCCAACGCAAAAACTGCTTCACGCTAGAAATAGGTGTGGCGGTGGTGCTTCCCCGGGCGAACTACACTGATTCTGCCACCTATAAAAATACTTGCAAATACCTACCTACAAAACCGTCTCATAATATTAAAGCGAGATTTATTAGTCTTACTTTAAGATACAATACTCTTACAACTTATTTATATTTTAATAAAACGAATTGAAATTATAACATTACTTACCGAAATATATAGTAGGCACTCTAAACCCAAACTTAATAAAACTTCAAATGCCCCATGCCTACGCTTTAACGCGTGAATTTATTCTAATTATTTCTTGACACTAAAAGGGAATTCTTGTAAACTCATTACAAGCCGCCCACAACACAAACAATCGACAATTAAGAAGCGATTAAACTTCTACACGGCGACAAATACATCTGTTAACTCACGTGTTTCATAGCTAGGTTGAAAATATAGGCGATAAGATTTAAGCGATTTTGTCAGTACAGTTTATCTGTGACCTTGGTGATTGAGTTCTGAATCTCTATCCGCGAATCTAGACACAAGTGATCTATGTACCTATCCCAATCACTATCCTCCCTATTTACATATATAAATTTCCATCATTGCTATAAACCAACCACGTTTAATTATAAATTTATTATAAAATAAAGTAAAAGAGGAGGAGAGGAGTGGATGCGGAGTTGAATATTTTATCTAAGTTCTTTTATTTCGAACAGAATCTAATTTTATCATTTACTCCAATAAACACATGTAACGATAGTATATAAATACACAATTCTTACTTACAAGACCAATAGTTTACACAATCAAGTGGAACATGGACTTTGATTACGAAAGAGTTATTAGCCATTGACCTCGCTTCTCGTCGCTCGGCGGTAATCAGACAAGACATACGGCACCTGCTTAAGTCGTTTCCCGAGTAATTGAGCAATAAACAGACTGACAAAGAGGCTGCGAGTCACATTTACATGTCAATTGATAAGACACAGGCTTACGTCTTGTGTTATCGGGCGTGTCTTGTTTATGTTATTTATGCCCGACGACTGTAAGCATGGTTGAATTAGGGTCTCTATATTTATCGTCTTTTTATACGATTGAAAAGCAAAGCGTGTAATCCAGTGGTTCCCAGCCGGTGGTCCGCGGACCACGGATGCTCCCTGGAAGCACCTGAAGTGGTCCGAGAAGCCATCCAAAAAATATTGTAACATAAGAAGTCAACACAATAACAGTCAAGTAGCGGACAGCCATAACGGAACCAAGGATCGGGAATTAGTAAAGAGTATACAGAAAGCGCACTAAATATTGTTTACTTTGAACAACAATGTACGCGTGTTTTCAGATTTATTCTTATTTTAAATTACACCCTCATACCGGTGGTCCATGGGTCGACAGATATTTTGTCAAATGGTCCCTCGTCACCAAAAGGTTAGGAACCACTGGTGTAGTCCAACGTATGGTTAGTGGTCACTGCTGCCCATGGACATTTGCCATCAACTTCATATAGAACAGGGGTTCTTTTTGAAGTCATCTGAAGGTTGCTCCAGATAAGTTGTACTCCCAGGACTAAGATGTTGCTACATATGATCACACAACTAACCACACCCATTCAGCAATTGCAAGAATTGGTTCATGGTAGAACGCCTTACTTTACTTGGCCATAGAAGCGTTTCTACCCCTGTGGTCTAAAATGAAATACGTCCCCTTATCTGTAACGTACATCCTTAAAACAGAACAGAAATAAATGCAAGAAGTGTTGATTTTAAGTGATCACTGCTGCCCATCGAAATCTTTAGTCAACTCACGATCAGCTTAAAGTTTTGCTGAGGTTAGCCACAGATGCGATGCTCTCAGTTTTTTTTTATCTGACTGAAGTAGCAAACGAGCATGCAGTCCACCTGATGGTAAGTGATCACTGCCGCCCATGGACATCAGTAATCAACTTCATACAGAACATGGGTTCCATCCAGAAATTGACTTCAGTCAATCACAGATGCGTTGCTACTCCCGAGGACAATGAAGGTCGCCTCATGTGAAAGAGTGCCGGCAACCACACCCTTCTATCGAAACGCAAGAAATGCTTTACGCTAGAAATAGGTATTGCGGTGGTTCTACCACCTTGAAAACTACTAAGAGTACATTGAGTACTAAGAAGGAGGGCATTAGTTTAGATCAGAACATAGTAACACTTACCACAGCTGTTATTATGCAGAAATTGGTGCAGCGGTGATGCTGCCGGAGTCGATTCACAAAAAGTTTTACGTTCTAAAGATTCGGATACAACCCATTATCGTCCCACTGCTGGGCACGGGTCTTCTCTCAGAATGAGAGAGTTTTAGGCCATAGTCCACCGAGCTTGCCAAGTGGCTTCACACATCTCCGAGAGCTTTTTTTTCAAAGAACTCTTGGGTGTGTAGGTTTCCTCATGATGTTTTTCTTCACCGAAAAGCAATGATAATTAATTTCTAATACTCACATAAACCAGTGGTGCGTGCCTGGGTTTGAACCTCGGATCTCCCGATTGAGATCGTAAGTTTCCACCATTAGGCTATCATTGCACTTATCACAGTTCTAAAGATTGTCATTATTTTTATCCTAAATAAAAAAAAACGTCATTGACCTTATTCCATGACACGCTGTAATATTTTACATTGCAATAAAATTAGTTACTTAAAATTCAGTCATAAACTACACTTGATTTTTATTATTGTTTAATGGCTTCATCGTAAAACGTGACTGACCACACTTGACTTCAATTATTGTGTCGCTTGATACAATAAAGAATGTAATTTAGAATAGTTTTCATATAAAACAAAAGAAAATAAACAATATTTTATTGGTGTAAATACATTCAGATTTACAAGTCTAGACGACTCTGGATTCTAGATCTGTGTTACAGGTACTCCGCTCATCTAGTAGAGATTGGGCACAGTTTACATCAACAATATTAAATATACGTACATATGGTGTGTGTGTATGTGTGTGAGTGTGTGGGTGTATGTGTGTGCGTGTGTTTTTTATACTTTAACCTTTTTTTTTTTTGTTTTCGAGGGGGAAACCTTCCAAAGGTACCCGACGCCGTGGGAGCGACGCAGGGTTATGTTGGATTTTTACCGCACTAAAACCCCCCCGGTGGCCGTCCTCGGCGCTGAAAAGGAGGACTCCGGGATCTCGAAACGACTTCAACCGGTATCCTCGAGCGCGCTGCCCCATCGGGCTCCTCCCAGATGGGCGGCTGGGCCCACCGCTCCGTCTAATCTTTACAACGGTATGCGACCACACATACCGCCGTCCTTCCCGTGATTGCCAGACGGAACGGTTCGAGCTCCCACTCTAGCCGTCTGCAACCCCGGAAGCCCCTTTTAGTCGCCTCTTACGACAGGCAGGGGATATCGTAGCCCTATTCTGACCCCGAGGCTACAGGGACGACGCTTTTGTACTTTAACCTAACGATAATGCAGACGGGCTATATGATGGAAAGTACCGAAGTCACCGTTGCCTATGGACATTCGCAACACCAGAGGAGTCAAGAACCTCATGTCATAGCGCTCCGAGAATCAGGAGGGAGCTTATGTGGTGTGTTTCTGCGTCTGAACATGCATTTGTGTGCGTTTGTGTGTACGTGTTTACACTATTTAAATAGAAGACAAATGAAGGAATTGCTTTGTTTCATCATAATTTGAGTACTTCAGGTATATCATTTCTTCTATGACCAATTAATCTAAGGTCATTTACAAAATAATAACGTTTTAACGGACAGAACTTTTTATTTTTTAAACAACGGCAACGATTTGCAGCGACATACGAAATTAAAACACTTGAAGCAAATGTTTCGCTGCCTTCTGGATAACTCAATACGGCTGAGTGGCCATTTAACTGGTAAATATTTATTTTACTAGCAAAAATACAGTTAGTGATTGTACTATTTGTAAATAATAATAATATATTTAAACTGAATTTGCAAATGAAGGAGTTTCTTTATTCATCACATATACTATTATATTTCTTCTTAATACATTTAACACAGTGCGTTAATTGCGCGTTTCATATTTTTTCTTGCACTAATGTACCTATTCTTGTAATAAAGAAATAATGAAGTACATATATAAGAAAAATGAATAATTTAATAATTTAAATTAACAGAGCAGCATTGAGACTGATAATAAATTCGCTTTTACTAAAAAGAATACAGTTTCTGCGTATACTCTCTCAATGAAGTGATAATGTTTATTGTATTCGATACACGCGTGTATTTTTGAGAATACATTAAGTGCGTAACTCCCAGTACCCGGGGTCTGACAATTTACGAGTGCAATTCAAAAGATACTACGTGTAAATACATTCGTTGAACAATAAAGTCGCATTTAATACAATTACTGCGGGGATATATTTGTGTTTATTTTGCGGGAGTGTTTGACCTGGTACGTTTGTATAGTGGGTTGAGTTTGGAGATGAAGCGTTTTTCATATTATATCAGTACATTAGGATTCTTTGGGTCATTGATTAAGCAGCCAGATAAAGAACCGGAATTAAAATGTATCAAATATTATTGTCTTATCACAAGTCACTTATAGTAAATAAATATAATTTAAATTTACTTTACATAGGTACCAGTTTTTCTCTTTCCTGAAGAATATTGAAAATAGCTATAGATCTTTTTGCTTTTATTATGCTGCTATGGTTAAATCAAATTACACATTTATGTGTATAAGTTATTTTATTCTTTGTCAGTTCATAAAAAAATCTGGAATCACATACAGTTTTGATATAAAATAAATACGCCCGTTTAAAATATCTACCAATTTATAATTTGTCATAAATTAGATGTGTAAGGATACTTGGGATAATATCTCCTCTAAAGCAAAGATCTGTATTTAGAAATGTAGTCTATTAAAAGATGTTAGTTAAAAGATTGTGCCATTAATAAAAAAATGACATACATCATTGAAATTATGCATGGTCAACTTGCCGGTGATATCATTCGGTCTTACCACAACATATGGATGTTCCTACTGCACTGGCCAAGTGTCAATTGCTGGACGTCACACACCTCTAAGTTTTTTGTTTAAAAAACTCTCGGGTATGTAGGTTTCCTCACCATATTTTCCTTCGCCGAAAAGCAGTGATAATTAATTTCTAATACGCACATTATTTTATGAAAAATCTGTGGTGCCAGCGTGCCTGGGTTTGAACCTCGGACCTCCAGATCTAGAGGGCAAGTTTCGACCAATTGTCTATCACTTCTCTACGACTTAGCAACTTCGAAGTCGTCAGCCGCTGCCGCCCAACGCTTGCACCGCTCCAAGCCGGCGCTATAAACGTACATCAATGTTATTTGTGGCAGTCATTCGCTAAGCGAATAACGCGATTACTAAGAAACTAAAGTGTAAACGCGGCAATATCCGGACGATTTGCAACCGGATTTATGTGCCACTGTTCCACCGTTTAAATTGTAATGTTCTAAATGATTGCCGGATCAAATGTGTGCAAGAAATCATGGAATCGTCTTGGAGTGAAACATAAGGTTAAGTCTGTGGCTCTTCTAGAAATTTGCTGTGATTTCATTGGATAATGGAAAATTTTGTACGAATAATTTATCAGTTGGAAAATAGCAAAATAATAATTAATTTTACAATGACATTAACATGAATAAAAAATAACTGTTACGTAAAAAGAAAAAAATGTTCAACTAAGCATAGAAAGGTGCGTTCATATTACTGTTCTAAAATTTATATTTAGTTTCTATTTTGTTCTGATTAAATTTAGTTTATTATTAGAAACTGTTTGACTATAAAATTACCAAAAATAATGTAGAGATACTTCTCTACATCAGCCTTTAAATTTACCCCACTCCTGAAATTCCAGTACTGGATTATTGTGCCGTGATTATATGTTACTAATTGAAATATGTCGTGGTCAACCCATTATTGTCCCACTACTGGGCACGGGTCTTTTCTCAGAATGAGAGAGTTATAGGCCATAGTCCGTCACCGAAAAACAGTGATAATTATTTTTTAATACACACATAATTTTAATACTTTATTTGCTCGATAATCGTGTCCGCCGCCCATGGACATCTGTAATCAACAGAATTGCGGACTTTGTGTTGATATAACTTTGCTGCCTATTGCGGAGCGGTTACCAAACCGGTCTGACGCGCAGTGGGTTCCGGGTTCGATTCCCGGCCAGACAGATATCTGAATAATAAGTTTAGATCCTTGTTCTGATTCTGAATGTTTGTGTATTTGTCTTGTGTGTATCCATGGCACCCACGACACCGGGGAAAACCCTAGTGTGGGGCTATGAGTGTAGAAAGCGTTTTTTTGATAATGTACGTCACTATCACTGTTGTGTTCTGGTTCAAAAAATTAAATTTAAATAATCTTTGTTTTGATCCTCTTAAGCATGACAAAAGAAGCCACAACCGATCATCCGGCACAAAACGCAATATTCGTCGAAAGCGCATTTGCCGCGTCGCGAGACGTCGCCGCGACGTTGCCGACACGTTTACGAGTGCGACGACGAAAATATCGCCGCGAGCGCTGAGTGAGTTATCGTCGTCCCGTTCTGGCTGATTTATTGCCGCGCCGAGTGAAAGGGACAGCCACTGCTCGGATCAGAGGTGCCCCGATTTATGTTTCTCGGTGTCCGTGCTAAATCGTAAGCGGAATGTGGTCTGTTTTCAACGGTTGTAAATTTTCCGGTTGTTTTTTGGGGATTTCAAGCAATAAATAATACATGAAGTACAACTGCTGCATAAGCCAATGGTAATTTGGGAGCTGCATCAGTTCAAATACATACATCTGAAAGAGAAATACATAGCATAGAGAAGAAGAGTATTCGGTACATAAGTCTATATCTAAATCTAGATTTCACCTGCATTAAACAAATGCAACATAATTTTAAATTAAAATCAATTTTAATCGAATTTAATGAAAAAAATAATAATAAATGAATATAAATTATGAAAATATTATATATTCTTTGAATTGTACTGAATAGTTTTTTATCGATGCGATTTCAAGCACACAAAGACAGGAATTTTTTTAAAAAATAATAGTATTTGCTATTATAAGGTATTTTAAGACCTCCAATTTTTTTTACAAATATACCTATTAGGGAAATGTATAAACACATGGACCTTTTACTTTTTTATAAGTATGAATACCTATAGATAATGTAGTGAATGTAAAAAAATACATTAGATAGATAAAAACTTTTTAGGTGTATTGTAATTTGAGACACAGACTAACTTCTGACAGTCAGATTTTTACTTATACCACTCGATTCTTGACTACGTACACTAAACATTTTGTTTTTATTTAAAGCTGTTACATTAAACGCGACCAAAACCGCGAGGCAACGCTAGTTGTAAATAAATATAGTATATAGTTTGTTCGCGTCATGTCATATTTCTTGTTAGCTGTCGCCTGCACGCCTCACTCGCTCCCAGTTAACAAGTTACCTTATACTGTGGGTGATATGGAGACGGCTTTACTTTTTAGGGTTCCGTATCGAAAGGATATAAAAACGGTACCACAAACTAAGACTCCGCTGTCCGTCTGCCACCAGGCTCTACCTCACGAACCGTGATAAATAGACAGTTGGAATTTGTACAGACGATATATTTCTGATGCCGCTTTAACAATAAATACTAAATACGAAATAAAATATATATTTAATGGTACGGAACTCGTACGGCCAACTAGCACTTGACCGATTCTTATTTAATCACGCAGATGCAATTAGTAAGGTAACAATTGCACCAATAGACATTTTAAAGTAGGTTAAAATAACGAGGTTGACACACACACACACGCTTTCTACACTTATAGCCCCACACTAGGATTTTCTTCTGTGTAGTGGGCACCATGAACACACAAGACGAAAACACAAACACCCAGACCCAAAACATTAATCTAAACTCATCATTCAGATACCTGTTTGGCCGGGAATCGAACCCAGATCCCATTGCACGTCAGGCCGGTATGGTAACCGTTTCGCCACGCGGGTCGTCAAGTTTCATCTAAATATATTCGTTCGATTTAGGGGTTACATGATTTAAAGGGTGTGATTGAAACATCTGTTTTAGATACAGTTCAATCGGACCCTGAATATCAAAATGCAAAAGCTACATAACACAAAATTATTTAGTTTATAATAGTATTAGCTCTTAAAAAAACATTCTTTCTACACTCATAGCCCCACAGTACGATTTTATCCTGTGTCGTGGGTACCATGGGCACACACAAGACGAATACACAAACACCCAGACCCAGAACAGGAATCTAAACTTATCATTCGGATACCTGTCTGGCCCGGAATCGAACCCGGGAACCATAGCGCGTCAAACCGGTATGGTAACCGCTGCACCACGCGGGTCGTCAGCTCTTACCCGCGGCTCCGCCCGCACGGTCAACGGGCATTAAAATTAGCATTTAATAGCGTGATTCATAACTCGCAAATGAATTTTACTAACGCCATCTATTTACAACGTCTGGAACTACTAAATATGTATCTACTAACAAAACATCGATATTCTCATGGAAATGAGAGAGCGCGGTAAAAAGTAATCTACGTCACTCTCCGTCCTCCTAACTATCTCCCAACATATAGATCATATCATATAATAGCTATGTGGCGACGTGAAAGACGTGAAACACACTTTCATATTTATAATATTAGTATGGATTTCATAATTATAATTTTATCTTTATTTAAAAAATTATGTTATCCTAATGCGCAGCAGAAATAATTGTTAGGGTTAAGTCTTCTTTCGTTATTTTGTTTCACTGTTTCTGTTATTCAACCTCTTGAAACTGACCATCTACAGATACAAACGATATCTTTAACGTCGTATATTTTTTTAAATCATTTGTAAAATAAATAAATAAACAGTTTAAAACAACAAAAGCGTCTTCCACACACCGGAGCCGACGCGCCACAAGACGCTTGTTACGGCGCTCAAAGTTTGCATTCAATTCAGCGTCGCTACACCCCGGGATCAGCTTTCAACGGACAGACGGATACTACACACGTATTATATGAGAGATACGTTGAATACGTATTGCTCTATGCAGATAAAATTAGTTACACATATCTGTGGTTAAAATAAATAGTCTTATTTATCTTACTAATATTATATGTAAAAGATGCAAAGGTTTTGAGAATATATATATTTTTTTTTCGACTGACGTAGGAAACGAGCATGCAGTCCACCTGATGGTAAGTGGTCACTGCCGCTCATGGACATCTGTAATCAACTTCATACAGAACATGGGTTCTATCTGAAGTCAATCACAGATGCGTTGCTATTCCCGAGGACTGTGATGGTCGCCCCATATAATAGTGTGCCGGCAACATCACCCTTCCATCGAAACGCAAGAACTGCTTCACGCTAGAAATAGGTGTGGCGGTGGTACTTACCCGGTCGAACTGCACTGGTTAGATTTTAGAATAGGAGTTCTATCTAAAGTCTATCACAGATGCGTTGCTCCCGTAAGATGGCAACCAAATCCAGGAAACGCAAGAACTGCTTCACGGTAGACATAGTTGTGGCGTTGGTATCTGCCCGGTCGAATCATAAACGTTCTACCTTAAGCGTTTAGTATGCTCGTCCTAACACCTTTAAAAGCAGAAAGCTTTATTTGCAGCCATAATTGCGTGAACCGTCAGTCGTCGAGCAAACATTGTTAGTTTCTGTTTGCGGCACGGATTTGCGAATCCGCCTCACATCGGATTTTTGTTTTGTTTGACTGTGGATTTTGATGCAATCTTTGTGTCCGGTGAGGTTTTGAGCTTGCGCAAAGCTGCTGCGGATTGGTGAGAGGTGATCCATCTGACAAATTTGACGACAAATATCACATACCTTTTTTTGTTTTTGGGGGTCGTTTTCTTTTTTTATACTTAATCATAATCATAATCATTTATTGCTCATCATGCTTACGGACTAGGTGGTACAAATTTATTGGTGTGTGCATGAATAACCCCGTTAGGGCATTGCAATGTCCAAGAGGACAGATTTGTTATTTACAATGACAGTACGATTAAAAAATACATTAAAAAATAAAATATATAAAATAGGTTAAAATTCTTGTTGTTTTAAGATTAAGTCAATTTAAAATTACACTTAAACTTAACGATAAGGCAGACGGGCTACCTGATGGAAAGTCACCGTCGCCTATGGACATTTGCAACACTAGAGGAGTCGTCAATGCATCGCCGGCTTTAAAGGAGAGCTCGTTTCACACCTTTTTTGAAGAGTCCCATGTCATAACGCCCCGGGAATACCTCAGGAGGAAGCTCGTCCCACATCTTGCATATCCGTAGCAGAAACGAAACGTCCTCTAAAAGTATCCGACGCCGTAGCAGCATCGCCGGGTTATGTGGGACTTTTACGTCACTAAACCTCCGGTGGCCGTCATCAGCGGTGCGAGGAGGATTCCGGGATCTCCAATGAACCGGAGTCCTCTGAGCGCGGTGCCTCAACGGGCTCTTCCCAGTGAGTATTGCGCTCACTTTGCCTCCTGGTGTTTACGACGGCATTCGACCACACATGCCATACCTATGTGGTCGTATTTAAGGTTTGGTCCATTACTAAGTTAAGAGCCCAT
This sequence comes from Spicauda simplicius, assembly GCA_949699795.1. Taxonomy (NCBI): domain Eukaryota; kingdom Metazoa; phylum Arthropoda; class Insecta; order Lepidoptera; family Hesperiidae; genus Spicauda; species Spicauda simplicius. The sequence goes on from OX453062.1 coordinate 21,128,158, forward strand.
AGACAACATGGTGCACTGCCTGCTTTTTTGCACCGTAATACCATCCAAAGCAAATATCAATCTTCTGATTGTCTGTCCCTGGATGGCAGTGGCCAGTTTCCATCAGGTTGAATGGTCTGTTGCTACTTCCATAAAAAATGTATACAAGTTGACATTATAATTGTTCCTATTAACACATACCTACATGACACGTCTCCGTAAAACATTCCATAATATTTGCTGTTTCAACATTTTTATTACGCGTTTTTCCTTTCCTTAAACATTCTCGTTAATATTCAAGTAGACGCAATACTTCGAGGATAATTACAAATATCCTGCGTTGAATGGTCATTGCACAGTTGAAATGCAAGTGACAATGTGACGAAGAGTAATTTGTATTGTTTTTCGAACTTGAAAGTTAATACAGGATGTCGAGTAATGGTATACAAACAGGCGATAGTTTCAATTACGATGACGAGTTGTCATATCAGTTATTTATGTTGTTTGGGTTTTTAGATGTAGCTCTTGTTAAAAAGTTATGTAGGCTTCATTCTAAAAGAATACACAAATATTAGATTTTTTTAAATAAAATATATTATTTGTAATGCGAAAGGTTTACAATCCTAGTAAGATATTTGATTATCGCGCGTCTTCTAACGACTTCGTTTCGTTCTACGACACTTCAATTGAACCACCACCAGACGGTGACAACAGCCACCCATGGGTTTCTGTGATGGTAGTAGTAGTTCGACCGAGGAAGTACCACCGCCACACTTATTTCTAGCGTGAAGCATTTCTTGCGTTTCGATGGAAGGGTGTGTTTCCGGGCACACTTTTATATGAGGTGACCATCATAGTCTTCGGGAGTAGCAACGCATCTGTGATTGACTTCAGATGGAACCCATGTTCTATATGAAGTTGATTACAGATGTCCATGAGCGGCAGTGACCACTTGCCATCAGGTGGACTGCATGTTCATTTGCTACTTCAGTTAGATAAAAAAAATCTGTATGCAACCTCATACATAAAAACGTCTGTAAAATCTAAAGTCAATCACAGTTACGTCGCTACTCTTCAGGGTGGTAAATAGTTACTGCCGCCCATAGACGTCTGTAATTAACCTTATACAGAACATGGGTTCCATCTGAAGTCAATCACAGATGCGTTGCTACTTCCGGGGACTAAGATGGTCGCTTCACATAAAAGTGTGCCGGCAACCAAACCCTTTCATCGGAACGCAAGAAATGCTTCACGCAAGAAATAGGTGTGGCGGTGGTACTTCCCCGGTCGAACTACATTGGTTCTACCACCTAGGAAATTAGTTTACATGAGCAATAATAAAAACTAGGTCCATGAATTATTAATTCGCATCTTATGTATTTCGTAAATATTTTAAGCTAAGAAAATGAAAAAACTTACAAGTAAAAGGTCTACCCTACTTATCATCATATGGACATGAAGATCTACAAGTATTTTATAAGTGACTAATTATGTTTATAGTGAGCTCATTAACATTTATTTGTGTTAATAAGCACTAGGTTTTTGTTTCAAGACCTTATCAAACAAAGTGACAGGAAAATAATGACTTAAACAGCTACTACTTAAGAAATACACTTAATTATACATAGGTATGATTAAGTGTCGTCCCTGTAGCCTCGGGGTCAGAATAGGGCTACGGTATCCCCTGCCTGTCGTAAGAGGCGACTAAAAGGGGCTTCCGGGGTTGCAGACGGCTAGAGTGGGAGCTCGAACCGTTCGGTCAGGCAATCCCGGGAAGGACGGCGGTATGTGTGGTCGCATACCGTCGTAAAGACTAGACGGAGCGGTGGGCCCAGCCGCCCATCTGGGAGGAGCCCGATGGGGCAGCGCGCTCGGAGGATTCCGGTTGAAGTCGTTTCGAGATCCCGGAGTCCTCCCTTTTCAGCGCCGAGGACGGCCACCGGGGGGGTTTTAGTGCGGTAAAAATCCCACATAACCCTGCGTCGCTCCCACGGCGTCGGGTACCTTTGGAAGGTTTCCCCCTCGAAAACAAAAAAAAAAAAGGTATGATTAAGTGTATCTTTAACAATTTGTACTTTATTTGTATATATGTTTAATGCTTTTTCAATAAATTATAGAAGTAGCAAACAAACATGTAGTTTATCTTATAGTTCGTGGCCATTCGGCATGGACACCTGTAAAAGTGGACATTTGTAACTTTACATAGAACATAGGTTCTATCTGAAGTCAATCACAGATGCGTTGCTACTGCCGAGGACTAGGATAGTCGCCTTATATAAAAACGTGCCGGCAACCACACCCTTCCATCAAAACGCAAGGAATGCTTCACGGTAGTAATAGGTGTGGCGGTGGTACCTCCTCGGTTGAACTACATTGGTTTTATCACATTAATTATTAAATGTGGTAAAACCACACACACACACACACAACAATCACATTAATTATTAAATGTGGTAAAACCAGTGTAGTTCAACCGGGGAGGTACCACCGCCAAACCTATTTCTACCGTTAAGCATTCCTTGCGTTTTGATGGAAGGGTGTGGTTGCAGATAACTACAGTTAGATAACTAAAAACGTCATCGATCATAGGAAAATCAATATACTTGTTTTAAATAGTTAAGTCTTATTCTATTTCTATATTTGAAACCGTGCGGCAGTGCTAGTATTAAAATATGTAATAAATTAGATTTTGCAACTAACCACAACTCTGCACCAGGACCTTTCCAAGTGCAGTGACAGCTAAAAGGTGACGTGACGTGTTCTCAATTTATTTGGACGTCGCGTCGATGTTTATGTCACGCGATGCGACGCGCCGTCACGACTGATACGCTGTCACGTTGTCGGCTTCACTACCCTTAGTACGGGTTTGTTATGTTTCCACAAAAAAAAATCATATATGATAACAAACGCTTAATGCCAGCACAATCATAAGTACCTAGTCCTTGCGCGTAGCAACTAGCATGACGACCCGCGTGGCGGAGCGGTTACCATACCGGTCTGACCCGCAATAGGTCCCGAGTTCGATTCCCGGCCAGACAGGTATCTGAATGACGAGTTTAGATTCATGTTCTGGGTTTGGGTGTTTGTGTATTCGTCTTGTGTGTGTCCATGATACCCACGACACAGGAGAAAATCCTAGTGTGGGGCTATGAGTGTAGAAAGCGTGTGTATGAACGCGCACCCTTCTACCAAAATGCAAGAACTGCTTCAAGCTAAAAATGAGAACTCCGGTCAATACTCATTCTGTGCTAATGTGTAAAAAACTAACATCCAACTTAGACTTTATAAGCAGAAACACATTTGTAATTCCCAGCAAGATTGTCCTTTAAAGTGCAAATCTATCAATCATGTTAAAAAAGGGAAAATAACTTAGCCACTTAATATTTTTACAACATGATAAATAGGGCTATTTATTGCATTTTTCGTTAGTAACATAGTACTAATTGGAGTCACCTATTTACCATTTTAAAAGGCGATAAATTATCCAACATCTGTTGTAGTACAATGTATTATGGATATGAAGTAAAAAGTATCGATAATATATTACCAGGTATGTGCCACCGTGTCTTTCTGTCCATAAATGTCAGTGTTGAATTTCTCACATATGGGTATGAGTGTCACCACGCTTCTCCGAATAACAACTTTTATAACAACAAAGATTTTTTTATCTAGCTGAAGTAGCAAACGAGCATGTAGTCCTCCTGATGGTAAGTGGTCATAGCCGCACATGGACGTCTGTAATCGACTTCATACAGAACATGGGTTTCATCTGAAGTCTATCACAGATGCGTTGCTACTCCCTAGGACTATGGTCGCCTCATGTGACAGTGTGCCGGCAACCACACCCTTCCATCGAAACGCAAGAAATGCTTCTCGCTACAAATAGGTGAGGCGGTGGTACTTCCACAGTCGCTGGTTCTTCGAATTTTCATAGAATTAATTTAATGGATCCTTCATAACTTTTCTTGTGCACAACTGCGTCAAAAGGGATATAATTTTTTTCAAGTTTGTGTACGAATACTTATGTGTGTATGTGTGCATATTTTTTATAACATTAACCAAACGATAAGGCAAACGGGCTACCTATGGAAAGTAGTCGCCGTCGCCTAAGGACATTTGACACCAGAGGGGTCACCAATGTATTTTTTTGTAAATGCGCACTACATATAACTTCAAAAGAGCAATACGACGCGCATAGGAATCAAACTCCAAACTTGTTTTGCAGAAGATTTACAAAGATACTGCTAACTTTTATTAACATGTACAAAACATAATTGTAAATATATTAAAAAAATGAGATATAAAACAACAAAAAAGACAAACCCGCTGAGTTTCTTGCTGGATCTTCTTAGTCGAGGTCATGTTCCGATCCAGTGTAAAAAAAAAATAACTGACAGTTTTTAAGAGCCCCGTAGGCCTCTAGGCTAGGTAGGTATCTAGGCTCTAAACGCCTAAAGGCCTTACATACCACTAAACCATAACTAATGGACGCACCTTGTAATTGTTATGAATTATCACTATTTCTCAAACACTAACGCAACGCAACCCGTATACGCATTGCCGCGTATTGCTGCGTTTCGCGTAGTGCCGCATAATGCCCGATACATCATAAAACGCCATAAATGCGTATCGCTCCACATAAATCAACGACAGTAAATTCAATTTTATTTCACAATTAAACCGGCGGGCTTTCTCGCCGGCCGTAAATAAGCGTAAATACACATAAATAGTCGTAAATACGTATTATCGTTAAAACGTCAGTTCGACTGTAAATCTCACGGAATGGTAGCGGCTGTCTTACTTGTAGGAGCTGCGTTTATAGTCTTTGGCAAATCTCAGTTTAATGCCTTCATCCTTTATTGGTAGGATTACTATATAAAGAACTGTTTTACAATGTAAACGTTGTATGGAGTAAGTAATGAGGTGGTATAATCTTTTAGCTTTGTGACGTAGAAATGTTGCGCTGCAGTTTTATTACAGTAATAGTATCAACAGTATTCTAACTTAGCCCTGTTCTTGAATTTTATACCTACAGACGTGCTGGACGAGAGTTCGCGTTAGGGCTACTTGCCTAAAGTATTTTAACTACATCTGTATACTTGACTTTCTTTATTACTTATTATGTTATTATTGAGTAGATTTAGCTAATAGACAACGTGTTCTTTTAATATTTGAGAGCGTTAATAACAAATCATACACAAATAATAAATATAAATTTTACTAACCAATTCAAGAAATGTTACTTAAAGCAACCAAATACAGCACATTTGCTCTTCGCTTCATAATTATTTAAATAAAATAATAACTACTGCTTAAAAACCGTCACAGTCGCTCGTTACAACAAAACGGCACATTCGTTACTCACGGCATACCGAGTGCATACCAAAATCGTGGTGCGTAGGCACAACTTGCATTTTGTGCGTTTGTATGAAGACAGAATACTGTAGATGCTATTAGATGAGTAGATGGTTTTATTTTAAAGATATATACTATTTGATGCACCAGTATGGTTTGAGTAACTAGGTATCATCGTCACAACTATTTTTGGATAAAGCAGTTCCTGCATTTTGTTGGATATCTGTAATTGAATTCAGGTAGAGCCTTTGATATGTGTAAAGTTGCTTCCAGATGTCTATGAGCCACAAAGACCCCGTATTGTTAGGTGTACTGAATGCTTGTTTCCTGATTACATTTGATAGAAAAAAACTTCTATTATATGAATACCAACCTTTGCAAATAATTTTAGACAAGAGGCTTATTCTATATAGAGCTTGTGTCAGATTTCCATTGACCAGTTAAATCAGGTGAGCTATTCTTGCTAGCATAAACTTTTATTATTTTTAATACCTTTACTTAACCTTGAAATGATGGAGGTAACCTTAATTTAAACTAGGTTCCCCTTTTACATAAAAGTAGATACATATAAAGGGACTATTGCAACCGAAGCCGGGAACAAAACGTATACATTAAGTTCCGACAAATGAATAATACATAAATATATTACATGAATATTCCTATAACAAAACGCCCGGTATAAAATACCCATTGTATGCATAAACAGATATTTATATGCAATATATTTTTTACATTTAAAATGACTTATAGCCATTGTCTTGTAGCGATTATGTATTGGGTTGTTTTCGATTATTAATTTAATTTATGTTGAAGGCTTGTAATGTCTGTGAAATTTACCTTATTGTTCACTAAGCGGGCTTTATTGAAATATTTTTAATTATTAAATACCTTTACTAGGAATTATTTAATACCTTTTTTTTAACATTATGCCATTTTGTCTCACGTGACCTCGGCTGCCGATAATCAAAAAGATTTCTCCTGAAAATTAAGGTCGAGACACATAAAAGCGGTATCTCATTGCTAAAATCGGTGGTGTCACCGTCCACAGCGCAAATATTTACGTCGTGCAATACGCTGCGTATTCGTGTTTGCTGGAAAAAGGCATCGCAAGTGCAGTGGTGGGAAAATAATGGGTTGTACCCATAAGAAATAAGATATTTCGCTCACCGTTACAAATTTAATTGCACGCTTACCTATCCGTTTTCGCTCATAGTTTGCCATGTAAATTGCAATGTATGGGCCAAAACAAACAATGTTTGTTTATTAGAAACTTCACAAACTCATGCTAAGAGCACTCATAAAATAAGTATGAAATAAGTAGTTTGTCAAATATTTATGAGAGGTAATTACTAAATCAATTATTTAAAAATAACGATAATTATAATGAAACACAATTACAGTTCATAATTACAATAGTGCTAAAAGAGACAGTTTAAATTACCATTGTAATGTAGTCGTTATAATTTATTGAGATTGATGTCATCGTTTCATAATTATACACAATTATACTTATAATTTATTGCCATCGTTAAATAAGGAAAATCAGTTTTTTAATAATACGATTTCATAAGCAATTCTATGTAATTATGTAATTTAGTTTTTCCCCGCTACCACAGTACTAGTATCTACAGTATTCTAACTTCTTACAATCGCATGAAACGCAAGTTGTACCTACGCGCCACGATTTCGGTATGCCCTCGGTACCCAACAGCTAGCGAATGTGCCGTAGTGGCGAGCGGGCGATGTGACGTGTTTTAAGCAGTGGATCTTTTTATTTAAATAATAATGTAGCGAAGAGCAGTTGTAAACTATATTAGGCTGTTTTTGATTGCTTTAATTGTGCATAAACACGTGCAGTGTTAATAATTTTTATTTTGGTTGATAAAATATTATTCAGTGTCAAATCTATAACTTGTGAAATGTATATTATTTGTGTACGATTTATTATTAAGTCTCTTAAACATTATAAAAACGCGTTGTTTTTTACCTTAATCTACTGAATAAAATACATAATAAGTACATAAGAAAGAAAGTCAAGTATACAGATGTATTAAAATACTTTAGGCGGGTAGCCCTAACTCGAATTCTCGTCCAGCGCGTCTGTAGGTATAAAATTCAAGGACACGGCAGAGTTAGACTACTGTATGATATTAATACTGTGCCGCTACTTTGATTTGCACTTACACTTATATCTATTTAAGTTATTAAATTATTATCTATTGAATTGGTTGACTGCGTAAAACTAATTATAGATAAGAGAAACGCTTTAAGTTAAACGATTCTTGAAATTGCAAATGCGGTGATAATATTACAGGATAAACCTTTCATATTTTTACAAAAAACTTATTACAATATAAACTTGATTGTTAAAACTGTAATTAGTCGGGTTTTTAAATATATTCCATTGATTTTTATTACTTTTACTCAAAATAGTAATAAAAGATTTTAAAATGTGTTTTTGCCAAATTCACTTCTCACAATATTTCTAGAAATGAGTAGGTACTTCGTTTATTTTGTTTATAATAGAACGAGCTGATCCGGCGAACTTCGTTCTGCCTAAAAGTCGAAAATCTAAAATTATCAGTGTTCACTATATTATGCAGGTATGATACATAAACAACCTTCCTCCTGAATCACTCTATCTATTAAAAAACTGCACTAAAATCCGTAGCGTAGTTTCAAAGATCTAAGCATACATAGAGACAGACAGCGCGAAGCGACTTTGTTTTATACTATGTGATTTGTGGATTGATATATTTAAATCTGTTGATAGATTTAGTTTTAAGAAAAGCTTTAGAATAATAAAGATCAATCGACCGTAACATTCTTTTTACCCGACAACGTCAGAAAGAGTTTAATGTTTTTCGAGTGTAAGTACGTACGTTTGTGTGTGTTCATTTATTTGGCACGCGCCGCAGTATAAACGGTTACTCAGATTGTAAATATTCAATTTCAAAATATGGCCAGAGAAATTGGGAGAGAGGGATATTTTTTATATTTTCATAATAAAATGGGTATCAAATGATAGTATGTAGACTATTACAAATATACTTATATGCATTATGAGACTTTTATATAAGTATTCTGATACAAAATAAAAAAGCGTTAAATGAAATAAATTATTACTAAAAGAAAAAAAAGACAATTGATTAGTTTTAGTCTGTTCGGATTTTTAATTTACAAATATTATTCTTTCATACACTTTTGGATGAACAAAAATCAAAATTAGGTAGATATTCCCGCTTGACCTAGGGGCACAGTAATGATCTTGTCGCGTTAGATACATTATACACTGTTTATAAAATTTTATTGTTTCCAACTCTGTTAGATATTTCAATAACAACAATGTATAACATAAACAATAGCAACAATGCTTCGTTATTGTTTCACAAACAGCATTCTCGGGCATAATTCAATGTTTATCGTACCGTAATAGCTTAGAATTGGACATAAAGTAATACAAAGAGTACTTTAAAATGAACCGCCACAAAACATTTTAATTTTACCGCAGTCGTCATAAACGCATTACGTTGCGTTTCGTCACGTACCGGCTCGTCACCTGACAGCACTTATAACGATGTAAGTGTAGGGTCAGCAAATAAACTTTAGCACCTAAATTGAAAATGAATATGACAAAATGATCATTTATAATACAAAGAATACTTTAAAATGAACCGACAAAAAAATTATCGCTGATATATAATAATGCTGATCTGGGTCATAAACTATGTGTGTGCCAAATTTTAACGAAGTCCAAAAACAACCTATTTCTAGCGTGAAGCATTTCTTGCCTTTCGCTAGAAGGGTGTGGTTGTCGGCACACTTTCACATGAGGCGAACATCATAGTCCTCGGGAGTAGTAACGCATCTGTGTTTGACTTCAGATGGAACCCATGTTTTATGTGAAGTTGATTACAGGTGTCCATGGGTGGCAGTGACCACTTACAATCAGGTGGACTGCATGGTCGTTTGCTATTTCTGCCAAATAAAAAAGTGAATAGTAGTTTTTGTGTGCAAGACTAACAAACACACATCTACCAGATAGAACCAGTGTATTTTGACTGTAGCGGTACCACTGTTACACTTACTTCTAGCTTGAAGCCGTTTTTTTCTGCGTTTCGGTGGTAGTGCTGCAATCATCTTCATAAAGAACGCAGGTTCTATCTGAAGTCAATAACAGATGCCTCGCTACTTTCGAGGACGATGATGTTTTAGGAAATTTTATAGAAAACTTGATCCCGGGCTTTCTTTTTAATCCCGGCATTTCGGGATTGTCCGGAGAAAATCCGGGGATGTATAAAATTTAATCCCAAAATTTTAGGGACCGAAATACACCCGGGATCTCCTGGTCGCTACTCATATTTTCACGAGATACTCCCTTCGATTTCCCTAGTCGCTACTCACTAGGACTAAAGATTGTCGCTTCATATAAAACTGAGCCAGCAACCACATCGTTCCACCGATACGCAAGAACGGCTTTGCGCTAGAAATATATGTGGCGGTAGTACCTCCCTTTTTTTGTTTTCGAGGCTCGGGTACCTTCAAAAGGTGATAGCCTTTTTTTTTGTTCTCGAAGGGGAAACCTTCATAAGGTACCCGACGCCGTGGGAGCGACGCAGGGTTATGTGGGATTTTTACCGCACTAAAACCTCCCCGGTAGCCGTCCTCGGCGCTACTATACAACACAACGGACCGCAGCCGGAATCCTCTCAGCGCGTTGCCCCATCGGGCTCCTCCCAGATGGGCGGTTGGGTCCACCGCCCCGTCTAGTCTTTACGGCGGTATGCGATCACACAAACCGCCGTCCTTCCCGGGAGTAGTACCTCCCTAGTCGAACTATACAATCTACCTCGAAAACCATAATGATTGACTGTGTTTGCTAACGCTCCCCGCATGCAACACACGTCGGCATTACAGATTATCATATAAACAGCCCCCGGCGGCCATTACGCCGCTAAAGGCTTACTGTGGGCATATTTTTAATGCAGATTGCACCTTAAATGGCCATCGTTGGTCATATATTGCAGGGTGTTGGATGTATGATTGGTGTAATGGAGGCGGCAGTTCACCGAAATGCAGATGGTATTAGAATAATTTCCAAAAATGTGATTTTTAACTGTTTTTGTTAACAATGTTGTAAATGTAATGTTGAGCTATAATATATCGATACGAAATTATGCATTTATAATTAAAATATAAAAGTGATGTAGCTATCCCATATATAGAAAAGTATTCGTATATAGATATTACAAACTGTCGAAATGTCACATAGTCAAAAGGCACATGAATGATACAATAGAAAATAATATTACCCTATTGCTCGTTATTTTTATCCCCATATCTACACGAGGTCTCAAGTACCTGTACTTTATCCTGTAATACTGATGCGGATTGCTAAATAAATAAGAATAAGAAACGTTTACAAAGTCAGACAAATCTATTTCGTTTCTAGAAAATGGTACACGTTGTAATATAATTTAAATTTATCTTTTCTTTAAATATTAACGCTAACATAACCAAATTTATCACAGTAAATATTTATACGAATTGTATTTTATAATAAATAAAGTCAGATGCCACATCCAATATTCCTACTCTCTGCCCCCACACCCTATCAAGTGGCTGTCAGGGCTGCGCGCTATTTTAATTGTAATGTCTCAGCATTTCATCAATACCGGCGAGCGGGCGTGTGTATACCACTTTATACGAATATTATACGCACACCAAACTTGGACAATTATGGGAAATGGAATTTTATACTTTTGGATTTTTTGGTCACTGGCTTTATGTGATAGTGGTGGAATAAAGATTTGGGTTTTGCTTCGATCTCCCTAGGCCAAAAACCCATTGGTTTCAGTTTAGGCCACAAAGGGCCAAAGCCGTAGACAAAACCGTCGGTTTCTATCAAGCACCAAAATTGAACGTCTGTTTAATTCTAAATGGTGAAATGCAGGGGTATGCGCACAATCAAATATGAGCTTGCGGCAGTTAGATTAGAAATGAAATTTACATTATTTGGAAATATTATGGTTATTGAGAAGTTACAAACTAATCAACTCTAGAAGGTGGTAATACAAGTGTAGCTCGGCCTGGGAAGTACCACCGCCACACTTATTTCTAGCGTGAAGCATTTCTTGCGTTTCGATGGAAGGATGTGATTGCCGGCACACTTTCACATGAGGCGATCATTATAGTCCTCGGAAGCAGCACCGCATCTGTGATTGACTTCAGATGGAACCTATTTTCTGTATGAATTTGATTACAGATGTGCATGGGCGGCAGAGACCACTTACCATCAGGTGGACTGCATGCTCGTTTGCTACTTCAGTCAGATAAAAAAAAATCTAGAAGTTGTTAGTTAACATACAATCAACATTAACTTTTACACATAGATGTTATTCAAATTTTTATAATATTTATTTTAGTCAGTTTGAAATTAATTAGTGTTTAGGCTTTGGCTTCTATGCAAAACCTGAGCTAGTAATTTTGAACTCGTAAATAGTGCTTTCAATTCTTAAAAAGCGTTTACTGAACTAGCTACAGCATTAAAAACATCTGTTCGACGTTTTCCAAATGTGGTATTTTATTAAAAAGTTCACTTCACAAGATTAAACTCAAGTTATAACGTTAACACCTTTTGCGGTCAAGATTAACTGTGTTCGGTTATCTCCTGACAAAACGCATTTTCCTTGTACGTACTAAGAATTTTATATCGTCTTATGGATACAATGTTTACTGCACTTTATAATGTAATTCTCTTTCAATAAACAACATTGTATTACTTACAGGAAAATTGTCTTTTTACGGCTACAAAAAGTAATGTCGCCCGTACTAAAACTAATACTTAGGAATATAAATTGTTCATAAGTACACATGGAACGCATTTGACGATAAAAAGCTTCTTGTTGCTCCAGAGATAAAACAACGTCCATAAAACAATTCATAACAATAAAAACGTCAACGCCGCGATCCCGACACGAAACCGACCAATCAAGTGGAAATTAAATAGAACACCATCTATAAGCGCAATTAGGTATCGGTTCAGTTTTACGAGCAAAACATTGACTGCGATGCCTGCACTTAACAAGTTAATCCAGATAACGATGAAACGGACGCTCAAAACAATATAGGCTTTATAAACAAAGAGGTAAAGGACCAAAAAGCAGCAAAAGACGGCAAAATAAACGTTGTCTTCCTGTACGATGACATAAAAATACCAACAATGGCCGAAGCCAATGTCGTTCCATTCTCGACCGTATTCCAGAGACAAAGAGCAAACAGATTAGATGCCGAAGAAACACATTCGTTGGGCGAAGGGGAGCTGACAAGCTCGTATAAAACACTGGATATGAGCACATAAAAATTCTCGAAGCGCTGTCAGTGGCCCCTCTATCGCCATTACATTTGTCAACTGTCAAGTTGTAACGCGGTGGGCACAATTTAAATGATAATTATAACGTGCCAACGCTGTTCCGTTCCGTCGATGGTCGGAGATGGCATTTTTACGTGTGACGCTTTTTAAGCGATTGTTTGTTGGAAGCAGGACATCTTACGTGGCAATACAGGTCGTTAATGTGATAGGAATGATTTAATAGTTTGACGTTAGAAACTCAGTTGGAACGGCTTAGGTAAAGGAAGAAAAAAGATATACAAAAAAAGACAAACCCACTGAGTTACTTGCCGGATCTTCTCAGTTGAGGTCGTGTTCCGATCCGGTGGTAGTGTAAGAAAAAATGTAACTGACAATTTGTAAGCGCCCCTGTAGGCCTATGCAAAATAAAGACAATTCATTTCATTTCTTTTCAATGTTGGGACTAGGAGTTGGATGAATGATGCTCGCTACAAGCGAGTTTTTTGCTTCGAAGGGAACTTTAAGCATAAAATATCATAGAGTAATTCTCAAACCTTTTCCAAGGTCTCATGGGGCGATCACTAATAAAACATTCTTTCGTATCTTCATATTTAAGTAATTCAGTCGCCCATACTTTAAATTCGCATATTTATACCATTGTCTGGTGAAAGAAACATAAAAACATCTAGATATGAACCTCCAAAATTGACTTATTAAAAATAATGAGAATTGATAGTTATCAACAAGCAACATAAATCTCATAGAGAGGAAAATCAGATCAGAAATAATATTCACAGTCCTAGATAGTAGCAACGCATCTGTGATTGACTTCAGATGGATCTCATGTTCTGTATGAAGTTGATTACAGCCGTCAATGGGCGGCAGTGACCAGTTAGTTACCATTAGGTGGACTGCATGCTCGTTTGCTATTTCAGTCAAATAAAAAAAAATATTATAAATAAAATCTAAACCAGGTAAACTCTTGAATATTCTTAAACTCTTATTATCTTTCATCTTTCCTACCTTAATTTATTGTAATCATCGCATTAGACAGTGATACGTAACACGGCACGATTGTACGTTTTACATACATATCTAAGAATTATCTACATTTTTTAACGCTCGAAATATTCAGATTCGAATTTCTTAAATCCATACTCGTATCTTAAGAGGTTTTAAGATCTGTAAAAGTTAAATACCTCAGTTCATTATTTGGGCGATAAACAGATATAAGATATCTGATTATGGGTTGATTGTAAAATGAGGATTTCTAAACGGATATCATCAGTTCGATAGGATCAATGCCATGGATCGTGAAAGAATCAGAGCCCTATATTTAATTAATTTAGTGATCTGTCTCCAAAATAATCTATACAATTTTTGGTAGTTTAACTGTAGTACAATATCCTGAGATTTTCATTCGTTCGTAAACACACTTAGATTATTAGACATTCTAAATTAGGCATCGTATAAGGATTTACGTTTACTAGTTGTACGACATAAATTATCAAATGAACTGACTTTTTTCTTCTTTTATATATTATGAAAAAACAATTATCTATATAACAAATTAAAAATAAAATGAAAAATTCTGATTTTTGTTGTGAAATAGTGATCATTAGTTCAAATTCCCATAATCATTACAATATATGTTGAGACAAAACCAAAACAGACAATTTCATGATATTTTATATGAGACTAAGATGAGGACTAAAATGGTCGATCTTAGTTCTCAGGAGTAGCAACGGATCTATAACTGACGTTAGATAGAACTTCATGTTTTATACGAAGTTTCTTACAAGAGTCCATGGGCGGCAGTGACCACTTACTATCAGGTGGACTACGTACTCGTTTGCTACTTCAACCTTATAAAAAAATGACACAGTACGTAACGGGTACTCACGATGTTTAGGTTTTAAATTCGATGTAGAGTCCTTTGACACAGTATCTTTGATAAACACTCATTGCATATTAACTAGTCTACTTTACGTTTAAATACTAACCGTACGTACTCGCCGTTGCATGATAGCCGTAATCGCAAAGACTGCCGCTTAGTACATACGTACGTACGTATGTACTAAGCGGCAGTCTTTGCGATTTACATAATATATTTATATACTTTACATAAAGCTTTCTCATGCACTAACCCGCACTGTTGCACTGTGTGCGATTTACATAATATACTTTGCATATATATTTTACATAAGGCATTATACTAAAGCGGGAGTCTGTTTCATTCGTTATCTTAAATCGGCACTTCGGTAAGGCTGTTTAGATAGCAGTCGGTAAATTAAAACTACCGGTGCGTAACTGCTTACTGGATAAGAGATATGTATTTTATAGCGATAATTCTGCTTTGAGTGGTCGCCATTACGAATGTATTTTTCCAGCGGCACGCTTAATGTATGGAATGGTCTGATTGCAGGCGAGGCGCGAATGATAGCTTGGCGAAAATCTAGGTAACAATAGCGTCATCTTTGTTAATGGAATATTTTATAAGAGATATTTTTCGTTACCATAAAACGTAAAGCAAATCTATAGAACATTGTCGATGCTCTCATCTCGCCTACTGAATGGCCACTACGGTGACGGGTGACAGAAAGCTGTATCTGTCAAGCACGGACGTATGTCAAGACTCTCCTCGAATTATACTTCATTTTAGTGGAGCATTTTTTTGGTATTTTAGTACAAAATAATAGTTAAAAAAATGGCACCAACTTTATTACGGTCATAGAAAGAATTACATTAATTTATCTATTTCAGTTCTCTTATTAAAGACGTTAGTGTTTCTTGATTTCAGTAAGAATTTTATGTATGTTGTCGAATTGGTATTGATAACATTGAAAGAAACAGTTACCTATTTCTTTCAATGTTATGTGATGTTTTTAAGGAAATAAAATCATCAATTAACCACTCCAAAGAACCACGACACAGTTCTATTACAACATAGAGATAATTGTAACAAAAAACAATTAGTTACAACATAATGTTTTTATCTAATTTCAATCGTTTGCAGATGAAAATGACAACTCAGCACCTTACCCCATGAATAGATTAGCCCATCTTACCCCATCGCAGAGAAAAATCGAGAATACATTTGTCATAGCATCTGTTGCTGATAGGGGTGACATTGATAAAGTGAGAAGCGAGCCTACATCGTAACGTTGGAATAAGTTATTGATTTGCATATCTTTTATTTACAATTTGCATCAACTCAAAAAATATCCACCTGGTGTAAAGTGGTCTCCATTAACTGATGTACATTTTAAGAAGATAATATACATTTGATTAAGGAACAGAACGTTTTCTATGAGTGGTAAAGTCCATTGTAACTAACGTTTTTCATTAGTGTTAGCAGTGTTAACAGTAATGCTTTTTACTTATCTAAAAGAAGAGATTTGTTAAGGAGAAACGGCTGCACAACACATTTGTGGCCAACATCAGTACCTTTAATACCTAATTGTTTATTAAGGTTCCCGAAAACAAACAGTGTTCTGATTTTCGTACACTGCAATTTACATTGCACGCTTATGTTTTTTTCAGGGACAAAACTTGGAATGTACTTTGAATGACGACAACCCGCGTGGCAGTGCGGTTATCACAGCGGTCTGACGCGCAATGTGTCCCGGGACCGATTCCCGGCCAGACAGATATCTGAATGATGAGTTTAGATTCAAGTTCTGGGTCTGGTCGTTTGTGTATTCGTCTTGTGTGTCCATGGTACCCACGACACAGGAGAAAATCCTAGTGTGGGACTATGAGTGTAGAAAGCGTGTTTTTTAGTGCAAACAAACATGTTTTTTTTGTAATGGTATGCATAAACAATGCTTCTTTTGAGGAAACAATAAACTCCACTAAGGGTATTCGAGATAGAGCAGTGATAGCCTAATGGTTGAAACTTGGCCTCTCGATCGGGAGGTCCGAGGTTGAAACCCAAGCACGCACAACTGATTTATGTGCGTATTAGAAATTAATTATCACTGCTTTTCAGTGAAGGAAAATATCGTGAAGAAACCTACACACCCGAGAAATCTTTAAAAAAAAATCTCGGAGGTGTGTGAAGTCCACCAATTGGCACTTGACCAGCGCGGTGGACTATGGCCTAACTCTCCCATTCTGATAGAAGACCCGTGCCCAGCAGTGGGCCAATAATGGGTTGATGAGAGAATCGGTGAGAGAACGGTATTCGAGGTCTTAAATTCTATTTAGGGTTGATTATTTTCTAAGGACACCATCAACTTGCTACACTACGCACACTTTGTTTCTACTATTTCTTTCTCGTTTAAAATTATCGTAGCTGGTAGCTTATTCATTGACAGTGAAACACATCGGTTATGATATGTCATTACGTTCAAACCTGGTTTAATTTCGCGTCCTCAGATTCCATATCTCAATATACAATGGCATTCAAAAACATAAAGGTATTAAAATTTAGTACGTTTTTATACTCCACTTATACTGTTTCATTTTAATTTAATGTTATGTTTTGTATTTATAGTTCTCTGAAACAATTATTTTATTTCATTACTTGGATAAGTGTAGGTACTTTTAATAATATGGATATAATATATATTTATTTATATTTATACTTAACGACTAGTCCACCAATTCGCACTTGGCCCGCAGTGGGACAATAATGGGTTGATGAGAGATAAGACGGATGGGATTGACCTGATGGAAAGTAGTTAGCATCGCCTATGGACGGAGTCCTCTTCATGGCGCCGAGGACGGCCAACGGGGAGGTTTTAGTGCAGTAAAAATCCCACATAACCCTGCGTCGCTCCCACGGCGTCGGGTACCTTTTGAAGGTTTCCCCCTCTTGAACCAAAAAAGGTATAATTATCACATCTATGTAGTGAGTAGAGATCCTATGCTTTATGTAGAGTTGGTTACAGGTATCCATGGGCGGTAAGGACCATTTAACAAGAGATGGACTACGTGGTCGTTCGCTACTCATTCATATAAACAGATGATGTTAGTGTCAAGGCTCCCAAAGATAATTGAATAAGTACCTACCTAGAAATCTAAACTTTGCATGCATCGAATTCTATATAGGAGCAGTGATACCCTAATAGTTAAAACTTGCCCTCTCGATCGGGAGGTCCGAGGTTCAAACCCAGGCACGCACCACTGATTTATGTACTTTAATTATCACTGCTTTTCGGTGAAGGAAAACATCGTGAGGAAACCTACACACCCGAGAGTTCTTTAAAAAAAAAGTTCTCGGAGGTGTGTGAAGTCCACCAATTCGCACTTGGCCAGCGCGGTGGACTATGGCCTAAGCTTTCTCATTCCGAGGGAAGATCCGTGCCCAGCAGTGGGACAGTAATGAGTTGACGGCGACGACGACGACGAATTCTATATTTTCTCACCTACCTTTACCTTACTACTTACCTTTACCTTATGGAAGTAGTCACCGCCTATAAAACAGAGGTTCTGTCAAAAGTCAATCGCAGATGCGTTGCCACTTCCGCAGGCTGAGATAGTAGTCTCATATAAAAGGGAGGCTTAATTATAATTGCAAATCAAGTGTATTTATATTACCTTCATCTCTACATGTTATCTTAAGTAATTTATCCTTATTATAGAGTAATATTGTTAGTTATCTTAAGTGCCGTTGAAGCATCACTTATCAGATTTAATTGCTTAAAAATCCCACACAATCTTAACGAGGTGACGATTTTGGAATAACTCATAGTTTTCCTTCTATATCTCTTGGAAATTCTTCAACTTTATCTTGTATCTCGTCGACAAAGTTTAGAGAACTGTTTTATTCAATTGCACGCCGTTGTATTCTTTATTACATAGGCAACTAGTGTCAGAATCCTCTGAAGATGGGCCTGGAACAAGTTGTAACTTAGCAATCGGATGTAAACCACCCTATCGATCGAATAAGTCAGTGCATCTGATGTTATCAGTGTCCATTTTCTCACAGTAAAAAGTTAGAAAACTATTACAAACTCTGTCATGTAATCTGACACCTCACTCTGATAGGTTGCGGGTACACCGGGGATTGGCTACTTAATTAAATACTCTTGGAAGTTAGTTTTACTATATGGAAGTGGCAAACAAGCTTGCAGTCTAACTGATGGGAAGAGGTCAGTGCCGTCTTCGGCCTGTAAGTAACCCTAAATTAAATCAGAACATTGAAGCGCTTCACTTCTGTTATTAAGCCTAAATATATAGATGTGTCGGTGGCATCTCCGAAAACGAATAAAAAAGCGTTCCACAACCTTAAAAAACAATATATAAAATGAAATAGTTTATAAGGATGTAATAAATGTATCAAATTATTTAATTTTCTAAATTTGGTCAGATACGCTTTGAAGTACAAAAAGGTCTATAATAACACACCTTCGAGGTGTGATGGAATGATAATAATAAAACAAATAGCTTATAGTATCGTAACTCTAACTATATAAATCCCTTTTTGTAATTTCAAAAATTATTCTACATAACTTTTTTTGACTTAACTAAGCTTTTAAAAAACTAAAAGTCTGTTTTTAGCGAATTGCCAACATTTTTGAACGGATTTGTAGTGATATAAGTTCCACTTTACTATATTATTTTAAATATCCTGAATTATTTTGTTAGTATTTCGAAAACTTACATATTAAAGGAAGTTATTGATGTAAATAGTTCTCGATTAGGCTTTATGCTCGTTTAAAAACTTGCTATTTATATAAATAGTAGTAGTAGTAGTGTTGTACTGGCAGACAGACTGACAGCAGAATCTTAGTATTAGGGTCCGCTTTCATCCCTTGAGTACGGAATTCTAGTAACCATCCTATGAAATTTTATTTTAACTTCAACGGAATATTATATTAACATAAAATATATATTTTAAATAACGCAATGTACTCAGTGCACCTCAACCCTATACAGCGGCCGACAAACGAACCGCTGTCGATGATAATCGACGGTCGGCGCGCCGCGTAAATATCGTACGATCGTGTCGATAGTGCTACCACTCGCTTGTTTTATGTCCCGGTCCGCATCGAGATAGCGCCGATTTATCGCCCCGCCGGTAGTGCCGGGGCTACTTGAGATGTTGGGGCAAAGAGTAAACTTGCAATATGCGTTTCCGAGATTCCGTACGTTTGCCCCCTAGTCTTAGTTTAGCTTGCGTGGCCTTAGTTATAAATGAAATGTAGGGGAAGTATTTGAAATGAAATATCTTTATTTTGTATAAATCACAGCAGGCACTTACAAATCGTCCATTAAATATTTTTATTACGCTATCACGAGACTGGTATACGATATCAACTGAGAAGATTCGATAAGAAACTCAGCCATTTTGTCTTTTTATTTTGCAACGTAATCACTATGTGACATTTTTGCTCTGTCTTATACGGCAGCAGACGAACCGCTGTCGATGATAATCGACGGTCGGCGCGCTGCGTAAATATCGTACGATCGTGTCGATAGTGCTACCACTCGCTTGTTTTATGTCCCGGTCCGCATCGAGATAGCGCCGATTTATCGCCCCGCCGGTAGTGCCGGGGCTACTTGAGATGTTGGGGCAAAGAGTAAACTTGCAATATGCGTTTCCGAGATTCCGTACGTTTGCCCCCTAGTCTTAGTTTAGCTTGCGTGGCCTTAGTTATAAATGAAATGTAAGGGAAGTATTTGAAATGAAATATCTTTATTTTGTATAAATCACAGCAGGCACTGACAAATCGTCCATTAAATATTTTTTAATACGCTATTACGAGACTGGTATACGATATCAACTGAGAAGATTCGATAAGAAACTCAGCCATTTTGTCTTTTTATTTTGCAACGTAATGAGTATATGACATTTTTGCCCTGTCTTACACGGCAGCAGACAAACCGCTGCCGATCAAAATCGACGGTCGGCGTGCCGCGTAAATATCATATGATCGTGTTGATAGTACTACCACTTATGTCCCAGATGGCACCTACATAGCGCCGATTTATCGCCCCGACGGTAGTGCCGGGGATAATTGAGATGTTGGAGCAAAGAGTAATCTTGCAATATGCATTTTGACGTTTTGTACACATTCCACTTAATCTAAATTATTATAATATCATGGTAACTTATATTATGGGGGCTTATGTAGGTTTGTGCTGAGATAGGTGCACAAATTACTATATCCAAGACAAACATATAAATCTAATTTCGTTGCGATATAAGGATAAAGTCTAAATTTCTCATAATATACTTGTAAATTATGAGGCTGTGCACTCAATGCGTTTTGAATTGCTTGTCTTGCGACGTAGAGGGAAGGACCCAAAAAAAATCGTGCGATCGTGTTTATATCATTACCACATGCTCGTTTTCTGTCCCAGTCTGCATCGCGATAGGGTCGATTTATCGCCCCGCCGGAACTGCCGGGGTTACTTGAGATGTTGGGGCAAAGGCTAAACCGCTTGCAATTTGCTTTATGGAAACGATATGGCAAGAAGTCTAAATTTGTCACTACGATGTCAGCCTACTTTTGAATTAGACCAATATTCATCCAAATATTATTGTGGACTAGTTTATTGTATATTTTAAGGTGGTAGAACCAGTGTAGTTTAACCGGGGAAGTAACACTACCACACCTATTTCTAGCATGAAGCACTTCTTGCGTTTCGATGGAAGGTGTGGTTGCCGACACACTTTCACATGAGACGACCACCATGGTCCTCGGGAGTAGCAACGCATCTGTGATTGACTTCAGATGGAACCCATGTTCATTATGAAGTTGATTACAAATGTCCATGGGCGGCAGTGACCACTTACCATCAGGTGGACTGCATGTTCGTTTGCTACTTCAGTCAGATAAAAAATTTTTTTTTGAGGAGTGAGTGAGCTTCTACAGTTTCTTTTTTACGAAATGTGAAGTTATTGTTAGCCCTATTGACATTTAAAGCTTCATCTGGTATTGTGTGTCAAGCTTGAAGCCCAGCGGGGACAAGAAGACTATTGGTTGCAAGTGATAGTTTAGAACCCTGTTGCCGGATTTCATGACCTTCTTGTCTTCTCTAGAGGGATGAACGGTTACAGACCCAAAAAATAATGATCTGCCCTTTCTACATAAGACTTTCGGCTAATCCAGAGGCAACGCTTTTGAGGTAGCTCGGTTTAGGTCAGTTACACGATTACTTAGTCTTATTCCAGAGGTCGTATTCGCAAGATGTTGAAAATACTTCGAGGAATGTGACGTTGAAATTTCAATTGGCGCCAAATTTAAATTACATTAAAGTAGTTCTCGGAAACGTGAACACTTCAGCCAAAATAGATTTCGGCTGTCTTCTGTGCGTATCTATATATTAATACGTGAAGCAAAAACTTGTGAAGCATTTTTAAATAACTTACCGCGGATGGAGGAGTATAAAATTTTGCACGGTTATAGTTGACATAGAGAAGGAGTGCAGAATGTTAATATTTTTTTCAAATAATGCATTTTTCATACATAAAATCAACTAAAAACACATTACACACACTGCCTTGCATTTGAAAAAACACATACATAGTAAACGAAATAGAACATTCAATGTCATAAATATGAAAAAACATATCGTCAAAAATGTCAGATGTCTTTGTCAAAATACCGCTATTGCTTTTAAATGCGGCTTAGACAATTAAACCTCTTTTTTTATATTTAACGGGTGCGTTCAAAATTACTTAATTTTTTTTACATTTTATTTCAATTTGAGAAATATTGGTGCTACTTTGGACAATATGAAGTTTAGTTTTTTAATTTAAATTAAGGTCGAATTTCGACCGTTGCGACGGGTCACTAGTATCTATAATATGGTATCACGTTAAAAATTGGAGGATATTTCAACCAGTAAGGTCATATTGATAGCTTTACATTTACCTTGTTTTATGGTCGGACGATGTGTCGATTTATAGTGCCAGTATTTGGCTCCTGCAACTGGAGACGCAAAGATTATGAAGCTACAGATGTGGAAAGTTGTTAAAGTAGGTAGAAACAACTAAATTGTAGCGAGTTATTATTGAAAAACGAATTGTGATTAACTTGTAACAGATGATTTTATTACCAGTTTGTAAATACCAGTAGTAATAGTTGGACTAAAAATCGGTTGGTATTAACCAAATAAATATTTATGATAATAGTAATAGTATGCTTCCTCACATCAAAACCCAACATGTTGTACATGTTAAGTTTCATGGGGGAGACTTATTGAACTGAAACTAGGAGACTCTTCCTAGATATGAACTGGGATCGGAAATATGCATATCCTATGGGTTAATGTATAATCTTTTTTTAATCTGGTTGTAGCAGCAACGAGCATGCAGTCCATTCGATGGTAAGTGATCACTGCCGCCCATGGACATCTGAAGCAACCTCATATAGAACATAGGTTCTATCTGAAGTCAATCACAGATGCGTTGCTATTCCCGAGGGCTATGCGAGGCGACCATGCCTCATATAAAAGTGTGCCGGCAACCACAACCTTCCAAGGAAACGCAAGAACTGCTTCACACCAGGAATAGGTGTGGCGGTGGTAGTTCTCCGGTCGAACTACACTGATTCTACTCTACACACCTCCAGAATCTAGAACATAAACTATGTGTGTTTCAGGCAAATCCGACCTATAGTTACGTTAAAGAATACCTAACACACATACATCTTTTCAAACTTTCGTAACATTCATAATAATAATAAGATAGTTGCATTTTGTGCTACAATCCGGAATACAGTTACAGAGAACATCTGCAAAGCGCATAGTCTTTGGTCGCGCGTTGAAAAATCTATCTGGAAACCGACAGCTGATGAACGGTGTGTTATGTAAACGTAGTTTAGTGTGTTATTTATGAATAACTCGAAATGTACTCAGGAGTTGAATGAAAACATTGTTATAAACTAAAACCGACGCATATAGTACGAAGGCTCGTAAAACATGAGTTTTATGTTCCAATTGCATATAAACCGAGATATATGTCCGTTGAAATGTTTTGTTTCGTTAAAAAAATGGTTTGTTTAAGCAATTACTCGTACATTTGATGTAAACGGATTTGAAACGCGTAGTTTATGCGCCATTCGGGTTTGTTTCTGATAATATTTTTGAACTGAAAGCTGTTTTAATAAAACGTTGTGTCGTATCGTAAAATTGCGGGATTATGTTAGGGTCGGAGTTGTTTATATGTGAGCACTTTAGTTTTTAATAGACTTTACGATGTACCTTGGCAGTAAAGTCTTGTTGTATAAGATTGCGAAGTAAGGTTATATTTATTAACTTATGAATCAATGTTAATCAAAGGAATTGACTACATCGTACACTAGCGACACGTACCAATTCTGATATGAACTAAAGAAGGAGAGAAGAGAAGTACATATTTATTAACTTACGAATCGATGTAAATGAAACCACGAATTGATACATCTTAGACTAGCCAATTTTGATTTGAACTAAAAAAAGGAGAGAAGAAAGTTTTAGGGTTGGTGCACTTAGGATTATTTGAATGTGAATTTATTATTACGTTATTTGAGCCTTTTGAGGTTCGATTCTAAGGCACCTTGTCCAAAGCCATTTCTGCCTAATAACGTAATGATAAAAGATTAACATATCTCAATAATCTCAGGCGTCTCAACTTAGTCCTCTGTGGTAGCAAGTAAAATATTCTATAAGGTTGATTATAAATGTCAATTTGTGTCAGTGACTATCTATCACCAGGCGAACTGCATGCTCGTTTGCTACTTTTATATTGTAAAGAAAGATAACGGCAGAAACAAAAAGCTTATTCAAGGCATTCCAATTAGTCCTCAGACCACTGTGGACTAAG
The DNA here is from genome assembly GCA_949699795.1 of Spicauda simplicius. Lineage (NCBI taxonomy): Eukaryota > Metazoa > Arthropoda > Insecta > Lepidoptera > Hesperiidae > Spicauda > Spicauda simplicius. Next base: position 21,152,604 of record OX453062.1, read on the forward strand.
TTAGAACATTTCTCTTACCACTGCTACCCAGACACCGGAATCGTATAAGTGGTTGACCTCAGATCCCCAACCCTGGGTGTGACCATGCCACCGTCGGGTGGACTGCATGCTCGTTTGCTACTTCAGTTAGATAGAAAATAAGTATTATGGAAGATGGGAGCAAGCTGTGCACCTGATAGTAAATGGCCACTTGATAGTAGTTGCCCTTTGACACCTGTTATAAGCTATAGATAAGATTAGAATCCTATCCGAGGCTTACCACAGATGCGTTGAGACAAATCTTCAACAAAAATCTCAAGAAAAAGTTAGAACGCCATAGTTAAGTATGTCTCACGGAAAGAGTACCTACCACAGGTTTCAAAGCATCAAGCACAGTAGCGCATAACACTGTTGCTATAAGCAGAAACCTTTTTTTATATTGTTTTTTTTTTTGTCTACAGGGGGGAAACTTTCAAAAGGTACCCGACGCCGTTGGCGAAACGCAGGGTTATGTGGGATTTACCGCACTAAAACCTCCCCGGTGGCCGTCCTCGGCGCTACAAAGAGGACTCCTGGATCTCCAAAGGAACGCAACCGGAATCCTTTGAGCGCGTTGCCCCATCTGGCTCCTCCCAGATGGACGGCTGGGCCCATCGCTCCGTTTAGACTTTACGACGGTATGCGCAACCCCGGCAGCCCCTTTTAGTCGCCTCTTTCGACACGCAGGGGATACCTATTCTGATCCCGGAACTACAGGGACGATGAGCAGAAACCTACCACCTATTTAGGGTTAGTTCAAGAAATTCAGCATATTCCATGCTCCATGCTCGCTTTACTATATCTTTGATGCTTGCTTGGACGTCTTGAAGAAAACAAAAATCTTTATTAGCTAAATAACATACAAATATATGTTGGTATGTCGTTTGAAAAAAAAAACCTCTTGTTTTGCCTTTTCGGCGTGCAAATTGTTGTATAAATTGTCATGTTAATGTAATTGTGTACTTATTATATTTCATTTAAACAAATTGAAAGCAAGATAAAAGTACTATAATATTCACGTCAATATACAATTAACAATTAATTCCATGAATATCTGTAAGAGGGGGAGTCTCAGAAGCATTAAAACCTTCTCCGTTATTCATAATAATCCTTTATTTGTAAATAAAAGTAAATAATAAATTATTTTAAAATATAAACTCAGAAATCAACTTAAAATACAACTCATGCAATTAATTTTAGATATGTAAATATAAATGATAATTTATTTAATTTAAAACAATTATATTATATTAATATCTAAAAATAAATAATTTAAATAAAACTCTGTAATGCAACTCAAGTTCAAGCAATAGATGTGCTCGCCTCGAGCGCCGAAGAGTGAATGCCCCCAGACTGCGGCCACAGGTTGTTTTTTATAGGCGAGAGGTGGGGGTGATAGATGACGCTAGTGGGAACACGTGCAAAATGACATTGTTTATAAAATAAGTATGACTAGTTTTCTTGCGCCGATACGGCCATTCTGCAAGTAGGCGCGTCCCTGCGCCTATTTCTTGTTAGTGTTATCTGAAAAATATGAAAAGTTTTGAACTCAAATAAATGTTACGCAATTTGTACTCTTTTCCATTAAAAATGCTGCTCAGTTTTAATCTCATTTGATCAATAAATTGTATTCATTATTTTGACTGAGCCACCACAAAATAACACAAGACCTCATAGCCTCAGCGCTAGTATTGGTGCATCACACAAAAACCTCAGAGCCTCGGCGCTCATATTGGTATCACAATAAAATAGAGAGTAAAAAGTAATATACTCAGCTCAATTATTTTCGTCAGATTGTTCTCTATTCATTGCCGATACTGCCACATTACTTTGGACCCCAAATTTAGGAGCACTTCTCAAATGTTCGTGACACACTTTTCTGCATCGACCACGACCATTGATTTGACGTATCTCGTATCTATCATGGGGTAATACTTTTCTAACTTCAAATGGCCCATCATATTTTATGCTTAATTTTGTACCGAGTCGTGGAGGTTCTCTATAAAGGACGTATTCTCCTTTTTGAAATCTTATAATTTTTGCTTTTCCTTTGTCATATCTTTTCTTGTCTTTCTCAGCCTGCTCGGTCATCCTTCCCAAAACAGTTGCTTTCAGTAATTCTGGATCAATACGTTCGTTTTCTTCATCTATAATTTTTAACAATTCCGGAGGTACACTGCCTCTTTTACCAGTCAATAATTCAATAGGTGTTTGTTGAGTGGTTTTTGAAATGGTGCAGTTGATAGCTAGTTGCAGTGTTCCAAGAGATTTTTCCCAATGAGTTCTTTGTGTATGTTTTATCACTGTTAATCCATTTTTTATGATCCTCATAATCCTTTCAACTTGACCATTCCCTCTGCTGACATATCCTGCGCATTGATGCAACTCGATCCCATATTGATCACAATATGTCTTGTAATGAGAAACAAATGCACCATCACCATCAACAACAATCCTTTTAGGAGCACCAAACAAAAATACTACTTCTTGCAAATGTTTCAATGCACTGGCCTGGGTTTTGCTCTTAGCATACTGTAAAATAACAAATTTTGTGAATGCATCAATTGCCACAAATACATATTCTTTTTGAGCTGCACTTCCACTGAGTTTTCCGGAGATGTCAATGTGAATAGTGTGAAATGGCTCTGGAACCTTTTCAATTGGGTGTAAACGACTTTGTATAGCTCCAGATGCTCCTTTCATAGTTTTGCACACCACACAATGTTCTACGAAGTACCTGACTGTTGATGACATTTTGCTGAACCAGAAGTTTTCTTTAAGTTTGGCTAAGGTCTTTTCCCATCCCATGTGTTTAAGTGCTTCATGATAGGTGTTAATAAGGCTCCATTGATATGACTGTGGAACAACTTTAGTTATTTTATTTTACCGTTCAAGTCCATTTTGTGGTGTAAGATATTATCCTTAAGTTCGTACTCTGCATGAGACTGACGGTTCTTATGAAGTTCATCAATGATTTTGGATAGTTCTTGATCACGATGTTGTTCCACTATTAGCCAGTCATCTTTAGTAGACAGAGTCATAACGATCTTAAGTGGGTTACGACTGAAAAAGTCGGCATGTTGCAACTTTTCTCCTTTTCTGTACTCCACCTCGAAATCATAATTCTGCAAGAAAGCCCACCACCTGTGTATCCTTGGAAGCAACTCCTGCTTATAGCGAGAAGCCTTAACAGCATTACAGTCCGTCACAATAATAAATTTTCTCCCATACAAGAAATGTCGAAAATGTTTGATTGCCCTCACTATGGCTAAGGTCTCAAGCTCATAGCTGTGGTATTTAGATTCAGCCGGAGTGGTCCTCATACTAAAGTAGCCAATTACATGACGAACCTCTTCTTTTATTTGGATGAGTACTGCACCAAGTCCTGCTGCACTTGCGTCTGTGTGTAGTTCTGTTGGCAGTCCTTCTTGAAATATCGTTAGTAGAGGTGCCGACGTAAGGTAGTTAATAATCTTCGAACGTACAGCCTCATGCTCTGTAGTCCATTCCCATTTGGCGTTAGATTTGGTCAGATTGTATAGAGGTATCATTTCTGTGGAGAAATTAGGAACAAAACGGCGAAAATATCCAGCTAAACCATTAAATTGTCTCAGCTGCTTCACATTTGTTGGTGGAGGAGATCTTGCCAAAGCTTCTACCTTGGATGGACTAGGTCTTATCTTCCCATTACTTACAATAAAACCAAGATATTCAATTGAAGTCTTCATGAAAGAGCATTTCTTTATATTAATTGCGAATCCGGTTTTTGTGAGAGCTTCTAGTACTTTCTCCAGTTTTAAAAGTCCTTCAGGTATAGAATTACTAGGAATGAGGACATCGTCCATATAAACAAGAGCCTCTTTGCCCTTTAAAGTTCCTAAAGCTTTGTTAATGGCCCTTTGATACACGGATGGCGCATTTGTCAATCCAAATGGCATTGTCAAATATTCATATTGTCCGTCTGGAGTGATGAATGCTGTTTTCTCTATGGATTCGGGAGAAATGGGAATTTGGTGGAATCCCGCCGCCATATCCAAACAAGTAAAGTATTTTGCCTCCGCTAATTGGTCCAGCTGCTCAGAGATCAATGGTAAAGGATAATTATCTCTTACCGTATTAGTATTTAAGTCCCTGTAATCGACACATAATCTGTCCTCACCGTTTTTCTTCTTTACCATGATGATTGGGCTTGCGAAGGGTGAACTACTCTCTCGAATAATGTTCTTGTCAAGCAGTTCTTTAATCATTTTTTGAACCTTTTCACGTTCGACTGGGGCGAGTCTATACGGTCGGCGGCTAACTATTTTATCTGGGTTTTTTAATCGGATTATAAGCTGACCTGTCGTTATTCTAGAGTTCGACATACCTTCTGAGAATGAGTCTTTGTATTTGTCCAATAGTTCCGTCAGTTGTTTTAAATGCTCCTTGTCTGTTACATCAGTGTCAATTGTGGTTGAAGACAATTGATATATATCCGCTGCTTCCCTTTGCCGTCTATTGCTACTAATAGTAACACCACTACTTGTCATTGTAACTTCGATACCTGGAATGCTTAATAAGTCCTTTCCCACAACAATATCAGTTTGTAATTCATGGTCCTAGACAATACAAAGTTCGAGTTCGATATTAACGTCATTTATATTACAGGTCACAGTTATTTGATTCAGAGATACGGTAGGTACTGGGCCGATACCTTTTAGGTAAATTATTTTAGTAGATCTGGTTCCAGGGAGGGATGAGGCTATCGACTCTTTGATTAGAGAACAATCTGCACCACTATCAAACATAACGTTAAAAGTTTTGTTATTTATTATTACAGGTATAATACTTGAGATGTTCTTACCTTTGTGGCACAGGTTGACGTTTCTTTCAGAGTTCCGTTTTTCAGCATATATTCTTTTAAAACACGTCTCATACGAATGTCCGGCAGTATTACAAAATGAACACTCTTTTTTTTTGTCGAGCTTCTTTAGTGCTACTGCATTTTGTTTGCACCACTGTGCCTTGTGACCTGGTTGGCCACACACGAAACAGTCCAAATTTGGCCTATCACTTTCAATCCTAATCCTTTTATTAGGTACAAACACTCGGGGGGTCGTGGATTTTCGTTTTCGCATAGTTTTTGCAATTGCGATTAATTCCGGTACTGTGTTGGATTTGCTATTCAACATTTCGGTACGGAGAGTATCATCTTGAATGCTTCCAATCACAAATTCCACAGCATCTTGTTCTGTAGGATTTGGTTTAACTATTTTTTTATACATTTTCCATACATTGGATATGTAGTCTGGAATATCAACAGCATCATCGATAGTATACCGGCGAAACTTCAAAACATGCGAAAAGTACCTGGATTCGGGTTCAAAGGTTTGTATCATATCTTCCTTCATTTCGGCCCACGTCATTGTTCTGAGTAAACAGTCATCAGCCCATAACTGTGCGCGGCCTTTGACAACGCCAGCTGCCTTGAGGCGAACTTCATGATCCTTCAATTTGTATTCTTCTTGTGTCTTTGTTATGAGGTCGACCCACTCTCTCACATCGGTGCCCTTGTCTGGATCGAAACTGGGGAAATAAATGTCGGAAATACGTACTGAGCGATTTTCTTCAGGTTTAAATATCTTCATCATTTCAGAAAGCATAGCCTGGTTATCTTGGGATAGCTGACTCATCATCTCACACATTGTATCCTTAAATGTATTTGCCAAAAGTGCCATAGCTGCACTGCTTGTACTGGCCGATGGATGTTGGCGTCGATCCGTCCCCTCTTCTGATGTAAGAGGGGGAGTCTCAGAAGCATTAAAACCTTCTCCGTTATTCATAATAATCCTTTATTTGTAAATAAAAGTAAATAATAAATTATTTTAAAATATAAACTCAGAAATCAACTTAAAATACAACTCATGCAATTAATTTTAGATATGTAAATATAAATGATAATTTATTTAATTTAAAACAATTATATTATATTAATATCTAAAAATAAATAATTTAAATAAAACTCTGTAATGCAACTCAAGTTCAAGCAATAGATGTGCTCGCCTCGAGCGCCGAAGAGTGAATGCCCCCAGACTGCGGCCACAGGTTGTTTTTTATAGGCGAGAGGTGGGGGTGATAGATGACGCTAGTGGGAACACGTGCAAAATGACATTGTTTATAAAATAAGTATGACTAGTTTTCTTGCGCCGATATATCAACTTATTTCTAAATAATCATTAATATAATAAAACATTTATTTTGAAGCCACATTATAATTTCATTCATAAACCGGCACCAACACATTATAATTTCATTCTTTTATACGGCAATTCTTTAAACAAGTCTTGTTTCATTATTCCTTGCTATCAGGCACTAATATAATTTAAAACTTCGTTCCTATACACTCCTTCACACAACAATAATTAACACAGCGATAAACAATTTAAAAGCAAAACGTTTTACTTTTACTTACAACTTTTTAAAACGTTTGTACCCTTTCGCACCAAACGGTTATCTTCAAACATCTAACCATTATCCACATTAAAACATCGATGAAACAATAACTTTTATCTATTTGAAACAACAATCACACATGTGCTATCCGTCAATCAAACCCCGTGATTGGTTTTTGATTGATTGTTTGTTGTCTTGATTGGAATCGATCTTTGATGCGATGCGGTTTGAAGTTTTGCGTTTCATGGAATACCAAGAAAAATAACTAGCAAATAAAAATATAAGCAAAATGCCGCGAGATAAGAAATTAATACTGCGTATCGTATTAAGAAGCAACAATTCAGAGATTTTATTATATTTAAAAAAATTCGCACTCGGCCAGCGCGGTGGACTATGGCCTAAAACTCTCTCATTTTGAGAGAAGACCCGTGCAGCAGTAGGACAATAATGGGTTGACGAGAGACAGATTAGTTTATGTATGAACTTAGATTAACATTATTGAGTACTAAGAAAACCTACTTAGTGTACGATATTATAGACAATATTCATATAGAATATTTTTTTATCCAAATGAAACAGCAAACGAGCATGCAGGCCACCTGATGGTAAGTGGTCACTACCGCCATTCATGTAGAACATTTGTTCGATATGAAGTCAATCATAAATCCGTTACTACGAGACGGTCGCCCCATATTAAAGTGTGCCAGCAATCTATACCCTTCCGTTAAAACGCACGATTTTAAGTTAAATCTCGAGAAATAAGACTAGGGGTGTTACTTCCCCGGTCGAACTATAGGAATCATACTTAATATTATAATGGTGAAAGTTTGTGAGTGTGTATGTTTATTACCTACTTCTTCACGTCTAAACGGCTGGAGCGATTTTCATACTAAATAATTATTATAAAGGCGAATGTTTGTGTGTATGTTTGTTACTTCTTTACGTGTAAACAGATGGAGCGTTTTTCATAAGAAATGGGAAGGAGTTAGTTGAAACTCTGGATTAACATATAGTCTACTTTTATTGTGGGGAAATATGTTATTCTGACGGTATAATCGATAATCCATTTTTTTACCGCGGGCGAAGCTGCGGGATTCAGCTTGTATTAATAAACCCAAATTTATTATTGAGACATCTGGGCGGAGATCGATCTCGGAACCCACACAGCAACAGATTGGTGTTGTCTTCACCACGCGGGTCGTCATAAAAGTAAAAAAAGTTTTTAACATTCAAAAATATAATAAGTACGTAGTTTTTACTTCTTTAATGCCGACGTTTTGACTTCATTTTGAGGTAAATGCATTTCCCATAAATAAGTAAGGTTAACAGGCTTTCCACCAAAGATGTCCCTGATGCCTTAAATCGCATATTTTTCTTTAACCATATGTGTCTAACATTAATCCATATTTATATTACTTTCTTTCCGTATTTATTTTATTTACGTTCGGTATATTAATGATAGATATTTGTGGATCTACATGCCTACTTGGTACACAAAAATTAGAATACCTAGGATAATTTCAAAAGTGGAAAAGTGCCACACTATTTACTTTCCCACCAGAAATAACATACTATTAGAAGTAGAGGACGCCTATTTATTTTACTGATTTTTGAATGAAGATATTTAGAGCTACAACCATGTGAAAATGTGTAGCACATACAATGTTTAACCAAAGCCAAGAATAATGGAAATTGTCAAAACAAGACATCAGCATTTTTTCGCATTACACCTGATGTTGGGTAAACAAACAGACATAATGATGGACAGGTATTTTGTATATCTTCCGTACATTTGAAGGAACCTTTCATCGGAATTTAGGGGATATTATTTTTTACAGTGAAAACTATTTTACGAATGATAATTTATAGGTATAATAAAGAATCAGGTTGACTACATGCTCGGTTACTACTGCACACAAGCATACAGTCCACCTGATTACAGACTGCCATCCATGGACTTCTGTCAACTTCATATAGAACGGGGGTTCTTTCTGAAGTCAATTACAGATGCATTGCTTCCTACACTGCAGTTCTTTTAAGGTGGTAGAACCAGTGTCGTTCGACCGGGGAAGTACCATCGCCACACCTATTTCTAGCGTGAAGCATTTATTGCGTCTCGATAGAAGGGTGTGGACTATGCGACTATCATAGTCCTCGAGAGTAGCAACGCATCTGTGATTGACTTCAGATGGAAGCCATGTTCTGTATGGAGGTCCATCAGGTGGACTCCACGCTCAAACGAGCTACTTCAGTCAGATAAAAAAAAACTAAGATAGTCGCTTCACAAGAAACTAGTCAGCCGGCAACCACGTGTTTGCATCAAAATGCGACAACTGCTTTACGCTGGTCGCTTTTACAAACGCGACAGTGGCAAATTCTTCTCCGTATCATTCTTGATCTACGAAGTTTCAAACTTGTTCGTCATTTAACCTTTGCAAATAAAAACATCAATTTTATAACAAAGTGTTCGCGGATTCAAACAAGAGCTTTTATAGGAGACTAGTTCACCCGCTGAACTTGGTCGGCCTAAAGGCCAAAAATCTGAAATTATTAATAATCCTCCACTACATTATGTATGTATTATACGTAAAAACCTTTCTCTTGAATCACTCTATCTATTAAAAAAAACTTCATTAAAATCCTTTGCGTAGTTTTAAAGATCTAAGCATACATAAGTCTGGCTGTGTGGTGTCGGCCTTTTAGAATAGCACCACTCCCTCTCTTCCCGTGGATGTCGTACGAGGCGACTAAGGGATAAAACATCCAGGAGATGGGCAGCAGCATCTCCTGTAAAATTCCAACATTTACTGCGGTCACCAACACGCTTGCCAGGCGCGGTGACTACTGGCAAAACCCCCTTATGACAGGTGCAGAAAAGCCACGGCCCCCAGTCCCCGGCGGCCCCGCTATTCCGGGCTATGGTAGCGGCCAAGGTAACGGCGGGGCAGGGGGTGCTAAGAATCTCCGGAAGAGATCCGGCTACCACAACCGACGACTTCTGCACCTGGCAACATACAACACCAGGACACTGAGGACCGACGAGAAGATACAGGAGCTGGAAGAAGAAATAGACAAGTTAAACTGGAGTGTTTTGGGATTGTCTGAAGTCCGAAGACAGGGGGAGGACACGATAATCCTCAAATCTGGAAACTTGCTCTATCACCGGGAGGGCGATCACCTGTCCCAGGGTGGTGTCGGGTTCCTCGTCCACAAATCCCTCGTGAACAACGTTGTAACAGTCGACAGTGTGTCGTCAAGGGTAGCGTACCTTATACTCAGAATATCTAAACGGTATTCGCTGAAGGTCATACAGGTATATGCGCCGACTTCGACACACCCAGACGATGAGGTTGAGGTTATGTATGAGGACATAAGTAGAGCCATACATACCTCAAAAACCCATTTTACCGTTGTCATGGGGGATTTTAATGCAAGACTAGGCGTGCGAAATGGTGACGAACGGAGGGTGGGGCCCTTTGGAATTGGACAACGGAACCACCGAGGTCACTTGCTTGCCAACTTCTTGGAGAGGGAAGACTTCTTTATGATGAACTCTTTCTTCAAGAAGAAGGCACAGCGAAAGTGGACTTGGATAAGTCCTGATGGTTCCACTAAGAACGAGATAGACTTCATTTTGGCAGACAAACGGCACATATTTAATGATGTCTCTGTGATCAACAGGGTGAAAACCGGAAGTGATCACCGGATGGTAAGAGGCACATTAAATATCAATGTAAAGCTGGAACGGTCACGCCTGATGAAGTCTACGCTCCGACCAACACCTGTCCAAATCCAGGGCTCCGAAGAGTTCCAGCTACAGCTCCGAAACCGTTTCGCGTGTCTCGATTCTTGCGTTTCTGTGGACGAAATTAACACCAAGGTAGTAACAACTGTCCACGACGTGGGGTCTAAGTATTTTAAGACCCACTCCAGTGGTGGCTCTCAGGTTCTCTCAGAGCATACTCTCGGTCTTATGAGGGAGAGGCGAGAACTATGTGTGCAGTCTCCAACCTCAATGTCGAGATACAGACTGCTCAATAAAGTAATCTCTCAGAGTAGGCGACGCGATTGGCGTGCTCACAACACCCGACGCGTAAAAGACGCTATTGAGCGAAACCGGGGCTCAAGAGTGTTCGCCAGGGATCTGTGCATTGGGCAGAGCCTGCTGACGAGGTTGAAGACCGAATCGGGCACCGTAGTTTCGTCTCAGCCCGATGTTCTGAGAGAAATTGAGAAATACTACGGACAGTTGTATGCTTCCGCACGAGCTCCCGCCCGTAACAAGGCGGACGACAAACGTGCCAAACTGACCCGACACTATACTGAGGACCTCCCGGACGTCAGCCTGTACGAGATTAGAGAGGCTCTCAAACAGCTGAAAAACCACAAGGCACCGGGGGATGACGGAATCACAACAGAGCTGCTAAAAGCTGGCGGTAAACCCGTACTAGTGGCGCTCCAAAAGTTGTTCGATTCCGTCATTACTAGCGGGACAACCCCGGAAGCGTGGAGCAGAAGCGTAGTGATGCTGTTCTTCAAAAAGGGCGATAAAACCCTCCTGAAGAACTACAGGCCCATTGCGCTTCTGAGCCACGTGTATAAGTTGTTTTCGAGAGTCCTCACTAACCGTATTGCACGCAGGCTTGACGACTTCCAGCCTCCCGAACAAGCCGGATTCCGAAAAGGCTACAGCACCATGGACCACATACACACGCTTCGGCAGATTTTACAGAAGACCGAGGAGTATAATCTGCCGTTATGTGTTGCTTATGTGGACTATGAGAAAGCCTTCGATTCTATCGAGCACTGGGCGGTGCTGGAGTCCCTTCAGCGATGCCAGATCGACTATAGGTACATCGAGGTGTTGAAGTGTGTATACACAGCCGCCACCATGTCAGTCCGAGTACATGACCAAAGCACGAACCCCATCCAATTGCAGCGGGGAGTCAGGCAAGGCGATGTCATATCGCCGAAACTGTTCACCGCTGCGTTGGAAGATGTGTTCAAGCTGATGGAGTGGAAAGGTCTTGGCATCAACATCAATGGCGAACACGTCACACACCTTCGATTTGCCGACGATATAGTCATCTTGGCAGGTTCGCTGACGGACCTCAGCACAATGCTAGGCGACCTCAACAGTGCCTCACAACGGGTGGGTCTTAAGATGAACATGGACAAGACGAAAATCATGTCTAATGTCCATGTCACACCCGTACCGGTAGTTGTTGACGGCACTCCTCTCGAAGTTGTCGACGAGTACATTTACCTGGGACAAACGATCCGGATGGGTAAGTCCAACTTTGAGAGGGAGGTCACTCGAAGAATCCAACTCGGCTGGGCTGCGTTCGGGAAATTTCGTAGTATCTTTTCGTCCACAATTCCTCAGTGCCTGAAGTCGAAATTGTTCGAGCAATGTGTGTTGCCAGTGATGACCTATGGCGCCGAAACGTGGTCCTTCACTAAAGGCCTCATTCGAAGGCTCAGAGTCGCTCAGCGTGCTATGGAGAGGGCTATGCTCGGAATTTCGCTACGAGACATGATTCGTAACGATGAAATCCGTAGACGAACGAAGGTTACCGACATAGCTCTCAAAATCAGCAAGCTGAAGTGGCAGTGGGCCGGCCATATCGCTCGAAGGACGGATAACCGATGGGGACGAAAGGTCCTCGAGTGGCGACCACGTTTAGGCAAAAGGAGTACAGGTCGCCCCCCTACCAGGTGGACCGATGACCTGAAGAAGACAGCGGGAAACCGTTGGATTCAGAGGGCACAGGACCGGTTGGAGTGGCGCCATTTAGGGGAGGCCTATGTCCAGCAGTGGACATCAAAGGGCTGATGGATGGATGGATGGATGGAAGCATACATATGGACAGACAGCGCGAAGCGACTTCGTTTTATACTACGTAGTGATATAACTGTTTATACTATAGGGATATACATTCCCTTGTTGTATTCAATAAATTGTCCCTTTAACTTTTCCACTTCCGCCTAAAAGTCTACCCAATCTTTATAGAGCATAATCTTATCATTCGCAACAAAAAACCCAAACAGAGGGCAGAGTATACAGGGTGACGCACAAAGGAAGTCGGAAGCGCATAAACATGCCGGTTTACGACCGCACAGATAAGGAGCATCCTTTATAGTGCGCGGCATCTGATAGGGGTTAGTTAAGGGGCTCTTTCTCGGGGTCGATTGTTGTATTGAGATTTTAAAATTGCTGTTTTTTTTTAAGATTGAAGTAGCAAACGAGCATGCAGTCCACCTGATGTTAAGTGGTCACTGCCGCCCATGGACATCTTCATGGTAAGCAACTTCAAATAGACTTCATACAGAACGTGGGGTTCTATCTGAAGTCAATCACAGATGCGTCGCTATTCCCGGATACTACTTCAGATGGAACTCATGTTCTTTATGAAGTTGCCTACAGATATCCATGGGCGGCTGTGACCACTTACCATCACGTAGACTGCATTCTCGTTTGCTACTTCAGTCAGATAAAAAAAACCTCAAATCTCGGACCTTCGCATCAAAGGTGCTGTACCACAAGGCTCGTATCACATCGTAAAGTTGTATAGCGAGGTGCGAACTGCAATAATAACATCCGACGCGATCAACGTCTTGCTCCGTGGAGCCATATATTTGTACAAACCCGTCGACGCATAGTGTTTACGATTATCGTTAAAAAGAGCATATTTCGTCAACACTACGCGCTCTCATGCTGTAGAATCAAGTATGTAGTAGGTTTCAGACGAGGTGATAGGCATTATCGTCTTTGATATTGAATGGCAAACGAGCATGCAGTTAATGTCAAGTATAGTAAGACAAGGACAGTGATAGCCTACTGGTTGAAACTTGCCCTCTCAATCAGGTCCGAAGTTCAGACCCAGGCACGCACCACTGATTTATGTGCGTATTAGAAATTTATTATCACTGTTTTTCGGTGAAGGTGAAACATCGCGAGGAAACATACACACCCGAGAGTTCTTTAAAAAAAAAGTTCTCGGAAGTGTGTGAAGTCCACCAATTTGCATTTGGCCAGCGCGGTGGACTATGGCCTAAAACTCTCTCATTCTGAGAGAAGGCCCGTGCCCAGCAGTGGGACAATAATGGGTACAACCCAAGACAAGAACTAGGGTTCTGAAGACGCAATCATCTGGGAATAAGATTGTCGCGTTGTTTGAAAGTGAGCCGGCAACTATATCGTTCCGACCACATGCTTCACAATAGACATAGCCATAATGCTTAGCGCAAGTTTCCAAATAGTCAGCCACTTTATACATAAAGGGTTAAAAGGATAAAACTTAATGCCTAATGGCATTGCTCTGCCAGGCAACACTGGGCGATAGCGTTGTGGTAGGTATATAAAAGTAACTACAAAATATTAATTTAGAGAATAATTATACAATATTAGATATACACAAAATATTAATATATATTTATATAATACAATAATTATGTTGGCGTATCTTGCCACAAAGGGCTCTCTTTTATTGAACTGTAAGGCAAGATACTGTAGCTAACTTTCATTGCCATGTAAAAAAGAAGAACATGATTGTAATTATATTTAAAAAAAAGTGGATATAAATAAGAAAAAAGACAAACCCGCTGAGTTTCTTGCCGGATCTTCTCAGTTGAGGTCGTATTCCGATTCGGTGGTAGTGTAAGAAAAAAAATGTACCTGACAATTTGTAAGTGCCCCCGTAGGCCTATACAAAATAAAGACATTTCATTTCATTTCATAAAAATAATATATATATAATAAAACAATACATAATATAATACAATAATTATACTAAGGACTGAAATGTTGATGGACTCATGATGACGTTGTAAGTAATGTTCCCGTAAAAACGTCTTGAACGTACTCCTGCTTGTAGCTTTTCTGATGTTATGCATGTATGTTAGGCATAAAACTATAAGCATCACATCTAATTGCCGCTTACTCTTTGCACCGCACGAACGGACAAGATGTTTGTTTTACATACAAAGTTTATGGCGCCAATTAGGAGCCTAGCTTATTAACCGGCGTGAAACTCACAAGTAACAACCAGTACGGCTATTTGTTTTGATAGAAGCTTAGTGACGGCGTATTTTTAACTCTGAGAATTGCCTCTTAGAAGTGCGAGGGAATTTTACGGTCAACAATTTATGGGAAGTTTAGTAGCTACCTCATGTAGAGCTACGTGCAAAGTAATGTGTAAGCGGGTAGCAAATCGCTAGCTTTTGGCCGGTGGCTTTAAACGACGAATTTTCTAAACGTCATGTAAGTTTGTTATGAAGTCTGATAATAAGCTTTGTGTTTGCCACAATACTTTGTGACGACAGTGGCAATCTATTTCTTATTGTCTTCAGGTAGAACCAATGTTCTATATGAAGTTGCATGCAGATGTCGCATGCTCGTTTGCTAATTCAATGTTCTATATAAAAAAAACGATTTTTACTAACCTTTTTTATTAACCTGAGTTAATCAATTTGTCTCTTGGGTGCTATGTTACACTAAAGTAATACAATTACTGCTGCTATGAAGCAGGCTTGAGGCTGCAGTGAGAAGATATTTAAGGTAAAGAGTTGTCTAAAGGCTAAGGCGGAATGTCTTATGCTCCAAAGATGCAATAATCAAACTGTATTCTTAATACTTAACGTATACTTACGATCTGCGTTTTAAAAATAAAAATAAATAAAGTTATTTTTGCCGATATTTTGAGCCCGTTGCATGCATTTTTATCACGGCGAACCTGGGTCGAGATATCAACAAAAGGAATTTAAAAACCGTGAAGTATTAAAATGTCTCAATTTCGATAATATTAGTCTAAAATCATGGTTATACTACTTTATTGTTTCATCATTAAGTAGGTAATTATTGAAAGTGTCATGACATATGTCATATGATTTTTACTGGTATGATCGCGGATTTTGCTTGATTTCAATTTTCTGCTGACATTTCGTGGTAACCAAGATCCATGCAATATTTTAATGCCATTATTGCAAAAAACTCATTATATTTCACTCTGTAGTCAAACTAGGACATTAAAAATTGTGTATAAATAAACATATCCTGGCTTCGAGTGCTTGTCTTCTGCATGTGTAAATGACATCCATGATACAAAAATATCATGTACATAAAACTTAGCAATATTGTATGATAGTTATGTATGATATAACATAAATATCATACATAAAAATATACCGTTAACATCTCAACAGCAGCCGTGTCATTAAAATAAATTAAATAAATAAAATGGCGTCCAATTTATAAACACTAAGAGGTAATGAACGGGAGGGCGATCGGTAATTGAGATAAAAAATGGAAGATAAGCGAAAATTTCACACTTGGCTAAATAAACATGTTAATTTATAAACGGTGGGTAAGGCAGTGTTCATATTGCTTCGACAACCTGATACATACATGGAGTTAAAGATCAATATAATTTGTTTCGAAAAATTTAAAAAAATAAGGTATAATAATTTCTTATATCTTACATCTTAAAGCAAAGTGGGAGGAAAATCCCTAGTTGGGGAACTTTGAACCCTTTCAAGGTGGTAGAACTAGTGTAGTTCGATCGGGGAAGTAACACCGCCACACCTTTTTCTAGTGTGAAGCATTCCTTGCGTTTCGATGGAAGGCTGTGGTTGCCGGTACATTTTTATATGAGGCGACCATCACAGTCCTCGGGAGTAGCAACGCATCTGTGATTGACTTCAGATGGAACCATGTTCTGTATGAAGTTGATTACAGATGTCCATGTGCGGCAGTGGCCACTTACCATCAGGTGGACTGCAAGCTCGTTTGTTACTTTAGTCAGATAAAAAAAAAATTACAAAAGAGTTATTTTTTATTTTTAAGGCGTAGCGGTTCGGTCAAAATCGGTTGAGAGGCATGAGTTCCAGTTTCGACTCTTGGTCAGTAAGACTAGACAAAGTCAAATGAATTTATGTTTGCGTTTTAGGTCTAGGTGTTTATATACTTCTTATGAATCTTATTTATAGATATTATTATAAAATACGTACATTACAAATTATTTTTAATCTAATTAAACAAATGATGAATAACGACTTTAACAGCACCCTAACATTTACATTTTTAATTCCAAAAGCGTTATTGTGTAAACATTTCAGGAGCTGAAATCCATTAGATGAAGACGTGTCTCGTGGACGGACGTACTGACAAACAAACCGCGATTAGCTGTTGTGATGAGAAATACTCCGGCTGACGGCCGGACGTCTGACGCCTTTGAACTGGGTAATGGATGGCGAGCTTGTTACTAGGGGTTTTGCGACGTAGTATTGGTGTAGTGTATCTGTGACCCGGCAATTTTAGGGCGGCAAATTTTACAGGTTGTGTCAAGACTAGGATGGAAGGCGAACTTGTTATTAGAGAATATTCCACATACCTTTGTGCAGAACTGACATTCTGAAATACTCTCTACTTCCTCGTATATGTGCCGCGTACAATCATCTGTGCGCCAAATCAGCTGATGTCGATATTCATCACAATTCGATAACAAGTCTTAAAGATCAGATTACTTTAATAAGCACCTCTGTTTAAGCTACGCATCCTATTAAGATTTATGTGTGATGCTGTTGGTGTGTAAATAAAATAAAATAAAATAGAGGATTTGTGGCGTATTTATATATTGGTATAGTGTATCATGCTTCGCTCGGCAATTTCAGGGTGGCAAAATTACACAAATTACTAAAAACAGTTTAAAGTAATAGAAACAGTAAGATAAAAGAAGACATCTAAATAACCTACTACAGGTGTTGTCATTAGCCCTGTTTGAAGCTACTTATGTTCCTGATACATACATGGAGCTAAAGATCAATATAATTTGTTTTAAAAGTTAAAAGATATAAGGTAAAATAATCTCTTATATCTTACATCTTATAGTCAAGTGGAAGGAAAATCCCCAGTTGGGGAACTTTGAACCCTTTGAATGACCGGGGAAGTACGTTTCGATGGAAGGGTGTGGTTGCCCGTATATTTTTATATTAGGCGACCATCTTAGTCCTCGGGAGTACTAATGCATCCGTGATTGACTTCAGATGGAACCCATGTTCTGTATGAAGTTGATTACAGATGTCCATGGGCGGCTTTGACCACTTACGACCAGGTGGACTGCATACTCGTTTGCTACTTTAGTCAGATAAAAAAAAGACAGTAACTTTCGTAAATTCAACGGCGTAAGCACTAAATCTTAGTAGTAGAAACTTCACAAGTTTTATCATAGTATCTCTTGTAAATAAAACGCTGTAGGTCTGATTGCGAGCAGGAACTGCGGCTTATGTAAACTGCGAAAGTAATATTTGTAAAGGTTTAGGCAAACGCAAATACGCTTTTATCTATAAAGATAACGTTGCGTATCTTAAATGTTAACAAAAACAATAACTTGAAATAGAAAAGGAATCATAGCAAGTTGAGAACCTACAAAAAGGCAGAACGTATGTTTTGACCGGGGAGGTACCACTGTCACACTTATTTCTATCTTTTGGTGGAAACATGCAATTGCTGGTTACGTAAATAAATAAATAAACTAAAAAATGTATTTATTACTACGACAGACTCGAAAACCGCCCATGTCATTGCAAAGAATACCATGGACGGCTCTCGAGTAATATACTGCAAGCATTAATTAAACAACAAAGAAAACTTGCAGTTCATTTGAAGGTAAGTGATCACTGCCGCCCATGGACATTTGTAAGCAACTTCATATAGAACGTAGGTTTTATCTGAAGTCAATCACAGATGCGTTGCTACTTCCGAGGACTAGGATGGTCGCCTCATATAAAATGTGCCGGCAACCACACCCTTCCATCGAAACGCAGGTGTGGCGGTGGTACCTTCCCGGTCGAACGAAACTAGTTCAACCACCTTATAAATGTTAAATTTAGTTGCTTCATGCTAGAAATAGATGTAGCAGTAGTACTTCTTTATCGAATCATACCTATATCACTTTGCAAATTAGAAATAACAAAAATAGCAAAATAATTCAAACCATTCATTGCGTCATAAACAAAGTATATTATAGTCGGAAGATTAATGCCTTCATGTTAATATTCGAGTTTAACAATAGTCCAATATAATTTGCCTCAGAATGAGTACTAGGAATTGTTGGCACATGGCCTGTTTGTATGAGTTATGGCGCCATAAACACGACATACTGGCATATTAATAGTTATATTTTTGAGTGAGCAAAACATTATCATGAAAATTGATAAAACATGGCGTGTCTCGTTGAATAAAGGTCAGTGCACACTTGTCGATGTGAGGTAATGAAGATTATTACCAATTAGATTCTTATTGGTACCATTTTGTTGAATAAAAATAACGTTTTCCGCACTCATCGTATTAAAGATTTGTGTCGTAGCACCTATTTTTTTTTATCTGACTAAAGTAGCAAACGAGCTTGCAGTCCACCTGATAGTAAATGGTCACTGCCGCCCATGGACATCTGTAATCAACTACATACAGAACATGGATTCTATCTGAAGTCAATCACAGCTGCGTTGCTACTCCCGAGGACTATGATGGTCGGCTCATGTGAAAGAGTGCGGGCAACCACATCCTTCTGTCGAAACGCAAGAGCATTTCTTGCGTTTCGACAGAAGGGGACTCACGCTAGAAATAGGTGTGGCGGTGGTACTTCCCCGGTCGAACAACACTGGTTCTACCAGCTTGAAATTGTATTATTGTATTATATCGCATCCCTATGATACAACGTACACGTTATATGAAGTGTATCGTCAGAGAAACAAAAAGTAAAAGTCAGTTAATTCCGAGGACAATGATAATTATGGTGCTTGCAATTGACAGAACTAGGATCTGTCTTTAAGCTTGAGGGAAGCTTAAGGGAACAGCTTTAGGCTTTAAAATTGATGGCGAGAAAGAGTGTTTTAGATGTGCATTTAATTAGGAGAGGAAGTTGAGGAGAGGAGTGCTTGGATTCTCCTGTTTTTTATCTGAAGTATGGTCTTATATACTCGCATTTAGAATTGGCAATGGAAGCTTGAGGCTCTCTGTTGCTCTCCGTCAAGTATTGACTAGATTTTGGGCCTTCATATGTTTTTATAATATGTCAGTATCGATTCTACAAGCAGACCAGCATTTGATACTAATTTGAAACTGATATTTGCGACATGATATTGAACCTAAAAAAATGGTTTTTTTTTATATCTGACTGAAGTAGCGAACGAGCATTCAGTCCATCTGATGGTAAGTGATCACTGCCGCCCCCGAACATCTGTAATCAACTTCATACAGAACATGGGTTGTATCTGAAGTCCAGATGCGTTGCTACTTCCGAGGACTATGATAGTCGCCACATATAAAAGCCTACCGTTCTGGTTTTGTTATCAACGACAAAGTTTTACCTTATAAATGCTAATGCATATTTAAATAGGAGTAAAGGCATTATAGGTTTGGATGTAATCTTAAATTTAAATAACCTATCAATAAAATGCGAAGATGCACGCGGATGTATCACTTATCTTCGTCTCCAACATCTAAGAAACAGAACCTGTAATATAAAGGGCTACATTAAAACATTATTGGCTCTATTCATTAAGAGGTGATGTGACACGCTTGTTCATAACATAACTTATTACCCAATTAACTACAACGATAACAAATGGGGCGAAGTAAAAAATGGCTTTAAAATGAACGTAAACGTTTTTTCGTGTCCGTACTGCGGTGGCGGCGCGTCAAAGGGGCGGCGCCTTTGATCTTCCCGACGCTTAGTGACGGGTCGCGGCTTGACAATGTCGATAATCGGAGTTTAATGATAGCGATAAGTTTTATCGAATGTTTGAGTTTGGATGTTTTTGGCTTTGGTTAATTGCTATTCATGTTGTCCCACTGTTTGGGCTTAACTTAAAATGAGAATTAAAAAAAAATCCATCCTTCTGTCTGAACTATTGGAAAAGTTCAAATGCCTAGGTTTGCATGAATCCATTAGTTTTCAAGGTGGTAGAACCAGTGTAGTTCGACCGGGGAAGTACCACCGCCGCACCTATTTCTAGCGTGAAGCATTTCTTGCGTTTCGATAGAAGGGTGTGGTTGCCGGCACACCTTCATATGAGGCGACCATCATAGTCCTCGGGAGTAGCAACGCATCTGTGATTGACTTCAGATGGAACCTATGTTCTGTATGATGTTGAGTACAGATGTCCATGGGCGGCAGTGACATCAGGTGGACTGCATGCTCGTTTTCTACTTCAGTCAAATAAAAAAAAAAAAAAGTTTTTAGAGTTTACTCCTTAAGAATCGATTTGCATTTATAAGGGCCCGGTGAGGAGTAAAATCTACTGAAGAATGACCTCGTTACGTTACAGTTCTGATTACAAAATCTTTACGTAGACAAAAGTTTCCTATTAAAAGACTTGCTTTGCAATTTGGTCGTATTATTTTTTGCAATAAGGTCGTTTCATTTCACTCTATGACACTATTTTTTTGAAATCCTAAGTTACCTCCTTTTCCTATATTAAAATGAATAAAAGTATAGTTCGCTTTACCAAAGCTAGTCATCAAATAATACTTTAAAATGTTGTCAGCTCTATCTTTATAGTTTTTTTACGACTTATTAATGCTACAAATCAATTAATTATTTACATTAATAGCACATACTTAATCTGAAATGTAAACGACATAACGAAATAAAACTACAAATATGGAGTGTTAATGCATATGGAGTTTTATAATAATTTTATAGCTTTTTTATTACTTGTCAATAAAGGTACGTTTATAGCCAAATGGAATATGAGCCAATGATATACACTTACTAATTTGACAGATACCATCTTTTAATTTTAATATTTAATTATAATTACACTTAAATAAACGTTCATTTAATATTTTAATGATTGAATCATGGACACCTGATGGAAGTAGTCACTGTCGTCTATGGACATTTGCAATACCAGAGGAGTCGTATTAGCATCGCCGGATTTAAAGGAGAGCTCTTTATTTACCTTTATTATACACTAAATTTGTACAGCGCAAATTATCTGTATAGAAAACTGCATAATTATTATTAAAAAAAACATGCAGCACTCGGGTACTGCCGCGGTAAAGCTATTGCAAATAATTTTTTATCAACTTATGCAATTATAATTATTTATTTATTTATGCAGTATTTTTTTCTTTAATATTAAATCAAGTTTTTTTCTTTAATACTATACACTTTCTCACAAACAGCTGCTTACATATTCGTCCGATTTCCGTCCGACTGTCGTACCATATATGTACATACATGAGAGCGAACGCTCGGGCACGCTACATAGTAGGCGGAGTGGGAGGTGTTAGATTTTTCCGTTACGGAATTTCTTGATTCGGTTGCCGCACTCAAAGCCTGCGATAAAAGCTATGCAATAGCTTAATGAGTAGTGAAATTGGGCTAATTTATAAAAGTAACTATTTATATTGTAATATTTTATTGCTATTTATAGTAAATGCTTACTGGCGTATGGAAATTTGTAATCAACTTTATATGGACCAAGAATTCTATCCGAGGTCAACTACAGATGCATTACTACGCCCTAGAACTAACATGGTAGCTTGTATGAAAGTAACCTTTTTTTTTTTTTTGTTTTCGAGGGGGAAACCTTAACCTGTATGAAAGTAACCTGGCTACCACATTCTTTCACTCCAATGCATGAACTGCTAACGCTAGAATTTTTTTTGTCAGATTGTAGTAGCAAACGAGCATGCAGCCCACCTGATGGTAAGTGGTCGCTGCTGCCCATGGACATCTGTAATCATCATCATACAGAACATGGGTTCTATCTGAAGTCATTCACAGATGTGTTGTTACTCCAGAGGACTATGATGGTC
The DNA here is from genome assembly GCA_949699795.1 of Spicauda simplicius. Classification (NCBI taxonomy): domain Eukaryota; kingdom Metazoa; phylum Arthropoda; class Insecta; order Lepidoptera; family Hesperiidae; genus Spicauda; species Spicauda simplicius. The sequence continues at coordinate 21,174,880 of OX453062.1, forward strand.
GCCTCATATAAAAGTGTGCTGGCAACCACACGCTTTCATCGAAACGCAAGAAATGCTTCACGATAGAAATAGGTGTGGCGGTGGTACCTCCTCCGTGGAACCATACAAGTTCTACCATCTTGATAATCAACCAATCCTATTCATTGAAAATCAACCAATCTTATTGGTGGCAACAAGTATCTCTATAAATATCACCTGATAAGCAAAATATAGGCGAATAATGCTTACAAATTGGACATTTTGTGATGAAATCTCACCTTTAACATGCAGCTATAAACAGCGACATGAAATTTAAATATTGTGAATAAAATCCGACTCCGCATACAAATTCGCAATTAAAAACCCATAAAACAAACAACCGGAAACTAACTTTTTATTATTCATATTTCTCAACGGGACATGTAGATTACCGAAATTAATATGTTAATGTTAACATTAACAAACTTAAAATGTTAACGTTAACAAAATTAAATCGTTAATTCAACATTATCGTCATTATTATGGTAATGACGGTCGTAAATTACGTTGGACTAACTTTCGCTGCCGGAAAGAGTTTCGACATCTTGTTCGTTTAGCTCTAGACGGCATCCTAGCTTAGTTGGTCTAAGTTAAAATAGAGGAAATTAATGAACTTTCTAACTTTATTGTTCGTAGTAAACTCATATATGTAGACTCATTTTCATATGAGGCGACCACCATAGTTCTCAACGGCACCGCATCGAAACAAGAAATTAAATTAAATGAAATGTCTTTATTCTGTATACTCGTAGGCCTACGGGGGCACTACAGAAAAAAAATTTTTTTCTTACACTACCACCGGATCGGAGCACGACCTCAACTGAGAAGATCCGGCAAGAAACTCAGCGGGTTTGTACTTTTTATTATTTATATCGACATTTTTTAAAATATAATTACAATCATGTTTTTTACATGATAATGAAAGTTAGCTCCAGTACCTTGCCTTACAGTTCAATAAATAAGAGCCCTGTTTGGCAAGATACGCTACACTTTGACATCTCTGGTTTCAATCGAACCTCTGTCATATATATGAACTTGCTTACAAATATTTATGAACAATTGTCGTTTCCCATCATGTAGTAGTAGGCACATTTAGAGTATGCAGATCCTGTAGCTTGATCTCGGAGGCAGCAATGTAGCACCTATTTCAATAATTTTGAAGGTGGTAGAAAATAAGGTAAATAGAAATCGTCGTTCGATCGGGAAGTACCACCGCCACACCTTATAGCGTAAACAGTTTTTGTATTTCGTTCTATATGAGGCGACCATCTTAGTCCTCGGGAGTAGTAACGCATCTGTGATTGACTTCAGATAGGACCCATAACCAGAACAGAACCCAGTTCTATATGAAGTTGTTTACAGATGTCGCAGGGCGACTTACCATCAAGTGGTCTGCATGCTCGTTTGCTACTTCAATTAGATAAAAAAACAAAAAAAAAGTAGCGTTAATTTTTTGTAGTCAGCGGTAGTAAATAATCTCTAGCCAACTACAGGTAAGATTAACATTTTTTTAAGATTGACTAGGTATATAAACGTTTATGGTTCAACTCAAGAGGTAACAACGCCATTTGGGGACACAGCACTGCTACCGCCAAGTCAAGCAAAGAAGCGGCACGGCTGTTACCTATTTCTAGTGTGAAGAGGTTCTTGCGTTTCAGTGGAAGGTTGTGGATGCCGCTCACTTTTGTACGAGGCGGACACCTTGGTATTCAAGAGGGAGAGTTTCGGGAGTGTCTTTGATTGACTTTGGATAAAAGCCTTGTATTAAACGAAGTTGCTTACAGATGTCCATCTCCTATGAAAATGACAATCAGGTGGACTGCATGCTCATTTGATACTTTAATCTTAAAAAGGATATGTGGGCAGAATCACACTATCAAATCGACACCATGCTCGTTTGTTACTTCTATGTAATAAAGAGTCAATATTTATCTTGGCATCTCAATCGATCATTTAGAAGTTATGCTGTGCAGTTTATTTACTACCTACCTTTAATGTTTATTAAATACCGTATCTACAATGTTGGTAATTGCAATTTATTTATGTATACATACAATGTATCAAATGGCAATGCTTGTCTGTTTGCGCAATAAATTTCAACTTATGAGGCGAACGGTTTTACAGAGACGAGTAGGTAGATTGATATTCGGTGAATATTATACGAAATAATGATTATAATTGCAACATTAATAAGTCATTTCTTATCACATGCAGCATTTTTAATTTTATCATTTTTGTTGATAATGTTCATCTGTCTGTATTTTTTTACTTTAATATTTATTATATATTTTCAAACATAGGTAAGCTGTGTTGATTGTTCATTTGTAAGGCTATTTGTATTTGAATTGAAGTCAACTTGACATTTAATCAAAATTAAGTTAAAGGAAAAAAAATATTACGAAAATTGTTTATTGTTGAGACCAACAACTATAATAAAGTAATTTCTATAAACGTATAATATAAATCGTAAATATCGTGATTGAAAAACTGTACCGACATGTGAAGATAACATCAAAATGAAATAAGTTATGCCTACTTAAAATAATAAAGTAACTGTACGTAATCCACATAATAAAACAACTAGCGGTTACAAACATGAGCAAAGAGAAAATAATATCATTGAGGACGACGAAAACTACGAAGAAATTATATACAATGTATGCCAATCTAGAAGCCACAATACATTCCATTAATATATCCGTGCAAGAGCGATGATATTTGGTGAGACAATCCGAATAATTGCATTCCCCATAACTCACGGTTAATGCACGATCATAACATTAATTTGAAAGATGATAGCGATGCTGATATTAAGGCGTCAACGAATGGTGCGTCTACCGCACATCGGTCATAATATTTCAACGCTAGCAAATGCACCGCAGACCGTGATCTATTGCGACAGACGGACAGATAAATTGCTTATAATTTATTATAGTGGAAGCCGTACCTAATTATGGCTTTGCGAAGTTGACTCATGCAGCGACGAGAAAAATGATTTGTGGTTATTATCTGTAGGACGGTCTATTATGAAAGCCCGATTTTGCTGGCGGCGATGAAATAATTACGGGCGAGATGCTGCCTGCGATCTGTCATTTACACACGCAAACCTAAGTGCCTGCTATTGAAGTAAGGTTTACTGGATATAGATCAGATGTACCATTAGTTAGCTAGGTATTGAATTTTCCCTTCTTCAAAAACTCTTATTGTCAGTAATGTGAAGTTTAATGGATCTGTCTGAGAAAATTAAAAAAGAATGGTATTTTATAAGCTTTTAACATTTACGGGATCTTGGATTTTTCTTAAAGTGTTATTAAATTATTTACCAAATGATATGTTACGGATATTTTATACACCTATTTTTTGGCAATATTGGAGATTATAATATGTACTATTAGTACATTAACACATAAGAAATTACTAATTATGACCTGGGTTTCTTGTTTCTAATATGAAGACTATAAAAACGGACAAGAGATTCAGGTAAATAACCGAAAGCGAAAAGTACCGTCTGAAAGAAGTGAGACTTAAGTATAGGTTACTCATAAATATAAGAAATAAGAATTCCAAGAAGCGTCTGAAGGATAAACTGACTGTGATTTTCTATGAAAGACTAACCATTGGTGAGATGACAACTAATAAAATGGAATAAAGAGGTAATTATATTTTACCGACCTCTTAATTAGCGAATGAGACAAGACAAAACTGAATGATACAAGATACTCACATTGTAATAGTATATAACTTAAAATGTAATTGCAATGGGAGACTTAGTCTACATGATTCACGAAGATGACGTTATTGTGTTAAGGATTAAATTACGAGCATGTCACATGCACGAATGAAATCACTAGTGGACTGACGTTTAAAGTAAAAGATGTGTGTAAAGTTTTTTCTCCACTGCGTTTCCATAACTAAACAACTTGACCTTAAGAAAAGATCAAAAATAATTCTACGAAATATTTGTCTTGATTACTCTTAAGGCAGCTATCATTGTATAGGTCGGAAGCACAGTGTATTCTGTAATCGATTTTTGGGTAGAGAAATATCAAAATGATTAATTTAGATTGCTTTTCTAGTTTTTGTGTCTTCATCTTCATATGTATCCAAATACATAAGTTGTCTTTTATAAATGTGGAAAACATTTTTCTGTATTACTTTTCCACTATCTGGACCCAATTTCGGTGTCCAGCTAAAAATAATAACATTGTTTTCCACTTCGCCTCTGATAACGTAAACAGTTTTATCATAACCAAACACTAGTCGTGTCATTCTATTGCCAATGGTCGACGCCGAATAATTTTATCGTAATACTCAAGTTTTACGATCAATAAAGTTTGGTGTTCTAAGACCACTTTGCTAAATAGAAAGCTGTTTATTTTATGCCTCTCCTAATTTATAATAACGCAAAAGGAAACCCATGATCCTAGTTTCTTCAGAATTTATGATATAATTTGTCAATTTTATGTGTACTTTACCAGCTAATTTATAGATATACCACTAACTTCACTGTGTATTTCTTTGCTTAATAAACCTACAATTTTAATTACGATAACAGTGCCATCTGTTGTAAAATAATGTTATATTCTGATAGCTCATACATTCTTGATATGGTATGAAATGGCGTTGGCGTAACAATAACAAATATTTAATATTATTTTGTGATTACAACCAAATTGTTTGAATTGTCTCCAAGTGTAAGGAAAGTGAACAAAAACAAGTTTGAAATTAAATATTTACGTATATTTTTTCCATTTTATGTCCTTTATAACAACAAATCTTTATGTCAACAGTATCGATTGCAGGTATTATAATGTCCTTTACAAGAATCTAGTACACGCAATTGTCGTTTCTCGTCGTATTCATTTACAATTTATATTTATCTTCCATAGTTTATCTCAATGATTCTTTACAAAACACAGTGCCATTAAGCAAGCATTTAAATGTAAATTTTAAATTAAAGTGTGTTCGAAACTCTAAAGATGTTATCCGCTTAAAAATGGGAAATCGCTATACAAATAAAGGGAACTTTAATGACGGTAACATTCATGTTTTAACATATTCTTATTCTTTAGCGCATACAATTTAACATTAAAACTTGAGATATGTGACATTTGCGTAGTGGCCAAAATACTAAAACGTGTCAATTAAAAAAAATACAAACACAGTTAACAATCCTCACTAATTATTTGCAACAACTTAAATTAAAAACTATTTAAGTTACATACTATAGATTTGGTACATAAAAATTTCGTTAGACTAACTACAAAATAATCCGCGCTCGCGGGACCAAGCGTAGAGGCGAGCTCGTGGAGTGCACTAAAACACTATGAATATTACAAGTTAGAGATCACAGCTGTCGTGCCCCTCAGGGCGTCACGTCCGTCGATGATATGAGCCGACTGGGAACTAGCAGAACACTAACCTATATGTACACATTCTGCAGTCCCGATTGTCCTTTTGGCATGGGCGTTAGTGATCGGCGCCCCCCTTCTTATGTGCGTGGAGCGCCGACGGTCCTCAAGGATGGAGCGGTCGAGGTCCGAACAGCGGGTATGAGGGGAAGTACGCTGCCAGCGACGGGTGAGGCGGCAGCGGGAACGGGAGCGGCGGCGAGGACACCAGGTGAGACGGCTTGCTGTATGGATGGAATCGTGGCGTCAGCGGCGATAGGGGCGGCGTCGGATACGTTCTTTGGAGCAGTGGATGAGTTGCACTCAACATGGACAAACTCGGGCTCGATTCGCCGCTCGCAGTGTGGGATCTCAAATGTTGCAAGAGTTCTTCGGATGTAGCGAATCTCTTGCCGCAATACGCGGAATCTCCTGCCATCCAGCTACACACAAAAGGTAGCTGCGAAGCGGCAGCCAGGGCAGCTAATTGAGCATGAGCGTATGCTGCTGCAGCAGGATGACCAGTCGGTAAGGGGAATGGTGTTTTAGCGTGATCGCATTGTGAGCAACCCGCAGGACAAACAGCAGACTTGAGCAAATGTGAGCTTAAGGAGCATCCCGTACAATAGGGGTCCCTGCATATTCCCAAGTCACTTCCAGGTGCCTTCATTCTAGCGTATGCTAAGTAAGGGTTTAATCCGTTTTTGAGCGCATGATGCTGCGCTGCCATCAGACTGCTTGTCATTAGATCCATTGGTAGAGGAAATCCGGTGGGAGGTATTCCACCTAGGAACGCAGATGAAGTTACAGGTACACTTGGTTTGAAGCTAGAATGTTCTTTGGTGTCTACGCTGGACGGTAAAGAGCTTGGTATGTAAGGTAACTTAGATGAAGAACTAATGGAATCAGAACTTGATTTGGCCGGTGTAGGCGAATGTAGAGGGCTGGACCTTTCGTCTGATTTCTCTGAAGGAGTTTTGCGATGCGCAGGTGGCGAAGTTCTCTGTGATGAGGAACTCTGATTGCTGCCGCAGCGCGCTTGTACCGGCGTGGTCGAGGCGCTGCCCTTCGAAGAAGGCGTCTTCGAATGAGCGTTAACCGACGACGATCTGTCTTCGGGCGTTCTAGTCTTTTCTCTCGCAGTGAGGCACGATTCATAAGGCTTGAAGCTGGGCTTGTTGTCCATGTGCGCTGGTTTCTCGTCGTACTTCTTGCTGGCCTTCTCCGCGGCGGAGATCAGCTTCGGGTTGGGAGTGTCGGCGCCGATCGCGCTGCAGGTCTGTGCCAGGAGCGCGAGAGGGCTCTTTTTTGCGTCGAGCTGCAACAAAGAGGTTTACATGAAACGGGTTACGAGTGACGGCACAAAGGCTGCGGGGGTGGCGGGGGAGGGTGTCCAATCACGCGGCCGACGCGCCATTATCCGCGCGTCTGGCAGCCGTCGGCCCCGCTTGACATTTCACTCGGCTCCCGCATGATGTAATCTCGCAGTGAAAAGGGCAATTTGTGCCGTTGAATTTGCGGCGCGCCCCGCGCTGTCACGTCTATTATCACGGCGGCGTTAGTTTGAATGAGTATTCGGGGGATGATTTTGTTTTATGTTTATTATGCCATTGTTCAGTGTTTGCGTGCAAATGGCGGTATAACGGGGTCGTTGAGTGCAAAGATTTATTTGAATATGCTAAGATAAAGGGTAATTGAATTTTCTTAGTAAATAAGAATCTTATTAGAACGGAGTTTAGTATTAAATAGCAAAGCATCTACGATTATACTACCAGCATTAATTATTTTTAAATGAAATTGTACTGTTTCTTGAATTTTGCTTTGTTTAATGGTCAAGTTTTATGATGTTTGTATACACATGTTTATTGTGCTTTAAAATTACTAGAAATTGTGAGTGCTCTTGCCTCAGCGTAATTTAGAACAACAAAGTGGATCAATTCCTGAAAGTGACTGCGTGACAAATGATAAACATTTTGCGCATCCGTGGCATTATTTTAGAAATGACAGATGTATTTTTTCAACGAACTTATCGGATGTTTTTGTCTATCGTAGTTTTAATTGGCATTTGAAGTGAGAATCTAGATCTAGAACATAACAGCGCATCTTACTTGTCTAAAAAGTCAGTTTCAAAAATAACGGGCACAGAAATTTGAAACTTTCGTCTTAATTGATGAAATCTGGTATAATTAACCCACATAAATATTATCCTTTAATATAAATATTTGCATTTGAAATTCTCATCGTTTATAAAGATTATCATAAATTGTCGTGCTTAAAAGTTATAACATTTCCTTTATCCGTCAATTTAATATTCAAAATGATAAATCTTAATTAAATGTGATGTGTGGACAAAATTGATAATAAATCTTTGATGAAAATTAAAGTTGATAATAAATTCTCGGAGATAATTTAGCTTTCCTCAAATGTGACAAAAAATAATATAGAAGATATTATTAATTTCATCCATAAACATTCCATTACAACTTTTCTTTAATATTTAATGCAATTCAAACCCACCAAATGGTAAAAAATAAATTCAGCCAAGAATATCTGTAATTTGTTGATTACAGATGGTATTTACCATGGGACCTATTTCATTGAAGGATGACGCGCGCGGATCGACGTCCACTCCAAATTATTTGCTATAATCTTTTGGGTTTTGGAAACAGTGATTCATAGTTAAGTACCTATTGTATTGTACCAGCCAATTGATGGCTTACAATATCAGTATTAAAAGCTTCTACTGTTTTAATTTGTACTATGTGTGAAACACAAGGGAGGCTTATATCCTTCGACGTAACAAGGTTTCTGGTCAATCTTAGATAGGAGTCCAATCTGATTCGAGGTTGATTTGCGGCAGCGATCAATTACTGACAGGTTAAACCATGTGCTTTTTCGCTACTCCTATCCAATAGTAAAATGGGAAAATCAAATGATTCTCCTATTTTATTACTTGCAGTCTCGTTAACCCATTATTGTCCCACTTCTGGGCGCGGGTCTTCTCTCAGAATGAGAGAGTTTAGGTCACAGTCCACCGCGCTGGCCAAGTGCGAATTGGTGGACACTACTTGCATTAGACAGCGTTATCCTATTTTGAATGTAGCGCTAGACAATGATTTTCTATCAATGTGTATTGTGGGCAATCTTGTGTATACTGATTCTAGATTATCAAGAGTAGATAATACTGGAATGTTAAAATGAGCTATGAATGATATATTAATCAATATGATTATGATTATGAATAATCAAGGCAGGTGTAATTCAAACTTCGCAAAACTCTGAATGTGTTGAACGGAAAAATAGCTGGCCGCATTTGTGTCTATTGTTTACAGACGTTGTCTAATTTGTCTTCCAAACTCCATCAGTTCATAACATATTGTCAGTCGAGGTCACCCATTTGATAAAAAATCAAAACTAATTGGTTAAGGGGTAGTCTGGAATAATAATGTACTTATTTGAAAGTGGTTGCTTATTTGAAGTTGGTTGGTAATCAGTTGCTCCTTCAATGATCTATCTGCGTTCTGTATATATTTTTCTTATGTCTTGATCGAACTTTAATTGATGACAGCTAAGCACCTACTGTGCAACCAACACTGACGACTCGTAATACTCGTATTTTGATAATTTAGAGGACTGATTTAGACTTAACATTTCGATTGTTTTCGTTGGTTAACAGTAGCTAGGTAATAGGCAATGAAGTATGTAGGTAAGTAGGTAAGACAAATGTAGAGGGGTAGTAAGATAATTTGGGAGATCTATAAAGACAATTAGTAAATCCAAGTAATCCAAGACTTTCATAAAAATAATTTCATAGTGTCAAAAACGATTAAGAATGACACTCAGTAGATAAAGAAAAAGAAATATTACATACAGAGTAATAAATTTAATGACGGGATAATAAAACGCACAATAAAGCGACATTAGACAAACAATTCAATTTGAATTACATTAAAAAATCAATTATATTTTAAGTAATTACTTTCATTATTGCAGTTTTAATAATCCTTCAAGTAGCTGTAATTATTTTTATATTATTACGTAAATAAAAACGTAATCTATTTGTCGGGCGTTAAATTTAAATTAAGTGAAATTTCATTCTTTATTTAAAACAAATTGCCTTATATTATAAATTTAAATCACGATTAACGTTGTTAACTATTGTACTCTTTACTTTATTACATAAACATTATTCAAATATTAATGTTAATTAAGTATTGTAATAATAGCACTGTTTTCTACTTTCATAATTAATGTATAATGTATTTCTGCGTCACAACTTCCTCATACATTAGTGTCATTGCACAACGCAATAAAACTATTATTAAATAAGTTTTACATTTTAAAAATGTAAATGAGATGTCAGTGAATTATTAAAATAACAGCAATAAATTTTTAATGTAAAACATTATAATTTCAGCAATTTGGCGTCGAGACTTGGCTAATTTAATTTATCATTATGTCAAAAGTTATAAATATTTCATGGCGGAGGTACTTGTTTGCCCGCTATCGGATAACGAATAAAACGTAGTTGAGCGAAGAATTGACAGGAAAATTAGAAAAAGTGTCGGAACTTATCCAACTGTCAGTTATTACGAATGTTGTCACAGCTACGGTGATTTTTCATAGAAGAAAATATATTTAAATCTGACGTTTTTTATAGTTTCCTGCGCACTTTTCGCGTCTTACGGCTATAACTTTTCACCGGCTGGTTTGATTTTAGTTGTAGTGAAATATTCTTGCGAAAATGTGAAAAAACATCGCAAATCGTAAACCCGACAGCGGTCTAACTGCGAAGTTGGATAATCTCGTTGCCATCAATCATTCCAAATTGAATGTCTTCCTTGAAAAAATATTACGTGTTTTATCTGTCCATTTATCATTTGTATAATTTATTCACTTTAATATTAATTCCTTCGCTTACATATCATTAGTCAGTTTCGTAAATAAGATTCCTTTTAAGTTTTATTTATATGTGTATTAAATTTTTATTGGTTTTATTACAAAATTTTGATTAAATTTAATGTTAATAACCATTAAATTTGCATAAAATAGCTGTATTTTGATTCATGGTAATAGGTGTTAGATTTTTTTCATTAATTTAATGATACTATAAATTTTAAACGTTTAAATGAAATAGCAATATAATTTGGGTGATTTTATGGAAAGCATTAAAAGTTTTATGATAATGCGAAAAGTAATGTTCATATTAAAATTTTTCAGAGAAACAATACAGTAAAATTAAAATTCGTAAGGCCGTTGCCATACACATCCAATTATAAAAATCGATTTACATACTTTATTAACATGAGTCTTACATTATATTTTATTATCGCAAATTAAAATGTAAATAAGGCCAAGCAACCGATAAACTTATCATAATCGTATTTCCCTAAACAAAATTAATTGCTTAACAAAATTTAACCACAAAATTTATAAAAAAATCTTGTACAAAATATTTTGAATAGTAAATGGAAAGCCTTTAAATATTCAGCGCTCCAATTTCCCGAAAGAGTGAACTTGAACAACCCGCGGGCGCTGAGGTGTATTACATACAAACTTGCGAACTTACCGTGGTCGGCAACGGCGACAGGTAATCCGGTCGCAAGTACTGGTTGCTGGACGTGAGCATATTGCTCCACAGAACGTTGTCTCTCTCCAGTTTAGATATCGGTCACACACAATCACTTCACGATCCAATCGTGTCAGCACATCATCACTCACTCACAAACGTGTGGCACGCACGGCGGTCGGCGATCAACTGAGCCTCCGTGTCGCGTCGCGCCCCCCTCTCTGACACGTTGTCACTCGTTGGCGCGCCATTTTTGCATTCTGTGTACTTTGCGGGAGCTTTGCCGTCTTATCCCCACCGCTTTTGACACCCTGTGTTTCGTCTCGCTCGCGCGCGATTACTAGAGCGCTTTCCGCGGCGTTTTGATGAAAGGTTTTATAAAATATGCAGTCGGAGTCAAAGGCGATGCGACGACAGAGATGCATAGCTGGGGAAATTGAATGGCCACGGAGCGAGTAAGCGACGGCTTAGTAATAATTTAGTTTTAACGTCATCTTTCTGCGCCTGACTGAAGGTTTGCCTCTATTCGCGTTGACGTTAGCGTTTCTAAACTGGAACTTTCTCAGTTTTAATTGGTTTGAGCGATCGACATCGGAATTGTAAAGTCGCTTTAAAGTTGGCTTAGTGATTAAGCGGCTTCTATTGAATAGAACGACATTTTAATATTTTCATATAGGTAATATTTACACGGATGATTGTTTTTTCTTGTTTCTGTTAAATATAGCTTTTTAGGTTACTTATAAGTGATGAATCATAGATCACTTTTAAATACATATTGGTTTTATTAATAAATTGCAGTAGCCATATACGTATATTTTTTAAGTTCTATCCTATCTCTCAGCAGCAACGCATTGGTTACATTAGTTGCTAGAAAAGATTGGACTTCACTTACGGATTTCTCAATAAACAGCCTCTAACATTATTTTCATTTGCCATATATTTTATATAATATACAGGAAAATAGACAGAGTAGTGATATCCTAATAATTGAAACTTGCCCTCTCGATCGGTAGGTCCGAGGTTCAAATCCAGGCACGCACCACTGATTTATGTGCGTATTAGAAATAAATTATCACTGCTTTTCGGTGAAGGAAAATATCGCGAGGAAACCTTCACACCCGAGTGTACTTTAAAAAAAAGTTCTCGGAGGTGTGTGAAGTCCACCAATTCGCACTTGGCCAGCGCGGTGTACCTACTATGGCCTAAAACTCTCTCAATCTGAGAGAAGACCAATGCCCAGCAGTGTACAATGGGTTGTAACCCCCATAAAAAAACATCTATGTCTATTATTTCACCTTTGAAGTGTTTTTATGACATTGTGACATGTTCGAAGCGCTAAATGCAACGATTATCACGCGGTGTATGTGGAACTTGGGACATTCGTGGTATGCGAAGAACGTTGCAGTCGACGTAAGAACGAAATTGCACTTAAGCGTTTTGCACATTAGCCGTTGAGAAATGATTGAATTGTTACGAATGTTGTTATTTCTTTTAATTTTTTGTTTTGTTGAGTTATCTAACAATAATAAAGCGGAGCAGTGATAGCCTAATGGTTGAAACTTGCCCTCGATCGGGAGGTCCGAGGTTCAAAACCACAGATTTTTCTAAAGTTATATGCATATTAGAAATTAATTATCACTGCTTTTCGGTGAAAGAAAACATCGTGAGGAAATCTACACACCCAAGCTTTCTTAAAAAAAAAAGTTCTCGGAGGTGTGTGAAGTCCATCAATTCGCACTTGGCCAGCGCGGTGGACCTAACCTAGCCTAAACTCTCTCATTCCGAGAGAAGACCCGTGCCCAGCTGTGGGACAATATAGGGTTGACGAGAGAAATAACGAAAGTAAGACATGAGTTCTTTCAAGAAAGCGAAGGCGACTCCTATGCAAATGTCCACAGGTGACTTTCCATCAGGTAGCCCATCTACCTTATCGTTAGGTAGAGATATATGGCACTAATGATTTAAACGTAGTGATAGCTCACTACGTCCATAGATGGCAGTAACCATTTACCAGGAAGTGACTATGTATTATACGAATATGCTCTACCTATATATACTTTGATGTACCTATGTATTTAAATTCAAAGTTTATATGAAATACTTTTAGATTTACTTTATATGGTTGTATATTTCAATGTTCCCACAATGCAATCATTTAGAATATAAAATAGGCATTTTTAAACCACCGTAGCTGACTATCATGAATTTGGGAATATTTTTATAGTTCGAGTGTTCGAGTCTTTGTGAAGTTTTTCGTACGCACACAATGAAACTTTTGTAAAGGATTGCTTTTTTATTCTTTTTGTGTATAAGTTACCACACTTTTCAGACCAGAACATAGGGCCTAAAACAGCTAGGCATAGATATTTGGCAGAAATAGTGGAGGAGTTTCCGGATTCCAATCAGAAAATGTTCTAATACTTTCTTCCAAAGACTTCGTGACGACTTAAGGTTAGTGTGCACGGCACTTAAGACATTCGGAAAAGCATCGTATGCGACTGTCGTCGGGCGACTGCGATTCGTTTGAACATTGTTAAGAGAATATCGTCAAGGCAATTACTAATGTAAAAACTTGGGTGACATTCGCGGTATTCTGCGCTGCGCCTTTAGGTATCTATTAAAGCAGAGGTCGATTATACGGAAGCGAATTTTCGGTACCTGTTTTTTATAATAGCGTAGTAGTGAAAGAGCATGCAGTAAGTGGCCACTGCCGCCCATTGACGTCTGTAAGCTACCGTACAGAAGAAGAGTTTTATTCACAATCAATCAAAGATGCGTTGTTATTCCCGATCTTCGATTCGAGAAACTCATCGAATTGCCTTTTCATTCGTATGCTTATATGTAGGTATATTTGTATATATATGAGTATATTCCTTTTGTTTACCATCTTGTTTTTAACACAGACATTAAAAGCTAGCTGGCTTCAATATATTGCCTTACATTTGCTTTAATAAAGAAGACGTCAATAATATAATATGTGCCTTATCTACGCCGGAAACAGTCTAGCCTATAAATGGACCCTAAGGTACAATTACGTAATCAACACAGGTAGAGGTTTGTTTTGCTTTTCAATTTCGGGAATCTTTATGGGGTCTTTGTATGAGACCACCGGCGGTGCAAGGGTAAAAAACGCACTTTCATTGTTTACTCTACCAACAGAATGGTAGAGTCATTGTCATGGTAGAGTTAAGCCGCTACGTGTTACAAAGGATTTTCTGTTTTATGCCCTATATTTTAAGAGGTATGGTTTTGAAAAATTATGGTATTTCTGGTAGTCATCGCAATTTTTATAATCTCTCCCTTCGGAGTATTGTTAAGTAATTTCGTTTTTGTTTTATAGCTAAAACCTTTTTTGAGTTATCTCTTAAGTATGAATGGAGATTAGTTCTGAAAGTTTAAGTTTCATTTTTTAGCATTGTCCCTACAGATTACTGGTTATTGTTAATTTTTTAAACATTTTTAAAATTTTAGATAATAACACATTGTTATCTGTTTATCTTTTTACGATTTAAGGAAATCTTTGAACGCTTATCACTTAATGTTCTAACAATAGTTTTAGCACTTGGTAAATCATAGTAATTGTTTAAAAATGTAAAATGGTGAAGTATAATGAGCTTTTAGGCCATTGTGAGCTTTAGTTCCATTGAAATATATTAACAGATTAGATATTTAATCCTAGTGTAATTATTGTTTAAAGATTATACTGGAAAACTTTTTTAAAATTTTCGTACTATTACAACGATTTTTTTAACTTTTATGTAAAGCTATAAATATATATATTGCATTATAAATTTAATAAAAAAGTATATGATGTGTATAAAAACAAATAAATTGAGCTTAATATATACACACTTTTTTTTGTTGTCGAGGGTCAGACAACGAATCTCAGATGCGTTGCTACTCCGAAGACTATGATCGTCGCCTAATATAAAAGTGTGCCGGCAACCACACCCATTCTGAAAAAAGATGTGGCGGTGGTACTTCCCCGGTCGACCTACACTGGTTCTACCACCTGCGAAAGGGTCATACAACCTTCGATACCTTACCCTCAAAGTATGACGCCACCATCTCATTCCTTGAAAGTAGAAAGTAGAACTCCTGTTTAATATGAAGTTGCTTACAGATGTCCATGGGCGGCAGTGACCACTGCATGGTTGTTTGCTACTTGCTCCTTCAATCTTGTAAATATAACCTTACCTTTTGAAAGTAATACGCTTACGATTTCTACACTCATAGTGGGGCTATGTCGTGGGTACCATGGACACACACAAGACTAATACACAAACACCCAGACCCAGAACATAAATCTCAACTCATCATTCAGATACCTGTCTGGCCGGGAATCGAACCCGGGACTCATTGCGCGTCAGATCGGTATAGTAACCGCTCCGCCCCGCGGGTCGTCAGTCAATATATCTTTTTGTGTTGCTACTCTCGAGGATAAACATGGTCGCCTCATATAGGTATCTTAAAATTCTGATTAGGCTTGTTTGAGCGTCAGGTCAGTTGAAGGACTGGGTAAACCAGGTGGAACGCAGCTAACAAGATCAAATCTTGACCCAGCGGGCAGCCA
This sequence comes from Spicauda simplicius, assembly GCA_949699795.1. Lineage (NCBI taxonomy): Eukaryota > Metazoa > Arthropoda > Insecta > Lepidoptera > Hesperiidae > Spicauda > Spicauda simplicius. Next base: position 21,190,430 of record OX453062.1, read on the forward strand.
GACGGCTTGCTTCGCGCGGTAATCGACATGTTTTGTGTAGGGTTGTACAAGAAAGAAATTAATAACTATTTTGCCGGGCCCCTAGAACAAACTCGTATATGAAAAATTACCAAGTTACAGTATGAAGCTTAGAATTATTGTCTTCATACAAACATTGATTGTGGTGCAACCCATTATTGTCCCACTGCTGGGCACGGGTCTTCTCTCAGAATGAGAGAGTTTAGCAGTTAGAGCAGTGATAGCCGAATGGTTGAAACTTGCCCTCTCAATCGGGAGGTCCGAGGAACCCAGCCACGCACCACTGATTTATGTGCGTATTAGAAATTAATTATCACTGCTTATTGGTGAAGGAAGCATTGATTACTTGCGCCAAAAACACGATCTATGGAAAATCATTGTTTTATTGTTTAATAAGTTCCTAAATAGCTATTACTTAACAAAACTTTGTAAATTGGTAATTTTTCTTATACGATATTGTTCTAGGGGCCCGTCGATTTATAATTTATAGCGTTCTACAAGTTATCTGTTTACATTGTTTTTTATAGTGTGTTGTGTGAGACAATTCGATGACTCGTATAGCGGATAGGTCTCATATCATTTCGGGTTTGATTCCCGATCAGAGAGACTTAAGTTATAAATGTTAAAAGCTTTTTTGGATTTGTATGTTTGTATATCGATGGTCCCTACGTACATAAGGACAAATCAAAATCGAGGTTTTCAGGAGAGCGTTTTTTATGTTCAAACCGCCCTAGAAATAATTCTATAAACAATTATGAATTTTTTTTTCTGTAATATTTTATTACAATTAGGGACTTTTATGATGGTATTTATAGATATGTGTATATTTGATAAGTACAGATATCCGCATATACGACACTTATTCCTTGTAATGATAATACTTGTTCTCTTATACGATTTGTATATTTGGTTAAATACATAATATTTAAGAAAAAATCGAATATAGGTATGAGCGTATGGACAATTTAAAGCCATATAAGCAATAAAAAAAATGCCATTTTTGACTTGTCCTTATATACGTAGGGACCGTCGATATGTGTCACATTGCAGTCATAGAAAAACAGAAAATCAAGAGACAGAAACAAAAAGTCAGAAGAAAATACAAAAACGAAAGACAGAGAAGAAACGAGAGAACAGAAAAACAGCCTTACACCGGTGAGGTACCATCGTAACGCTTATTTCTAGCGTGAAGCAGTGCGTTCCGATGGAGAAGTGTGGTTGCTGGTGCACTTTGATATGAGTCGACCATCATAGTCCTCAGGAGTAGCAACGTCTGACATTGGCTTGAGGTAGAAGTTTTATACTAAGTTCTTATAGATGAAAAAAAAAGCTAACAAATTTACTAATTTAATTGAGTAAAACACAAAAATCTGTTACCATATAATTATTTAAAATAAAAATAATACGTCTTTTATGTAAATTGTACACGCCTATAATTGGCTTACATACATAGAATAGTTATATTTAGATGTAAAATGTCATAGTTCATAAGTTTTGTTTGTTAAGCTGTTGGTGTGATAAAATAAAATAAATAAATAAATAGATATCTATGGGCGGTTGTTACTTCAATTAAACAAAAAAATGTACAGATACTTTCCTATGAAAAAGGTATATTGCAAAAGTTTTAACGTGAAAATATTGCATGATGTCGTCGTCTATTATCCTGGCACTTAGACTTTTACTTTGAAATCATAATGAATAAATCTTATCATATGTTTAGTGCACAATACTCAATAAATATATAAATAAATAAGTCTTGAGCTACGGACTTTGTCTCGCTTTTTCATAAGCGACAGATGAGTATAATTTCAATATATAGAACTATATAGAACATATACATATTAAAAATGTTGTTTTTTATATGTTTTTAGACTAATATTATCGCGGAATTGACACATTTAAATACTAAACGGGTACTTACGATATGCGGTTTTAGAATTCTTTTCGAATTCTTTTTGCCGATATTTCGACCTAGTTGCACGGATCGTGGTCACGGCGAAACCACCGCCGGCAAAAAGAATTCGAAAAGGTTTCTAAAACCGCATATCGTGAGTACACGTTAAGTATTAAAATGTTATTTTTTACCATAAGTGGCATCCCTAAAAGATCAAACGCGCCGCGCTGTCACGCGCTCGCTACCGGCGCGGGAAGCAATTGGACGCGATGAGATGAGATTTTCAATAATTCCGCCGTCATCGAGACGTGCCCATGATTTCATACACACGCTCGGTTGAACAATAAATTAATTTTCGAGCGAAATTGTTACTTTTTACAAAATTTTATCATGGTATGTATGGTGTTTTATAACATGAATGCTACATAGGGGTATGAAAGAGAAGGAGGATATTATACGTATTTCTTAAATTTTGGTGGTAAATTCTACCTGGTTTAGGTACTCAGTGCCCTTGAACTGACCCGCCATTTTTTTTTATATTTATTAAATTGAAGTAGCAAACGAGCATGCAATTTACCTGATGGTAAGTTGTCACTGCCGCCCATGGACTGCAAGCAACTTCATACAGAACTTGGGTTCCATCTGAAGTCAATCACAGATGCGTCGCTACTCTCGAATACTAAGATGGTCACCTCATATAACAGTGTGCGTGCAACCACACCATTCCATCAAAGAGCAAGAACTGCTTTACGCTAGAAATAGGTAGGTACTTCCCTGGGCGAACTGGTTCTACTACCTATTGAATTAATTTTGTTACGGTCAGCTACAATAATGCAAAATTGTTTTTTAGTTAAAGAACGTAATTATGTTATTATATAAGACAATTATTAGGAAAGAATAAAATATTCTAAATAAGTTATTTATATCACGATGTGCAGGTGTGCTCTTAAATTGCCAAATTACACTCATTTAAATGATAAAAACGTCTTTATTAGTACTTCTCCTTATATAAACTTAATTCATGTGAATTAATGAAGCCATTTACACAAATGCACTTTCAAAGATGTCGATTTGGTTTTAAACTAACTTTGATTAAATAAATAATGTCCGATTTCTAAAATAAATCAACAGGCAAGATAAATGAAAACGTTACGTTAAAATTACAAACTCTTTGATTAAATTGTTCATTTTATAATTAATTTAAATCAAAGTATGAAATATGAATATTTGTCAAATAAGTAACGATAGGTACTTATTAAGAAAAAGGAAAACCAAATGGTTGACTCAAGGATTTAAATATATAAAGCTTTCCATATACCTACGTAAATTTTTGTATCTCATTCTTGTATATATATGCATATATTATAAATAATTTGTATTATATAAATTGTTTTACGTTATTATTTTTTTATAATTTATTTTTCATATTGTTGCATATTTTTAAGCTATTGCATAGCTTCTATCGCGGGCTTCGAACGCGGTGACCGAATCAAGAATTTTCGTAACGATAAAACCTAACACTCCCCACTCCGCCTACTATGTAGCGCTGCCGAGCGTTCGCTTATAACGTGTAAGTATATGTTACGACAGTACGAAGCTCGTACGGATCGAGACGAGCTGCTAGGAAATCGGACGAATATGTAAGCAGCTGTTTGTAAGAAAGTATATAGTATCAAAGAAAAAACTTGAATTAATATAAAAAAAGCATCAGAAAATAAATAATTATAATTGCATAAGTTGATGAATAATATTATGCAATAGTTTTACCGCGACAGTCCCCGAGTGCTGTACGTTTTTTTTAGGCTCATCTTTCTACGTATATGCTCAGTGTTCCTTATTCAGTGGCACTGCTTGGGTAGCACTTGCATAATATGGGTGTATATATTAATTGTTCACCAAACTATTATAAAGCGAGGAAGTTCCACAAATCCGTGTAAGCTTCAAGAACAAACGAATAATGCCCGGAGCTGCTAATCCGGTTGCTTGCAAACTAGTGCTTTTACGAACATTTTCATTCGCGAATATTCGCGATTTCAGGGTGGTAGAACCAGTGCAGTTCGACCGGGGAAGTACCACCGCCACACCTATTTCTAGCGTTTCGATAAAAGGGTGTGGTTGCCGGCACACTTTCACATGAGGCGACCATCATAGTCTTTGAGAGAAGCAATGCATCTGTGATTGACTTCAGATGGAACCCATGTTCTGTATGTAGTTAATTACAGATGTCGCAGGGCGGCAGTGACCACTTACCATCAGGTGAATTGCATGCTCGTTTGCTACTTCAATAAGAGAAAAAAAATCGCATGTTTTACATAATATTCGCATTCACATTCGCAAGGAATGTGCGAATGATTCGCAAATATACAACTTCAGTTTGACAATCGATTAGATTACAATTTGACAACAATGACGACTCGCGTGGCGGAGCAGGCACTATACCGGTCTGCGGTCTGACAGTGGGGTTTGGGTTCGAACCCCGGCCATACAGGTATCTGAATGATAACTTTAGAGCTATATTCTGAGTCTGGATGTTTGAGTATCCATTTTTGTATGTCCATAGCACCCACGACACAGGACATAAACATACTATGGGGCTATGAGTGTAAAAAGTTTTTAGAATTATCAACGACCAAAATAAGGTTACCAAACTTACATTTTAACACTATTCCTATAGCGGCGCCAAATTCGAAAAAAAAACAATAACGTGCAGCACTCGGGGACTGCCACGGTAGAGCTATTGCATAGCATTTTTTATTAAAATATACAATTATGATTATTTATTTATGTAGATTTTTTTTCTTTTATACTATATACTTTCCCACAAACAGCTGCTTACATATTCGTCCGATTTCCGAGCAGCTCGTCACGATCCGTGCGAGCTTCGTACTGTACCATATCCATACACGTTAAGCGAACGCTCGGCCGCGCTATTACAGGCATAGTGGGGGGTGTTATGTTTTTTTCGTTACGGAATTTCTTTAATCGGTCGCTGAACTCAAAGCCCGTGAATGTCGGTGGGAGATATACGCATTCGTGAATGTTTAAATGATAAAACGTGACATCACTAGTGCAAACTTCTGGTTAAGACAGTCGGTGCGCTAATCCGATCTAACGTGGAATGCTAACGCCTAACTTTCTTCGTCTTTTTCGATTTGGAATTGAGACAGATGTTTTGAAATTTAAGTAGTTAGTAAAATTAAGTAATACTATTTTAAGATTTTTTTAAATCTTTCTTTTAATTTAACGGTTGCTATCATTTCAGAAACAGGAGCACTTAAAAATTGAAAATGATTCAAGTACCTACTTCTTTTTCAAATTGTTTTTTTTTTCAATTTCTTCATTCATTTTTTAAAGCAAGGCGGTCCCCAAATTCAAGTATAAGCTTCAAGAACAAACGAATAATGCCCGGAGCTGCTAATCCGGTTGCTTGCAAACTACTGGGTAAAGTCTGTGCGCTAATCCGATTCTTACTTTGAATGCTAACGCTTAACTTTCTTGGTCATTTTGGGTTTGAAATTGAGACACTCGTTTCGGGAATTAAGTAGCAATACTTTTTAAAATTGAAGTTATAAATAAAAAAAAAAAGCTTCTAGTTATAAATTTCTAGTTATAAATAAAAAAAAAAAGCTGTAGTTCGACCGCGAAAGTACCACCGCCACAGCTATTTCTAGCGTGAAGCATTTCTTGTGTTTCGATGGAAGGGTGTGGCGTGCCCACTTTCATTTGAGGCGACCATTATACTCCTCGGGAGTAGCAATACATCTGTGATTGACTTCAAATGGACTGTTCTGTATGTAGTTGATTACAGATGTCCATGGGTGGCAGTGACTTACCTTAAGGTGGACTGCACTTCAGTCGCTACTACAGTTGCTACTTCAGTCCGATAAAAAAAATGTCGTTGCATTTCGGTGAAAAGGTATTGCAGTACACTTTCGTATGAGGCGATAATAGTCTTCGGGAGTAGCAACGCATCTTAGATTGATTTTAGATGTACCCGCTGTTCTATACGAAGTTTCATAGAGACAAAGGCATGCACCATGGGCAGCAGTTACCATCAGTTGAACTGCGAGCTACTCGTACCTCAGATTAATAAAAATAAAGTCTATTTTTGTTCTTCCTAGCCTAGAAACGGGTGTAATCTCGACATTCCGTAAGAAAGCTGGGATCGTTCTCATTAGTGTGAGAGCTAATGGCGACACATTTCCATCCGTATCTTGCGGATTAGCGCTATCTGCTATTGCCGATCCGTGCCAGAAGTAGAAACGGATTTTGGGTTTCGCTAAAAATGTACTATTGTTATGAGAATTATCATCAGTAGGGTTCCTACTCTTACTTTAAGTATTGTATTCTATTTGGGACATTGTGTATGTCCCAAATAGGATAAAATACTTAAAGTAAGAGTAGTATTTCACGACAAAAATAAGTGAAAATAATTTGTTTTCCACGATCTTGGATTAAAAACAGTTTGGTTGTAAGTAGTTAGCAAACACTCTATTGTTACAAGGTTTCTTTATCCAGGTTATTTAGAAAATAATACATAGATTTTAGAAATAATACATAGATAGAGGTGACCTTTTTTGCCTCGTCAAATTGCAGAATGTCAGGCGTAAAAAGTTAGCTAGATTTTTTCATAATGAAGATCATATCAATTGGTCAAGAAAAAAAAATATCTCATTATAGATTAACTTTAATGAAACAGTAATTAATGAAATAATTTTAAACGAAATAAACTCTGTTCTTTCGTAACAATTATTTAAATAAACAAAGCTGTCATACCACCACAAGTTCTACTATCGCATACTTTAATTAATCCATATAAGATAATTTCCCCGACCAATTGATCATTGTATTACTGATAAATGATGAAACGGCTACCATTTATAAAGAAACGGAGCACAAAGTGACGCGTTTATCGTGTGTATAATTGTAAACAGTTGGGGCAGGCTTTCGGCGTTAATTCTGTATGATTGATTATCTTTCGGCTAATGAGCTTCAGACCGGTCTTATGGATGTGGTGTAAGTTATAAGACAAGGGGTAGTTTGAAATTGGCGATAATTATTCCCGCGTGATCGGTCGGATGCCAGAGATCCACATTAGCGTAACTGACCTCACGTACCTCCTGTAAGGTGGCCTTGTGTTAGCCGCAATCTTCATTTATATAGAACCGGAATGCCAGGAATCCGGCATATGCTTTTCGCAACTCCCTCCAGCGAAAGAGGAAGATCGAAGAACCTGGCAATGGGGACCAAAGCTATCCCTCCTGTACAACCGCCGGGAGATGACGACCTGCTGGTTTTGGCTTCAGGCTCAGCATAGAAAGGCTGAAAGCGCCAAAAGTGTTTACACAAGTGTTAAAAGAAGGAATGGATATACGTAAGAAATTTTATGTGTGCATTTTGCATGTAGATAAAATTGACTTTAACATTTTAATAGACGAAGATTATGAGTACGAGTTCAAGTTTTACTGTTTTTTTTTCTATATATTTATTTAAACATTCAATTGAATTTATCTAATACGTTTCGATGAAATTGTGTAAGTATTTAAATATACGTTACGATGTGAAAGTAGTTGAATCAACCAAAGATGAATTTAAAAACACATTAAAATACTTTTCTTACATTAATTATTACATATATGCGACTGCATCTGAATAACATTTAATCATATCCTACGCATACATTTACAATCAAGTTTTTTGATAGTTTTTTTACGTGGCATAAGCGGATCGAATAAAACCCTTATCGCTAGCGTCTGCCGCTTAAGGCGTGTCACATTATGAATTATGATCGCTTTTCCTCCACAATAAGTGCATAAATAGGGCTCGCTGATGGCTGGAATAAATCATTCGCGGCCATCTATCATCTACGACGGATCCAGGAAGTGCGCTGACCTTTAGTTATGGATCACGCTTCACGAAGCCGAAGCTTCAAGGTTGGGCTTTTAGCAATGGATTAAGTAGGATATAACTTTGTTATTTGTGAAACGATAGCGATATGATAATCCTTTTTTTACTATTTTAGGGATTGGGTTTTGTCAAGCTGCAAGGATTTGGCAGCATCTAAAACCCGATAGGTATAGTGTGAGGTGGTAATTGTTATTGTGGAGATTTGAAGATCCCGCGTGATTGGTTATGTACCTATGACTTATTTATGTTGTAAACGTTTACCTTAGATAGTTTAGCACTAAAATAATAGTCGGATATAACTATACGTATAGTAAATTCAAATCTTACAAAATAGTGATTAATCTTTAGCAAACATTTGTTTTTAATAATGACATTGTCTGTTACAAGCTTCCGCGGATATGCACAGAAGTACATATAAATTATTGATACATAAAGGTTTCTCCTCCAATATCTGTTTACATTAAACGTTTTTTAACTTTGTAGATTTCAAATAATCTTCTTATACTGAACGAGTTATATTACTTAAAAAAATCTCTGTATTTGTTTAGGGAACAAAGGGTTACATATTTCATTATCCGACTGCATAAGGAGGGTAATTTAATAAGTAACAGTTTCAATTAAGGCAGAGATAAATGTAGTTTCCACTGTTTGTTACATATACATACTACACATACTGCATATAGGAGGCCAAATGTATTTTATTATACATACGTAATGTATAATAAAATACATTTGGCCTCTTAGGGGCTAAATAATATTTGAAATTTATAACTTATTTATTTATTTAGTTATTTATTTATTTATTTTAGTCAGTTATAACGGTATGATCCAATTACACTAATGACAAAATATAATATAACAATGGTGATTATGGACATAATTAAAATTAAAAGACAATAATAATTATATAAACAAAGAACAGTAAAATAAACAAAAATGACAAAATAATTCCATACAACAATAGAGAAAAAATTAAATAAAAGTATAAATGAGTCAAAAACAATAAAAATAATAACAATAGAAATAAAATAAAATGTCTGTTTGTTACAAATAACATTCATACATCACGCATTCGTTTCACAGTAGTGCAACTTTATATAGGTACATATAGTTCACGCATACAAAATTGTGGGCAACATTTAGGAGAGTTTAAAATCTACACATGTACAGCTCATCCTACAAGCCCGCACTTAGCTCGCCCAAGTTACCGACAATCGTCTCCGAACTATCTGGAGCACAATCGCCATCGCCGCGCAAACACCCCGACGCGACAACCACTTAGTGGCTGCTTTGTGAGGTTCGCGTAGAGTTAGGAAGCGTTAGAGCTGTATTGGTTTGTGGCAAGGTGTATTAGATCTGTTGTACTGTTTAAAATATCATTTCGGATTTATTTGTAGTGCTAATCCCTAACGCCATACCTAATTTAGCCCAATAATGTTGACGACCTACGTGGCATAGTGGTTACCATGTCGGTCTGGACGCGCAATGGATCCCGGGTTCGATTCTGGGCCAGTCAGGTATCTCAACAATGAGTTTATTCCGGCTGCGGTCTTTGGAGGTCCCGGAGCCCTCTTTATAGCGCCGAGGATGGCCACAATTCAATATCTTATTATGAAAATACATAACGAAACAAATGTCAGATGTCTTTGTCAAAATACCCGCTATTGCTTTTAAATACAGCTTAGTTAATAAACCTCTTTTTACATTTAACGGGTGCGTTTAAAATAACTTGAAAATTATTACAATTAATTAAAATTAGAGAAATTGGTGCTACTTTGGACAATATGAAGTTTACTTTTTAATTAAAATTAGGGTCGAATTTTGACCGTTGCGACGGCTGACGAGTTTATATAAATACGTCTAGTCTAGTCGATTCTTTGTATTAAAAGTAAGATGTTGAAAGCGGCGCTCACCGCAGACGCCGGCAACACGCCGCTACACTCACAGTGCAATGTGTACTGCGAATAACAAATTGTCGTCACACTGACAATTGTGTCTGGATTTTATAATACATGTACATATAGGTTATTCCCTCTTTGCCCGCCTTGGCTACGTCTACCACAGTAATGAGTATCTTATGTGGTCTAGGACATAAACTCTTGTCCCTGAAGTTCCGAGATTAGAATAGGGCTACGATATCTCCTGCCTGTCGTAAGAGGCGACTAAAAGGGGCTTTCGGAGTTGCGAGCGGCTAGAGTGGCAGCTCGGACCGTTCGGTCAGGCGATCCCGGGAAGGACGGCGGTATATGTGGTCGCATACCGTCGCAAAGACCAGACGGAGGGATGGGCCCAGCCGCCCATCTGTGAGGAACCCGATGGGGCAACGCGCTCAGAGGACTCCGGTTGCGTTCCGTTGAGATCCCGGAGTCCTCTTTGCAGCGCCGAGGACGGTCACCGGGGGGAGTCGTATAAATAATAAACGCAGCTCAAATCGCGGTACAAAGCTAGTTTATAAAAGTTTGTACGTATTCGCTGTCACAATTAATATGTTCCAAGCAAGGTGGTGTCACAATGAGGGACACTTGTCGGCTTAATGAAACAACAAACGGCGGGACATTGCGGCTTGTGGCTCTGCAGCGTGCGCCGAATTGCGGTCCGAGTGCCATTACGTGTCGGATAGAGATTGCTTGATGGCGATAGATTGATAAGAAAAAATAGATTGACAAGAAGAAAGTATAATTAGAATAATGTTCCATTACTAACGCAGCTGAAACCGCGTTATAAAGGTAGCTCACAGCAAAAGTAAGTTCCAGTATTTTCCTTTCGGGATGGAGATGTCTTGACAGTGTGTGATAGATTGATACGATAAAAACATTGATAAGTATAAATACAATTAGAATGGCATTCTTTCTCAAATGCAGCTCAAATCGCGGTACAAAGCTAGTTCATAAAAGTATGTCCGTACTCGCTGTCACAATTAATATGTTCCAAGCAAGGTGGTGTCACAATGAGGGACACTTGTCGGCTTAATGAAACAACAAACGGCGGGACATTGCGGCTTGTGGCTCTGCAGCGTGCGCCGAATTGCGGTCCGAGTGCCATTACGTATCGGATGGAGATTGCTTGATAGCAAGTGATAGTGATTTACAAGTCAAACAAAAATATATTCGTAGACATTTAGTTAAAGTTAAAATCGGCCTATCTGTACATCGCATATATTTGTAAGAAATGTTCGAAATACTGACAATATATAATAATAGACTTTTTTAAATATTTTTGAATTTTTGTTCGGGTTATAAACAAGGATAGTTTAGACAGATGTTAAATGACTGACTTGAATAACTTGTTTGTCTTTCTTGTTAGAAACTTTAATAAAGGGTATCTTAGCTTACTCGTAAAATGTAAAAGACGTTAATAAAATAAAACAGTAGTTTTTTATTCCTGTCTATCTCTTGTCACGCTTTATCGACCCCCTAAGGGGGGGCCCTTAAGAAGCCTGCATCCAGCATAGACATAAACAGCTAATGGATAGATTGCAAAGCAGATTACGGAATCTATGTATAGCATAAACCTCAAAGGACTGATAGTGTCATTGCAAAGCAGATTCTCTTCAGCAGAAAAGTAAAAACGCACACGTAATAGGGCCCTTCAGTTTGCGAGTGGACAAAATGTCCTCAGCCCGACATGATACGAGCCGCCGAGATTAAACGCCCTTTGTTATTTGTTTATTTCTTCAGAATGGCGTCTAGCAACGATGCGCCACTTTACTGATATTAAAAGAAATAAATAGAGATGTAATTGTAGGACGGGTTTGGCTTTATGAAAAAAGTTGTAGTGGGGTTAGGCCTAATGTAATGAGGACCCGTGCGGCACCGTTCTCTTACCGGTCTGACACGCAGTGGGTTCCAAGTTCGATCCCTGTCCAGGCAGGGCTGAATGATGAATTTAGTCTGTTCTGGATTTGGATGTTTGTGTATTTGTCTTTGTGTGTGCATGACACCCACGACACAGAAGAAAATCCTATGATGTGTTCTTTAAAAAAAATTTAATTTAAACATTTGACTAATTGTTGTACGTTAAGTAAAAATATGTTTGATTGAATAAAATATAAAAAAAACGACAACTACATATATAATTTTGATAAATAGTTATGAAACTATCAAAGGACAGTTCAATGAGTGTTGCTTCGACTAAGCAATCGATTCGCTACTTCACACAGGAGCAGGACAGGTCAATGTGTGAGAGTAGAACCTAGGCCTAACTTTATTACGGGGTAACCTATGTATAACCTATGTAACCTATATATATCGTTCATTTTTTGGTTCGCCATCGACTTTGCGTGACTTAAAGCATTAGGTAAAACATATATCTAACTCAAAAATACTTGCATATAAATTTATGATTTATTAATAACTAGTAGACACGGTGAACCTCTTTCCACCTAACAGTCAAAAATCTAAAATTATTATCAATGTTTCTATATTATATTATGCATGAAAACCTCCTTTTTGAATCACTTTATTTATAAAAAAACTGCATTAAAATCTATCGCGTAGTTTTAAAGATCTAAGCATACATACGGACAGACAGCGAAAAGCGACTTTGTTTTACGTATTGAAATAATAAAATTATATAGAAAAGCTGTAATCACAATGTGTTTTAGGATAATACCACAATTTTTACTTTCAACATTCATCAATTTTAAATTAAAGATCTTTTACTTAAAATTGATGAATATAATGTTGAATTTTGTCGTTATTCACTCAATCTTGCTATTACTATACACATAGCAGCATTGAATTGAAATTATACATGTATAATTTATATTATTATAATAAGAACCGAGTCTTATCCATCTTCGCATATAAATAGGTGATTTGAATTCCTTTTAAAGTATTTTGCGAGGCGTGAAAGTATGTTTGAAGGGGTAATTTGATTGAGGACTCAAGGTGTGTTGGCAATGGGACTCAACGGGTCGTCGGTTCGATTACCGACCCATTGTCGTTTGTGTATGGGGATTTATTTATGCCATAAACAAGCATGGTGTGACGGGATTATAAATGGTATGGGAACTGGTTGTCAAAATTGGTAGCATGTTTCAATGCGCGAAAAATACCATAGTTAAGCACTATACAAGTATAGAGCTTAACTATGGTTATTAATTTTATAATTACGCAGTGCATTTACGTGTTTTCCCGTGCATTTAAATTTTCAGTCATTGGATGTTTTGGATGTAGAAAGTAGATAATATTGTCGGTATTTAAGTAATATTTTATGTAAGTTATTAGTTGCTTGGTACTTAAAAACAAACAAAAAAACGTTCTGCACTTGAAGATAGCCGCGGTAAAGCTATTGCATAACATTTTTTATTAACATATGCAATTATAATTATTTATTTATGCAGTATTTTTTTTACGGCCGAGCATTCGCTTAACATACACGTTAAGCGAACGCTCTGCCGCGCTACATGGTAGGCGGAGTGGGGGGTGTTAGGTTTTTTCGTTACGGAATTTCTTGATTCGATCGCCGCGTTCAAAGGCCTCGATAAAAGCTATACAATAGCTTAAAAGAAGATCTTATAGAATTGAAAGTAAGTAATGATGAATGAATGAAAGTAAATAATCGATGAACCATGAACCAGTCCTGAATCTAATGGATTCAGGACTGGTTCATGGTTCATCGATTGAACTAACCTACGATTTAACGGTTTTTTGGATACATGTATAGTGGGATATTTACTTGTTTTCATTTGATCAAATTATATCAAAAAAAAAAAACAAAACGCTTTCTACACTCCCACGGTAGAATTTTCTCCTGTGTCGTGGGTGCCATAGACACACATAGACGAATGCATATACATCCAGATACCGAACAATAATCTAAATTCATCATTTCGATACCTGTCTGGCCGGGAATCGAACCCGGAACCCACTGCGTGTCAGACCGGTATAGCCGCACCGCACCACACCGCCACGTCGTCATATTGTTATAAAAGTAAAAAAAAAATCGTCCCTTATCTCTTATTGACAAAATATTCATACGTATTTACACACAAACATAAAACCCTCCTTCTGAATAGTCTGATAATAAGTAAAACCACAAATAATGTCAATTAGAATAATTAAATTACTAAGTCCATAAAGACATTAGGTCAAAATATTTATGACTTTAATTAATATAGGCTTAACCCTCATAAACTTGGGTCTTTAAGACCTAACAGGTATGACGTGTAGCGTTGTCACGACGGCACGCGACGTGACGCTGTTTGTGTCACGTGAATGTGACGGGACGATAAGAACAATCCCCTAAACTTAACACTTTGCACGTACAGGGTAACGTCTTAAGGCTAATTCTTTGTTTAAACTATTTGATGACTTATTTTTTGAGGGCTGTTATCCATTCATACATAAAAATCCGCGTGTGTAAATTATCAGTGAATTGCATATCATAACCAAGTAGTATTGACGTAAAAGGGTAAAAAAGTCCAGCCATATCTCTAAGATTCCGTGGACCGTCTGTCCGCCTGTCTGTCGGTACAGTTTGTATTTTTTTTATTATCTGACTGAAGTAGCAAACGAGCATGCAGTCCACCTGAGGGTAAGTGGTCACTGCCGTCCATGGACATCTTGCGTTCGAGATGCGTTGCTACTCCCGAGGACTATGATGGCCGCCTCATGTGAAAGTGGGCCGGCAACCACACCCTTCTATCGAAACGCAAGAAATGCTTCACGCTAGAAATAGGTGTGGCGGTGGTTCTTCCCCGGTCGAACTACACTAGTTCTATCACCTTGGAAAAAGTGTATTGTACCCTATGTTCTATATTAAGTTGCTTACAGATGTCTATGGGCGGCAGTGACCATTTACCATCAGGTGGACTGCAAGCTCGTTAGCTTCTTCAATCTGATAAACAAATTAAGAAATTTACTTTTTCTTTGCTACTTACTTACGTAGGTACCTATGAATGTCACGATTCAGATTGCTCCCGCGCGTACGACGATAGAAGCTGGACGTGATCTCACCCTCAGGTAATAATGGACTCACCCAGTAACCATTTGACCTAGCCTTTATCCGACAGTGACAAAAAACAAGCCGAATTAAATAATCGACAAATTTATCCCACAGTGAGGACAAACGAGACGGAACTCCAATTTTCAGTCCGTGAACTTAATTATTCGAAATGCCTGATAATTGTAACGTCTACCGAATTAAAATGAGATGATTTCATGATAGAAGATTGACGTAAAAATATGAACATTTGTTTAAAATGTGCGTTAAGAAACCAAAATTGAAACACAATTTCGCTATATCCACGAAATGTAAAATTCGTGGTAGACCCATGAACATCCATAAAAAAACTTCAAGTAGAGGGTTTCATTTGAAATCAATTTCAGATGCGTTTGTACACCTGTGGTCTAAGATAGCCTTTTATAAGTACGCCGGTAACCAAACATTTCCATCGAAACGCAAAGAACTGCTTCACGCTAGAAATATGTGTGTCGGTGGTACCTACTCGGTCGAACTACACTGATTAACTATACAAACTATAGATATACCTATCCAATCTTATCTAATCAATTAGCCATGTAGAGGTTAATCAGAGATGGCATCAATGTTCATTCTATAAGTACTGTTTAATTCAGCATTTTTGGACTTCACTGTTGGACATACCCTTCCCTAAGCGGCACTTTTCCAACTGGTCCTGTGTTTTCTGAATAACGGTTTCCCGCTTCTTCTGGTTGGGAGGCAAGCTCTTCATATAACAATGCTCTTCAATACCGTTACAAGAATGCAACTCTAAATTAATTGTATTTCAAAGAAAAAAAGAAATACATTTTGGCAATTTGAGGAGCGCGTGGCGGATCGGTTACCATACCGGACTGAAAGACAGTTCCGTGGTCGTTCTCTGCCAGGCAGGTATCTGAATGATGAATTTAGATATTTGTTCTCAGTCTAAGGTTTGTGTACTCATATTTTATGTATCCATCTATCACAATATATGTCAGTATCATAGAGTAAGGCTATAAGTGTGACGACCCGCGTGGCGCAGCGGCTAGCATACCGGTCTGACACGCAGTGGGTTCAATACGCGGCCACACGCGGTACCTGAATGATGAGTTTAAATTCTTATTCTGGGTCTGGGTAAACAGAACCAGACCCAGAACAAGAATCTATTGTTGTATGTGTATTCGTCTTTATGTGTGCCCATGGCACCCACGAGCCCACGACACAGGAGAAAATCCTACTATGGGGCTATGAGTGTAGAAAGCGTTTTATGTTTTTCTTTACAAGTGTAGAAAGTGTATTTATAATTTCCATGAAAATTGCAGCAAATTTGGACGCAGTTTAGTTATTAACATTTGAGGTACTCCATTTACTGCAGACTCAGGCACAACAATGATGTGGCGTTGCCCGAGGCGCGGAGATTGCTTTTCGCCCCCGAAATTATCCACCAACCCCTAAGGGGAGCACGTATTTAATAAAACCGACAGGCGACCGTGTAAATAATTCACTTTTCAATTTTCGGCCTTCAATTTCAAAATTGATTAACGTTGCTGGATTTTATAAGGTAAGCTTCGTCGGTTTGTCGGTGCTTTTAAGTAATATCTCCAAATTTTTCGAAGTAGTAATCGCTCCATGCGAAAATTACACTGAATTACGTGACCGAACGGTCACTGTACTGTTCTGATTCGCAATCGGTTCCGTGTTCGAACCCCGGTTAGTATGTGTAATGTGTTTTTAGTTAATTCTACGTATGTTTTATACATACGTAGAATATAAAAAAAAATAGCATTGCGCAATCCTTCTCCTCCAATTCGTCCTTGGCCAGCGCGGTGAACTATGGCCTAAACTCTCTCATTCTGAGAGAAGACCCGTGCCCAGCAGTGGGACAATAATGGGTTGACGTGACAATCCTTCTCTAAATCAACTATATCCGTGCGTAATTTCATACTTCTCCGTCTGTGGCAAGTATCTTAAAAACGAATAACAAGTTTTTGCCTCACGTATTAATATAATATATATAATAAAATTTCGTTACTATTTCAATATGCAATCTTTAATCTGAATTGGAAGATTATTTTTAAGCAAGCGACATTTTGCGACCTTTTGCGTTAGAATTTTAGAACCAATTTTCCCCGCAGTTACATTTCCAATTAGCGTGTACAAAGACTGCCCCAGGCGCAAAGATTGCTTGTCGGTTGTCGAAAATTTTCCGAAAATAACGTAGTGGTTGCTTAAAACAACATTTTTCTTGTAGATTTGTATTTGGTTTAGTTCACTTTTTTATCTGACTGAAGTAGCAACATCAACTTAACATCAGGTGGACAGCATGCTCGTCATGCTGTCCACCTGATGTTAAGTGGTCACCGACGCCCATTGACATCCGTAATCAACTTCGTGGGTTCATTCATGGGTTCTATCTGAAGTTTGTGATTAACTTTAGATACAACCCATGTTCTGTACCAAGTTGATTACAGATGTCCATGGACGGCGGTGACCACTTACCATTACATATAGACACTATATAGATGGAAAGAGGTTGTAATAGTAATTTATTGCAACATTTAATAAATTAACACAATTTTTCAAAATAAACCAAAAAACGATACTTCTTTGTCTTTGAATGATCCTTTTACTTTGAAGTCACATAACAGTTAATTTTTACTTTACGAAATACAAACCACAAACTGATTTTCATCAGAAATAATGAATTGTGATATTTTGTTTTTTCTGTATATCTATTTTGTGATATTTTGTTTTTCAGTGTACCTATATTTAAATGTGGCAGTAGTGTGATACTTGAATCTGATGTGGTAAGGGGGAATAGATTAAGTGAGATGAGAAGAGGTGCGATACAAATAAATATATTAAATAGCAAAAGACAAACCCGCTGAGTTACTTGCTAGATTTTCTCAGTTGAGATCATGTTGCGATCCGGTGGTAGAGCAAAAAAATGTAATGGAAAATTCGCATTTCATGTCGCCTTTTTACCGTTTGGCGAAATCATTATTATAAACGAATTTGAAATGTAATTCGTTAAAAGTATTTTACAGTAGTGCCTTATTTTATTATACATCTTTGTATAGTTATACGTTGTACCAGATTACGTCTACCACGGTAATGAGTGATCTTATACCGTCTTAGACTATGCTGGGGCCCTAGTGAATATCAGAATTCGGGGCCCTTTTGGAATGTAAAGAAAGTATGATTCTTTTCATTCCAAAAGGGTCCCGATGACTTTCTTGCAACAAGAAAAATGTAATGCGTCCGACTATAGGTAATATTTTCATATTGAAAACTTGTTGGCCCTTCGGGGCCCTCTGAGGATGGGGGACCTGGGCACTGGTCCCGAGTGCCCTTATAGTAAAGATAGCATTGATCTTATGAGGTAATCAAAGTCAAAATATGTCTGCTAAACTTCAGCGACATCAAACCAGAAGTTTTTGGACCGACAAATACATATATACCCTCACAGACATTTTCATTTATAATATTAATGAGGTTCTTGTAATACTAGTTGTATCCCGCAGCTTCGCCCGCGTTAACAAAAATAGGTTGTCCCGTGGGAATAAGATATTTTCCCACAATAAATAGTAGCCTATATGTTAATCTAGAGTATCAGCTAACTCCCTACGTTTTTATGAAAATCGCTCCAGCCGTTTACACGTGAAGAAGTAACAAACATACACACAAAGTTTCGCCTTTATTATATTAGTATGATTATGCAAGAGTCTGTCATCGCAATACATCTACAATTTGGATATTTTTCCTTTTAACTCGCCTCTTATAACTCCAATGGTTAAGCAGGTACCTCATCCATCCCCTAAGGGATGCAAGTATTTAATAACCGTGTATTTTAAACCGTCCAGCGTAATTCAATTTTGAATTTTCGACGCCAGCTACGAAAATATGATGCTGAAGCTTTTGAAGTTGCTTTGGCGTCTACTTTTTTTAAAAGGAAAACGCATTATTGCTTTATTTTCACACTAATTGAATATGTGTTTTGAATTTAAATATAAGTTTATTAATTTGTTTAGTATCTTTATTTATAGTAAGTGATGTATGGTAACAATTACCTACTTAAGTAAAAATGAAGATAAAAATCTAAAAAGTGAATAGCCTATTGACGACCCGCGTGGCGGAGCGGTTACCATACTGGTCTGACGCGCAATGGCTCCCGGGTTCGCTTCCCGGACAGACAGGTATCTGAACGATGAGTTTATCCATGTTCTAGATCCATGTCTGGGTGATTGTGTATTCGTCTTGTGTGTCCATGGTACCCATGACAGAGGAAAAAATTCTAGTGTGGGGCTATGAGTGCCGAATACGTATATTTTTATTTTATTGCTAGTGTTTTTAGTAGTGTAGTGTAGTATTTTTTATTTTATTGATAGGATTTCTTACGTTTTGATGAAGGGTGTGGTTGCCGACACACCTTTATATGAGGCGGAAATCTCAGTCCTCGGGAATAGTAACGCATATGTGATTGACTTCAGATAGAACCTTTGATCTATATGAAGATGCTTACAGTTTTCCATGAACAGTCCACTTATAATCCGGTGGACTTCATGCTCGTTTGCTACTTCATTCATATCCAAATAATATCAATCTATCAGTATAAGTCACTTGATAGATCTTATTAGTTTAATTTCAGATCTATATAAGCCTGAAAGAAAATTTAAACAGTTGTATGTTTAAATTTTCTGTCTAAAGACTGAATTATAGACTAAGTGGCGTGTAAATCGATAATTATCTACTTAACTAAGCATGCTCGCGTTCGATAACACATAACGTTTCAGATAAACCAATCTTCCCTCAGAAGGTCGGGTATTGATCAAAAATACAAATACTTGTAATATTGATACTTTTTACGCCATTGTAGTTCAAGAATTGCATCTTAATCTCAATTTTAAAATTTACAGGTGTATACATTCTTCATACTCTCGTTTGGTCAAATAGTCAACTATGTTCTACATTCTTTGGAAAAATAGTAGGACAAAATTTCAAATAAAAACTTGTAAATATTTTTTACACTATTTCAAATAATTAAGTAATAAAATTACATGAAGTATTGCTTGTATTATTTAATAAAGAATTCTAAGTACCACCGTTTCCTACTAAGCCGAGCTTACGGCCACGTCGCGACAGGAAATGCCTAATACCAATTACTCGAAGCACGAACAGTTCCGCAAAACTAAACGACAAATAAAAAACAAAAACGGCTTAATTATGTATTTTCCCCGCACAAAACATAAATATACCACTCAATCGCTTCAATAACTTTCAAGTATTGCTATTACAACGGCTAAACAAAAAAAAGTGTCCATTGTTAGTCGAAATAATCATGAAAACCGGTCGTGTAGATAAACGAAAACACAATACAATAAGTCGTAACACGTCACCCGTTTTAACTGTTCACTCACGAATTTAAAAGCAACCCTCAAACGTATACTGGTTTTGAAGCAAAATTTCTCATTGTTACGGGTCGCCGCGACCCGAGTAATGGTCTCACGTCCCGCGTGCGTGTCCTGATAAAGGGTTAAGTACACACTAACAACCTGACGTGAGTCACAAATCTACCATTATTATGTTATTGTGGGAGCCGTGTCGTTGTGGCCTCACATTTACATACAATTTAACATGAAATGTGGGCAATAATTCATGCCGGCTGTTGCGTTATTATTTCTATTATAAAGTGTTCGCTTGACGGTTTTTCATGTCGCCGGCTGGCGTGTTACCTCCTTCGAACCGTTTTCTTCCACTCGTGTGTTAACGACCAGCCATAAAATTCAAGTTTAGAGTCTCGCGAACTAAAATAATGGCCTACACTAACCATAAAATTGGTAGAAAGCATAATTAATCGTACTAAAACAAACTGCGATTTGAATACAAATTATTCAGATCAAATTGACGTTTAACGATCGAATTTTAATGAGATGAATGGGACAAAATAAACGAAATAGAAAGCACGACAAAACACGAAATCCTTTCATTTTAATCGACGCATTACCTATGCGTCGCTTAACACGAATTCGAATGAAGGCATTCGCTGTTTAAAATGTTAATCGATGTTAGGAGCTTATTGAATATTTTTACCACGATTTATGCCCAATTAGCAGTTGGTGCGTGAATTGAATTGTTTGGGTCCAAAATGTGAATAAATACCACAATATTTACGATAATGTCCGGTCGTTTGAATAGGCGGCTCCGTTGGCGCGCCGCGGGAGAGAGAAGCACCGAGTAGTTTATTATGCGGCGGCGAAGGGTTAGCTCTTTGTATGACGATTTTCATGTTAATTTACGCGCTGCCTGACAAGGTGGTCTTACAGACCGGGTCTCATTTACGAGCCCGCTTTTAAAAAATGATATTTTAGTGTTAATACTACCGTTGAATAAGATTCTCCGCTCAATTTATTTGAAAAGTAAACGTTTATTTATGAAATGGGATTTGAAACTCGTTTAATATAAAGTTTTGTGAGTTGAAACAGGTTTCGCGTAATGCGTTAAAATTGGCGTAAAGATGTAACATGAAGAAAAATAAAAGAATTATGTAGCGACGTGTTTCTGTTTATTTTTGAAAGCTTATAAAATGAGTGAAAACTTGAGATATTGGCACAATATATTACAGTCGTTAGATGACACTTACTTATTACAAGTTTTATTATAACGTCTTAAAGAACTAATGTACAGGAGACAGAAATTAATCTTTATTTTCTGTTTTTGTTAACCGTCTTTATTACATCAGAAACAAAAACATTGCTCTCAAAAATACACACTCAATAATAACACACTAGCAAATGATAGCCTAATCTCTCAATCAGGATGTCTGAGGTTCAAACCCAGGCACGCAAGACACGCACGATTTATGTGATGTATTAGAAGTTAATTATCATTGCTTTTCGGTGAACGAAAACATCGTGAGAAAGCCTACACACCCCAGAGTTCTTTCAAAAAAAAGTTCTCGGAGGTGTGTGAAGTCCACCAATTCACATTTCTCCAGCGCGGTGGACTATGGCCTAAAAAACTCTCTCATTCTGAGAGAAGACCCGTGCCCAGCAGTGGGGCAATAATGGGTTGTACACAATAACACACTATAGTATAGTGATACACAATAGTATAGCCAAACTAAAAACAAGAGACGTTTGGCTAGCCGGTGAACGAACCCGCGATCTTTGCGTATCAGACCGGTATGGTGACATTTTAGCCAAATTTATTTTGTATCTATATAATATACAATGTAAATTTGGCGTCTAATGTGAAAACGAGACTCAATCATTATTTCCGGGTGGCTACTCATTTCATAATAGCCGTTGCTAATTATTTAATGAGTGAGTCTGTACAGCTCAGTCGTTCTAATTACTGAAACGGAACGGTCAAAGCTTTGTGATCCACAGATATTAATAATATAACTCGGGCCAATCTGGGAATCACTTGAAAATGAGGTTGGTTAACTGAACATCGCAGCCACTAATCACTAACATAGGCCTAATCCATTGCGTCCCTGTAGGCCTGGGATCAGAATAGGGCTAATACCGTAGCCCTGTCTGCCTGTCGTGAAAGCGGATCAGACGGAGCGGTGGACCCAGCCGCTCACCTAGGAGGAGCCTAATGAGGCAACACATTCAGAGAATACCGGTTGCGTTACGGAGATTCCAGGATCCTCTTTGTAGCGCTGAGGACGGCCATCGTCGCGGTAGTGTGGTAAAATCCCACATGCAGTATAAAATCCCACATACCACATACCGGTCTGACGCACAATGGGTCCCGGGTTCGATTCTCGGCCAGACAGGTATCTGAATATTGAGATTCCTGTTCTGGGTCTGGTTGTTTGTGTATTCGTCTTGTGTGTGTCCATGTTACCCACGACACTGGAGAAAAATCTAGTGTGAGGCTAGGAGCGTAGAAAGCGTGTTTTTTTTATACATCCTGCGTAGCTCGGTAGTCGAATACCGTTCGGCGTTTGTACGTTTCCCCCTCGAGAACAAAAACAGGCCTAGTCCACTGAACATAGGGGGGTTTTGGCATAGTCATCGCGTTTGGCACGCGTAAGGTGACTGCAATAGATGTTTAAGTTACACAAAGAGACGTTGCTGCCTAACTTCTGGATTTTGTCCCATAGCCTCATAATTGCTGCCCACGACATCCACGGGGACAGGGGAGCAGTGCTTTTCAAGACCTATATTGTACGGGAGATAGAACCCCTGTACTATAATTAGATAGTCAATCACAGATGCGTTGCTACTCCCGAGGACTATGATGGTCGCCTCATATAAAAGTGTGTCGGCAACCATACCCTTCCATCGAAACCCAAGAACTGCTTCACGCTAGAAATAGGTATGGCGATGGTACTTCTCCGGTCGAACACTGGTTCTATCACCTTCAAATGCTTATAGATCATGTTCATTTACTACTTCGATCTGTTAAAAAAATTTCGGCATCACTGCCCGTAAGTGCTGTAAGCTGCTTAGTATTATCAGTAAGAAATTTTGCCGGTAAGGAATTAAACTTGGATTTGAATTGCAGTACCTTCCTGTATTATTGCAATTGTAGTCATAAATAAGTACAAACAAAATATTGCAAACTCGCATATTTTAGACGGATTACATAAAAACTGAAACAAAACATCTAAAAGTATAATGTTAAAGACTTTTTGGAATGTCTCATGTTTCAGGTCAGACTGTCATTGAAAGAATCCTCAATAGAGAGGGGTACCGTGATAAAAAATCCACTGGTGTTTTCAAATGTGTGATACATTTTAAACACAAAAAACAATGTTACAAAATTACAGAAGCAATGAACAATTTCATTATTTATTGCTACGGCTTATTATCTCAAATGTAAATTCTAAGAACCACAGTTTAGCAAAGCTTAACAATTTTGTACGCGATGTTTAGTAGGTCAACATTGTAATACTGGTGTTTTAAGAATATTTATTCAGACTGTGGGTCCGAACTAAATTTTCGCAGTGGTTTAGTGAATAATTGCAGTATATATGTCATCGTCCTTTGATTCGGACACATTAATAAGAGCGGCATATTATGAATTATTGCCCGTGGAAATAGATGGGCCATTCTTAGTGATGGGAAGAATTTACAATTTTATATCGATACTAGCTGACCCAGCAAGCGTTGTTTCGCCATATAAAAATAAAAATAAAATGTCAAGGGTGGACAACCCTTATCACTAAGAGGTATGAAAAATTGATGTTGGCCGATTCTCAGACCTACTCAATATGCCCACAAAATTTCATGAGAACGCCTTGAGCGTTTCGGAGGAGTATGGCAACAAAAACTGTGACACGAGAATTTTATATATTAGATGTTTAATTTTTCACAAAACAACAGTGGATACAAAACTTCCGATTTTCTTTAAATAATAAACCAATCAATATGAGAGGACGGTGTCAGGAAGGATATCCTCTTTTCCTCATTTGTCCAAGAGGAATATTCCATCATAATAATAAAACCCATGTTGTTATATTTTAACACGCTTTTATTATTTTACTTGCCCTCGTAATTGACTTGATAATAGTTCCAGCTAAAATGAAAAAAGAATCTGTTTCGTTATTTCAAAATCATTAGTTTCGCGCGTTAGAGTACGTATGTAAAAATAATTATTACATCGTTATAGTTAAGTCTCGAAGAACCCTCGCCACACCTTTTTCTGCATAATCACAGCATTGTTACGCATCGCTGTGTTTTTTCCAACTTAGTTCCCAGGGGTAGCAACGCGGTCAGGCGATCCCAGGAAGGACGGCGGTATGTGTGGTCGTATACCGTCGTAAGGATTAGACGAGGCGGTGGGCCCAGCCGCCCATCTGGGGGGAGCCCGATGGGGCAACGGGCTTAGAAGATCCCGGATTTGTTCCTTTGGAGATCCCGGATCCTCTTTATAGCGCTGAGGTCGGCCACCGGGAAGGTTTTAGTGCGGTAAAATCCCACAACCATGCGTCGCTCCTACGGCGTCGGGTACCTTTTGAAGGTTTCCCCCTCGAGAACAAAAAAAGGGGTATCGCATCTGTGGTAACATCAGGCAAGAATCTGCGCTTCTAAAATCGACGTATTAACTTATTTCTCTACTTTCTCGATATATAGCTCGAACATCCCTACCGACCCGCACCTGTCTCCCATAAAGCATCCCTGTGTAAATATAAAATGACCAAAATAAACCGGTTCCTTTAATCTTCACTAAGTACTGGCTATTGAATTTTAATTGACGAATAAAAATTCTTTATACAATGATGCTAGCTTCTTTTAATGTAGTAATTAAATTAATAAATCTCTCGTTTAATTTTTCTTCATGTTATAATTAACATAAATGTAACATTAATCATAGAAAAAAAGTGTTATCTAATATTTGTATTTAGTTGTTTTCCATACCGGTGTGACGCGTAATGGGTCCCAGGTTCGATTCCCGACCAGACAGAGTTATGAATGATGAGTTTAGATTCATATTCTGGGTCTGGGTGTTTGTGTATTCGTCTTGTGAGTGTCCATAGTACCCGTGAGTACTATGGACACTCACAAGGGAAAATACACAGCAGAAAATCCTAGTGTGCGGCTATGAGTGTAGAAAGCGTGTTTTCTTTTTTTTGCAGTAACTTATGAGAATACTAGCTTATACCCGCGGTTCCGCCCGGGTTTCATCTCGTTTACTATATTTATGAGTATCTTATGTTTCAATCCAGGACACTAATTGTCTGTGTGCAAAATTTCAGCGAAATACGATCTGTAGTTTCTTTTGATAGCAAATATTCTCAAAACCTTCATTTTTATAATATTAATAAGAAATTAAATAAGACCTATAAGAACACGGAAAGACTTATAAAATTTATTATTAAAATAACCAACACACACACACACGTGCGCACACACGTACACACATGCACACACACGCACACACGTACACACACACGCATTTGTACTTCTTCACTAAATTGTTATATGTGAAATAACTATATGCATATATAAAATTGTAATAATTAATATTTAATTAAAACATTTCTGCAAAATTTGTACCTGAATACTATGGAAGAGTGAAGTCTTCCAACACGAGCTATTAAACGCTCAAATGGGGGACCTCAACCACTGCTAGCTTGTACCCAATTTGTGGAGAAATAAAATATTTTTGATTTTGAAGATTGAAATTAAGCACTGCCAAAAGGCACATGCAAAGTTTATTAATGAAATTAAAACAGTAGTCGAGAATGCAGACTATTTAATGGTAAGCGGTCATCGCCACATCGTTCGTAGGACAGATAACCGATGGGGTAGAAGAGTCCTCGAATGGAGACCACGCCTCGGCAAAAGGAGTGCAGGCCGCCCCCCGTACTGGTGGACTGATGACCTGAAGAAGACGGCGAGTAATCGCTGGATTCAGATGGCTCAGGACCGGTCGAAGTGGCGCAGATTAGGGGAGGCCTATGTCCAGCAGTGAACTTTCAAAGGCTGATGGATAGATGGATGGTTACCACCACCTGTGGACTTTTGTAAGCAACTTCATATAGAACAGCGGTCCTATCAGTTCTTAATTATTTATCCGTTGCTGCTCACTTCCATATAGGTCTTCAAAAAACGTGCAGTCCACCTGATAGTAACTTATGTATTCAATCGCAGATGCGTTGTTACTCCCGAGGACCAAGATAGTCGTCGCATGTGAAAGAGTGCCGGCAACCACACCCTTCCATCGAAACGCAAGAAATGCTTCACGCTAGATATAGGTGTGCGGTGGTACTGCCCCGGTCGAAATACACTGGTTCTACCACCTTCAGTCCCTCTCCATTGACGGCATTGATTACTTACCCAAAAGTGGAAAACCCAAGCTGGTTTGCTACTTTAATCTTATAAAACAAATCGACCACTTTGTGGTGCATTGATTATAACATTATTAACAGTTGTATTAAACACCTCATAAAATTTTATATAGGAACTTGACAACCATTGCTCGGTTTAAAGGTTTCACTTAAAATATCTCTTAAACAATTAACCAAACCCATCTTATCCCATACAAAATTGATTTCCCATACAAAAATCAGACATGCAGACACAGTTAGCGTGTTTAAATGTTCGACGGACATGCAAAATGTGCATTGAAACTTTGCATGAAACAGATTTATATCTGGCCATCCATTAGTAGGCCCCTGATTTATGTTTAAGCAACACGCGAAGTCTATCGTTATTTATTTTCAGTTATCGTATATCTGTTTTCTCCATGTAGAGGCTTATTTAGATACAATCTCGTTAACATACACGATATTTTATTTCAAGCGACTTGTAGTATCGAAAATCATCGCCCTCGTTGAAGGCAAAGGTATACAGAGGTTTCTCCAATATCTATAATATTGGAGATACCTCTGTAAATAGACTCCGGATCACCAATATCATACCGATGTTCACCTGACTGTCTTATGTTTTTCGAGTCTATGTATGGAGAGTAGAGTGCTGTAGGAGTGCGCACTTTTGTGTTTATTTGGTACAAAAAAAAATGTGTGCGTGTACTAGCGTACACTCGTAAGAAGTGAAACTTCATTGTGACGTAATTATTCAAAAAATAATTTACTATATGCAAGTTTATAGAAATTGGTTAAATAAAGTTAAATTAGATAAAGTTTAATAAAAGGCTTTTATTAAACTTTGTCTAATAATCTAATCTATAATAATCTATCTAATATCACGCGTGGTAGGGATAAGAAAAAGATGGCGCGTAACGGAATAAAAAAAGATGGCGCGTAACGAAAAAATGTTACACTAAATTTTTTTCCAACCCCGATAAAGAAGTTTCACTTCAAAAGTAGCAATGTATCATATTAAGCGTTATTAAAGTAACGAAATCAGTCGTAAAAATACACTTTTTTCGTAGCGCAGTTTTAAATATCTAAGCATAAATAGTTACAGTCAGCGGAAAGCGACTTTGTTTTATACTATGTAGTTATTCGGGAAAAAGTCAGTTCCAAGATGCGTACTCGTTATTTAGTAGTGCGGACAAAAGTGCGCATTATTTGCAAACGTCACATTTGTAGTGACCAAGACCTCCACAGTATGTGCACTTTTCATGCCACCAATTTTTGCATATAGTACACTCTATCCAGTATTCTGCAATGGATTCCTTAAAATATTTCATCATAAAAATAATTCATCATAAAAATACTAAATACCTGTCTCTTTGTACCTTTCCATAGCATTTACAACGGTTTGGTAGAGTGCGCGCGTATCTACTTTCATACAATTCAGTATTACTACTGCCATCTATTGAAAATCTGTTAAAAACTACTCAGCTAGTAGGTATTTCGATAATTTCTAAGTTGAAATAAAAACCAAAATCTTTCTTAGCTTTTTGTTTTCTTTTTCAACCTGATGAACAAAAAGAATGTTTCTTATTTTGTTTTATTCGTGACAAAAAAATATTTGTTCGCCGATGTGGCCAGTATAAGTAAGAAGATTTGACACTTTAGCAAAGGGAGATCTCCCGCCGGGCTAGTTGATCATGCCTGGGTAGCGGCCGTGCACCGACAGTCTTTGTTCGATAGCCTAATGGTTGAAACTTGCCCTCTCCATCGGGAGGTTCGAGTTTCAAATCAAGCACGGACCACTGATTTGTGTTAAATTATGTGCGTATTAGAAAGATATCATTACTGCTCTACGCAGCTACGCTACGACCAATCTATCAAATTTAAGCCGTCACGTCTATCGCGTACTAAATGTCATTTCCGTGCGCACTATCATTACCGCGACACGACGTCACGACGTCACGACACGACACCGCATGGGTGTGTGACATGCGATGTCAGACATGTGCACTTTGATACTTTATGAACTTAACGTCTGGAAATTCGAGATATTAGATTAACTAACTTACTAGTTACCCGTCGCAACGATCGAAATTCGACCGTAATTTAACTCAAAAACTAAACTTCATATGGTCCAAAGTAGTACGAATATTTGTCAAATCACAAGTTTTTGCTTCATGTTTTATGAATATAGATTATGAAGGCTTGTATAAATTTTCTTCCTTGTGCATATAACCGTAAATATGAATTCATTAACTATCTTATCTGACAGTAAATTAAACCGTAGATGTCGTAAACTGAGCGTAAATTGAATTTGTAGCGACGAGTACAGGTGAAATAGATCAAAACAAGCGATGCAGCAAAGTAAACCGAGCAGGCCGAAACAATCAAAGTGGGGCTAGATTCGAAGGAGCCTTTCATGCGATCAAACAGGGCCTATCAGCTGCGCCGACATGTTCCAATCAACCCGGCACAGAGGCATGCCGCAGACGTCCTGATACAATCGAAACTGCAACTGCATTTCAGCTACGAGGCCTTTGATACGTCCATCGATTGTCTGTCCAAACGATTGTAGACCCGACCAGCGTGTGTGGACCCCCAATAACATTACTGCGCGCTCCTTTCGTCTACAAACCTAAAGGCCCTCGAAACACACGGAAGCTCCGCGCTAGTCAGACGGTGTCGCTTCGAATTCAGACGCCGTCATTTCAATTGTCAAGAGCGACTCGTAAACAGGAATGATAAATTAATGCGACTACATTAGAGAGTGATAATAAAACGCGCGTTAAATTGTAATCGCTGTAAAGTACATCTTCGAGCATTAGAATCGCAATGAACGCGTTCATTACCGGCTTAGTTCGAGACCCATTAATAGAAGATAGTGTCAACGCAGCGATGGTAAGGACGCAAAGTGATAAAATTGTAAGTACACTGGGGTGGAAAAATGTAGAAGGGCGTGTAACAGCGAAACTCACTCTCGGGGGTAATCGCGCACGAAAGCGTCTAGTAATAAAAGCGGTCATAAAATTGTAACGTTACGAGCCGTGAGACGGTGAGTGCACTCGATGGCACACTGATACCGTTTTTTAGGGTTCCGTGAGCAAAGGACAAAACCAAACTCTGTTACTAAGCACCCAAGTCAAGATAAGTACGTATCAATGATTTACTCTGTATAATTTCCTCTCTTCACTGATGTATATGAGCAACAGTGGCTGCTTACTATCAGATGGACTGCATGCTACTATTATAACAGATAATAAAATTAACCTAAAGGAATTTTTCATGCAATAAACAGCCTTTTTTGGCATTTTTAGACGTACCGACAGAACCATGATTGGAAAATACTTAAAAATTTACAATGCCTCTACATCTATGTACATCTATAGCTGCAAAGATAATAAATACCTAATTAAACTAAGTATAAAACTATACAAAACCTTGGTCTACGAGTTCGACTCACACTTGATAATTTTTTTGGGTTCGAATAGTTCAATTGATTTATAGATTTGTTTTGTATTGACAGGATGTTACGAAGTGGATGCTTCCGTCGAGAGCTTTTAACGCCCAACTTATGGTTTGTTATCTTAATATGTTGTCACTAGAGAATGGAATATTATTGCTATTAGGTAAATATATGTATCCACGTTGCGACATCAGATGGAGTTTGAATTCCAATGGTTAGTTTATGTAAATCACATATAGTGTAGCGTAACGACAGGGCTTGTGTTGTGTTTAGTTATATGGAACCTAAGAAAACGTACTAAAAGTAGGGTAGATAGATTAATCTGATCTATGGCTTGTCAATTGTTTCTTTCCGCCATCGCAGTTTCGCCGTGATCATGATCCATGTCGTCAACCCATTATTGTACCACTGCTGGGCACGGGTCTTCTGTCGGAATGAGAGAGTTATAGGCCATAGTCCACCGCGCTGGCCAAGTGCGAATTGGTGGACTTCACACACCTCCGAGACCTTTTTTGTTTTTTTTTTAAAGAACTCTAGGGTGTGTAGGTTTCCTCACGATGTTTTCCTTCACCGAAAAGCAGTGATAATTAATTTCTAATACGCACATGAATCAGTGGTTTGCCTGGGTTTGAACCTCAGACGTCCCGATTGAGAGGGCAAGTTTCAACCATACAACGAAACAAGAAATAAAAAATTGCATATCATTAGTAATTAATATTAATTAATTACATATTAAGGTGTATCCAAAATAATAAATTCTAATGGTTTTAAAATTGAATCTACAACAATATAAAATTGGATAGAGTAATTTATTTTGACTCTGAAGGGTCCATAGTCAAAACTGTTTAATTTTACATAAATTGCATTAAAATGAAAAATTATAAGCAAAAAGAAATGGGATTCATCGGATTAATTAAAACATGTTGACCCGGTGAACTTCGTTCCGCATAAAAGTACAAAAAGTAAAAATTATCAGTGTTTCTCTACAATTCTAGATTTTTGACTTTTAGGCGGAACAAAGTTCGTCGGGTCAACTAGTTTTTATATAAGCGATAATCTTAATCCTCGGACATAGCAACCTTTGACAGAATCTATATATATTCTGTATAAAGTTGCTTACGGATTTCTTTGGCCGGCAGTACGCCTTACCATTAGGTAGACTGCATGTTGCTTTAACAATTTAATCGTATAAAAATAAATATAAGTATTTTTTTATAATTTTTAACTTGACTAATACACGATTGAAAGTATACCTTTAATACGGCGTAGCTGAATAGTTTCAACGTTTTATAGAATTCACACCTTCAACGAGTACAGTTTCAAGGAGTAAACTAAGAATTTTACTAGTAGACCTATGATTTTTTCTAGTAGACCTAAGAATTTTACTAGTAGAAGACCTACGTTTCTGAAACAATTAATGATAAACAAGTAACTGTTATTGTAGGTACTGTGCTTAGACTTTTACAGGAAGAATGTACTTACGTCTAAATAAAATTTGTAGTTTGTTATTATTACTACTTTTTTTATAAGGTAGAAGTAGCAAACGAGCATGCGGTCTACTTGATAGTAAGTGGTCACTGCCGCCCATGGACTCCTGTAAACAACTTTATATAGAACATAGGTTCAATCTGAAGCTAATCACAGATGCGTTACTCCCGTGGACTATGATGGTCGCCTCATATAAAAGTGCCGGCAACCACCACACCCTTCCATCGAAACGCAAGAACTGCTTTACGATAGAAATAGGTGTGGCGGTGGTTCTTCCCCGGTCGAACTAAACTGGTTCTACCACCTACAAAACTACTGTGTAATATCAACTAATAGTGTAATATCAACATTGAAATACGTATCGTTTTTCAATTGATTTTTTTTGTATATGGTCCGTTGACAATAGCACTTCCCCCCTTCCCGTTTTATAAAGCGAGTAACGGGCTGAATCCAGTTCCTCGGTACACCTCAGGTGTTTTTCTATGAATAGCTTTTCCATTTAATACAACCAGGCATCGTGACTAGTACAAAACGCCTTTGTAAGACAGTCTGTTTATTTAGCATCAGAGATCACAGCACTAGTTCCAAAAATCTTCGTCAAAAACCGTCAAAAAAAAACGTTGTTAATAATATTGCGATTCGACTGAACGGGGATACGAATTGTAAAGACATTTTTGTTCATAATGTAGAAGTCACAACTGAGCACGTGACAAGGTTTTTCAAGTACTCAGTGCCACCCCTATCTGTAATCAACTCCATATACGATCAGAGTCTTACATCCTCAGGACTAAACTGGATCGCCTCGGATACGTATATTTTCGTATACCACATATTTTCGTGAAGTTTCGATAGAAGGATGTAGCCGGCACACTATCTCATGAGGCGACCATTATAGTCATCGGGAGTAGCAACGCATCTGTGATTGACTTCTGATGGAGCCCATGTTCTGCATTACGTTGATTACAGATGTCCATGGACAGCAGTGGCCATTTACCATCAGATGGACTGCATGTTTGTTTGCTGCTTTAGTCAGATAAAAAAAACACCCTTCAGATCAGAACACAAATAAAAAGTCAGGCAGAATTATTTATTACTAGGAAATTATATATAACGACCACTTTTAAGAAAATTGTGTAGAACGAGTATAGTCCACCATCTTAGTTTTCGGTAGCAACACATCTGTAATTAATTTCAGACAGAACCTCTAGTTTCATGTTTTATATGAAACTAGTCGACCCGGCGAACTTCGTTTCACCTAAAATACAAAAATCTAAAATTATCAGTGTATCTCTGCTATATCATACATGTGTTATATATAAAAATCTTTCTCTTGGATCACTCTATCTATTTAAAAAAACTGCATTAAAATCCGTAGCGTAGTTTTAAAGATTTAAGCATAGATAGGGACAGACAGCGAGAAGCGACTTTGTTTTATACTATGTAGTGATTAATGGCAGATATATATCGGCAGTAGTGACTACTCAAGACGAGGTGCACTGCACGCTCGTTTGCTCTTTGAATTAAAAAATAATCGAGTACTCTTTAATGTATCAAAAATTGGTTTCAGTAGATAAAAGTATTCACAACAAGCTCGACCTCTCCCTTTACTACGTCGTTTGTATCAAATTTTGTAAAACAGTCCCGACGGGTAAGGTCAAGCTGACTGGTCTTTGTAAAAGTGTTTAATTTATTACCAACAACGGATTTTAGCTCTGAAATATTTTGACGCTATTGTACGGAGTGACTTTTATTATAAAATAACAAATATTAAAGGGATTTAGCCTTGAATAGTTGTTATCATAATTTTATTTATGAATACAATTAGTTAAGCTTGAAATTTCACCTATTTCTAGCGTGAAGCATTTCTTGCGTTTCGATAGAAGGGTGTGGATGCCTTCACACTTTCACATGAGGTGACCATCATAGTCCTCGGGAGTAGCAACGCATCTGTGATTGACTTTAGATGGAACCCATGTTCTGTATTAAGTTGATTACAGGTATCCATGGGCGGCAGTGACCACTTGCTACTTCAGTCAGATAAAAAAAAGAATTGTGATGTATCGTCGTCGGACTCGTAATACATAAAGATATATTGTGTAAATTGAATGTAATTTAAGTTTAATGTTGTTATTTTATGCATTTCCAATTATTAACGGGGTATTGTTATGTTACATGTTATATCGAAATATGACACTATAGTGATATATGTGGATAGCAGGTGATATACATATAGCAATATTAATTAATAAGTACATAGAGGTGTATGCATCCATTTGTTAATGTGGTAATGATTTTGTCGTATTTTTCTGAAAAGATTCAAGCTGAAGAAAGAGGAAGTCTTCTGAACAACGTCTATCTTCTTCTTTAGTGAGACACATAATCCGTCGTCATACCCACGGTGATGATTTTAAAGATATCTTTTAAAGGTTTCCACTCAAAAACAAAATAACACCGGTCATCTAGTATTAGTCCACTAAACTGTTTGAACTGTTTCTAGAATACTAGACATTCTAGTATTCTAGACTACATATAGACTTATGGTTCGTTACGCTCTGTCAGCTCTAAGACGATTGCAACAGGAGTCTCGTTGCAAATCAGCGTCATGTCACGTAGCGTTAACGCGTTATTCACACTGACGGGGACGCATTCTAAGATGACGGATAAGCGTGAAGATTCACAACACACAATTAACCAAAATGTAATAAGTGTTTCAAAATAACTACACCTAGAATAGGGCATTAAGACTTTGCAAAGTATCGAGACTAAATCCGTTAAGCTTTGTGATTTCTAAGGCGACTGCAATACGAGTCTTGTTGTAAATCAGCGTCAAGTCACGTGGCGTTAACGCGTTATTCATACTGACGACGACGCCATCTATTCACATACACACACACGCTTTCTACACTCATAGCCCCGCACTAGGATTTTCCTGTGTCGTGGGTACCATGGACACACACAAAGACGAATACATAGACACACAGACCCAGAACAGGAATCTAAACTCATCATTCAGATACCTGTCTAGCCGGGAATCTAACCCGGAACCCACTGTGCGTTAGACCGGTATGGTAACCGCTCGGCCACGCGGGTCGTCACGTCACGTGGCGTTAACGCGTTATTCATACTGACGATGACGGCATCTGAAGTGATGGAGAAGCGTGAAGATTCACAACACAAAGCAAAATTGCAACAACAGCCTTTAAGAATATTGTTAAATTAGTAATTCTCTACCCATATGTACATAATAATTGAACTATCGTTAAGCTTTCGATACTTTTTTACGTTTGTTTGAAATTACATCAAACCAAAATTACTTATTTCAATATAAAGATTTAATAAAATATATATGATTATTACACTATTATTTAAATATAAATATTTTTCAAAAAATATATGTAACTATTACATTATATCTATATGTAACTATTACTTAAAATAATATTTTAAGTCTTCTAATAAAAATGAGTAGTTACTTAATTAAATGAAATAGCGATGTTAGCTTAATGGCTGAAATTTGAGGTATATCATAAATAGAGGTTAAAATCCGTGACGCACATCAATGAGGTATTGAATTTTGCGTATTGCAAAATGAACTATCACTGTTTTACAGCAAAGGAAAACATCGTAAGGAATCATACACATCTGAGAGTTCTCAAAAAAGGGAACCATCTTGAGGAAATGTACACATGCAAAATATCTTTAAAAGTTCTGAAGGGTGTGTGAAGGCTATAAATTCGTACTTACCAAGCATGATTGACTTTGGCCTAAATCTCTTATTCTTAGAAAAGAAAGCCGCCCAGCAGTGGGATCATAATAGTTTTACCTAAAACCAATTACATCACAAAAAATAATACCAAATAATTTAAACGCTACCAATAAACTTTAACGTCAGCCCAACAACAGTAACGTGAGCCGACGTCACGTCAGCTCGCGTTAACGCGTTATCCAGCCGTCAGTGCAACTTCCATACTAACTGACCAGTGTCATGTTCTGAACTAAATACGCCAAGATTAATTTGAGGGCTGTTTCGTAGGGTCTCCGATTTTGTTAATATTTGTAAATATAGATTTTAAATTATTTAGGGTGTAAGCCATTTCCTTAATAACATTCATACACATCTCATACTTTGCAAGGTTGTAGAATGAGTATGAGTGAAAACCCCCCGGTGGCCGTTCTCGGCGCTAAAAAGAGGACTCCGGGATCTCCATAGGAACTCAACCGGAATCCTCTGAGCGCATTGACCCATCGGGCTCCTCCCAGATGGGCGGCTGGGCCCACCGCTCCGTCTAGTCTTTACGACGACGACGAAGCGCCTTTTAGTCGCTCTTACGACAGGCAGGGGATACCCCTGAACTACAGGGACGAGGGAGGTACACCTACAAGTATGTCTAATGTAGAGTACTTCTTGCGTTTCGGTTTAAAGGTGGCCGTCTGCTCATATGAACGGACGATCTTAGTCCTCGGGGTAGCAAAGCATCTGTGATTACTTCAGACAGAAACCCTATTACATGAAATTCCTTACAAATGTCCTTGGGCGGCAGTGACCACTATACAACCGTGTGTTGCATGCTCGTTTCTTACTCCAATCCAATACAAAAGTTTCTTCCTTTGCTTTTTCGAAACGATATCTCGCGTAACATACCGTAGGTATACCAAAAACAAAACTACGTATTAAAATTCAAACTTATACATTTTATAGGGATTAAACCCCGGGATTTATAAGGGAACCGCATCCCTGTTCTAATGTTATCGACGCCTTTCCAAGCTTGAAGTGACAGAGGTAATGACGTGTGAAAGATTGATCGAGCTAGCCTTGAAACGGTACGAAATTACTTTATACTAGCCTAGCTTTGGCTTTGGATTTGCCTGTGTTACAATTTTTCTGGCAACTTGGCTGAGGGAAAGGTTTTGACTTAATCACGTTTAAGTAAGAATATCAGTTTATTTTATATTTGAGAACCATAGTAGTTCAACAGAGGAGGTACCAACGCCACATTTATTTCCTAGCGTGAAGCATTTCTTGGGTTTCGATGGACGTGTGTGGTTGCCGGCACACTTTTATATGTGGCGACTATCTTAGTCCTTGGGAGTAGCAACGCATCTGTGATTAACTTCAGATAGATGAAGTTGCTTACAGATGTCCATGGGCGGCAGTGACCACTTACCATTAGGTGGACGATATGTTCGTTTGCTGCTTAAATCAGATAAAAAAATCTTCTCTGTTTTGGAACGAAGTTCCTTATCGCGCGTTGTGAAAGGGGGCTAGACGGAAAAAATTCTTACGAAAAGTTGTCACGACACTTTTTGGTATAGTAAGCTACTGTAAGCTGTGCGGCCTGCGCATGTTTCTCTGTCTGTCTCTTTCTCTCTCTCTTATAGAAAGCAAGCCAGATATTTTCATTTCTATTTCGCATTGAACAGTGTGGTGTCGCGACGATTATTTTTGTTGAGTGTATACAGGTTTTTTTGTAAATAATAAATAATAAAAAATAATAGTAATAATGAATCCTGACAGTGTTTTTGGACAAGTTCCGGATATTGCTGATGGAGTTAGGTAAGTATAATGAACTTCGTTCCATCCGGGTGTCCCTTGACACCTCTCAAGTTATTTACATTTACGTGAAATACTTCTGTTTGTTATTTCATCTTTGTGACTTCTTCTTCTTCATCCCTCTGCACCCTAACTACCCTACTTTACTTGAGCTACACCTTTTATTAAAAATATAAAAAAATGCTTGTCATTGACGTGGCGAAAGTACTGCTCAAATGCTTGGAGTTAAAGATGTGCAATAGTAAAAACTAGGTATATAGTTCTTTACAAACAGACATACATACAACATGTTTATAAGTGCGGATTCCCTATGGATGTATGATAATACCTTGATAGACCCCATGACGATCAATCATGTGGATCTGAGTAGATTATGAGCAACGCATAGCATGCATGCATGTTTAATGTCGATAGCTTGCTCTATCGTTGGCGACTTGGATGGCGCGGAAGTACTATACCATCTTTATATCTTGGGTGACATTAAAATGTCAGGCATTCTGATTAGAAATAAATTGTACATATTAGTCATAAATGGACAGAAACTAAGTATGTAATTGTTAGGAGTTTTGTTTCTTTTATATATTACTAGCCTTTGCCCGCGGCTTCGCTCGCGTGGAATTTAGTCTGCCACATAAAGTTTGCAAGGTGGTAGAGTAATGGTTCAACCAGGCAGGCATCACCACCGCACCTATTTCTACCGTGAAGCAGTTCTTGTGTTTCATTAGAAGGGTGTGACTGCCGACTCACTTTTATTTGAGGCGATTATCATAGTCCTCGGGAGTAGCAACGCTTCTGTGACTGACTTCAGATTGAACCCTTGCCCTACTTCCTAAGGCGATTAACATACGGTACCGCTCACCGCCGCGGTAGGCGGTGAAGCGGATCTCATGTTGTATTGGGGTCTAATAAATCCGTTGATGCCTCACACACGTACACCGACCCACCGCGGGGTCCAGCGGTGTTCTCATCACCACCGTGTCTCCGCGCGAACGGCAGTGCGGAGGGTCGGCGCCTCACACACGGGCCCGCGCCTAACCGCGCGGATCATCGTTGATGCAGGCCGTGTTGCAATTTAATATAATGAAATTCGATGTCGAAAAGTTTATTTTGATGATCGGTCCATCCGCGCGTTCAGGCGCGTAAACCGCCTTACCGCGCGGGGCACCGCTATTCGCGGCGGTGCGCGGTGCCGTGTGTTAATCGCCTAAATCAATGTGTTTCAAATCACAGGCACGTATATTAATTTGAATTAGTTTTGTCGGCAACAGATATTAATGCTTACTCTGAAATTAAAAGTTTTAAGAAAGGGTCTCAAAACGCGTGACGGTTACCAACGCGCAGTTGGCTAGCGTGGTCAACTACGACGTAAACTACTGCTAATCTGTCATATGTGCCGAGTCGTGTAACATTAAACGGTCGATGACGATTGAATAACATATTTAACCATTCCACTGTTCCATTCTCATTGACCTTTTTTATTTTTTGTCGAGGGAGAAACCTCCAAAAGGTACCATATGCCGTGGAAGCGCCGCAGGGTTATGTGGGATTCTTATCGCACCAGGACTCCGAGATCTTCAAAGGAACGCAACTGGAGTCCTCTGAGTGCATTACCCCATCGGGCTCCTCCCAAGTGAGCGGCTGGGCCCACCACTCCATCTGGTCTTTACCACGATATGCCACCACACGTATACCACCGTCCTTCCCGGGATCGCCTGGCTGGATGGTTAAAGCTCCGTCCACCCTGGCTCTCACGATAGCATACCATCACACATGCTGACATCTTTCCCGAAGTTGCTGACTGGGTGTTTCGAGCTCTCAGTCTAGCCGCCCGCAACCCCGAAAGCCCCCTTTTAGTTGCCTCTTACCACAGACAGGGGATACCGTAACCTTATTCTGATCTAGGAACTACAGGGACGTCATTGACCTTTCACATTTTGCTCCGTGTTTTATAACCATTCAAATATTAACTTCATACAACTTCGTTGTATACGGCGGCGGCGCACGGCGCGTACTGTCGGTCAATCAATTGACTACGCAATATGTTATACTCGTAATATCTTCTAAACTACTTATCCAATTTACATGGTGTAAAAAGCAGATTTAATCTTTATTAGATGCTTGATTTTTTGAAATCATTTATTTTGATAAGGGTTAATATTTAGTTTGTATAAAACCCATGGAAACATCAACTTCATATTTTTTAAATTTTCAAAGTATAAAAAGAGTTATTGTGGGTTAAACATAAAATATAGACATATGCTGTCGCGGACTTTTATTAAGATCTATGTAAGCCAAACAATTTCACGGTACATTATATTTGGATATCTCCAACGGTTTAGGCAGCGTACGCGAAGATAGCTCTCAGAGGACAACCTTTTTTGCGACTAACCTGATATTTCTCGGTATATTATAACCTAATTACAAAAAAAATGGTATAAATTATAGTCCATGTGTTATTCTGATGTATAACCTATACTACTGTAAAGTTTTAACCAAATCCGTTGAGTAGTTTTTGCGTGAAAGAATAACAAATACACATACATCCTCACAAACTTTCGCATTTATAATATTAGTAGGACTAGCAAAACGGACTCGACTTCGTTCGCGCAGACTATAATGTAATTCATCTAACCATTATACATATTTGAGCAACATTTTGGACATGTGCCTCCCCCCATCCGTAATGGGGATTTGGTTAATAGTCATAGTCAGCAGTGGGTTGATGCTATTCCGATAGTAGTCCCAAAGAATTTTGCGACGACTGCTTTGCGTAAGGGTACACTGATCATTTTGCGGTGGCGGTGTCCAAGTGTTTCGAAGATATTGATATGTTCTCTTATATTGTAGATATTTTTTTTGTTCTATTATCAATAGATATGGCAGTGTAGGTATGCAATGAAAAAAAATTTTGAGCAAAATTTTTGAAACTTCGAATCACATTACTCAAGTTTTACCAAAGACGCCTTATATATTTTAATAATAAAAATAGCCTAGTTTGCTCAGGGACAATGTATCATTCTAATGGTGAAATAATTGTTAAATTAATTCATGACAAACATACAAAATTACAAAGTTATTAGTATAGATATAGATATAGACTAGCTGACCCGGCGAACTTCGTTCCGCCTAAAAGTACGACATCACATTAGAAAAATCTAAAATCATCAGTATTTCCCCGCTATATTATATATGTATTATACATAAAAACCTTCCTCTTGAATGACG